>JACEVL010000997.1:0-123500 GCA_020284085.1 Aporrectodea caliginosa
CATCGATTTCAATCTCCATATCCACATACCCACAAACTTGTCTGTTGCAGAGTAAAAGTCTAGCTGCTTTCAAATAGCAATTTGATCCATCATAAAGGAGCACACCATTCTATCACCAGCACTTTCACTCTTTCTACTTTCCAAAGCCAAAGAGACTTCATCGTGAAATCCTGGGTTCCCGTTAATGCACTTTAACCAAGAACCGATGGTCTGTAGATGTGGCACGCATTTATTAAACGTGAACATAATCCTAAGCATTTTAGATGATTAAAATGGTAAAGGAAGAGCAAATGCACGAGGTTCAGGAGGATATGACCTAACAGATTTCTAGAACCTTTATCTAAACAGCTGATAACCAAATCTAAAGCTGGCCCAGAAAACGATGTGCAAAGGTTCTCAGCTGCCTGTTGTGATAACAGTTTTGTTTATTTTCGGATCATGAAACCACATCAATAAACAATCGCCAGGTTAATCTAATCAGGTCCATTACTTCAAAAATAAAAATACATAAAAAAATAAGGCTGCTTCATCAGTGCAAAACTTACACTAGACTTGTACAAGGGACAACTGTTGTTATGTGTGTAATAAGACGCTGCCTTTAAGGACAGTGAACTGTTAGTTGGTCTTATGTCTTGTATTGTATTGTATTGTATTGTATTTGAACACTTGTTATAGCGCCTCTACCAGATTTCCTATTCAGAGGCGCTCCCGACTACTGCTGTAGTCGGAGTTTCACGCCGAAGCGCATGAGCAATTGCGAGTGAAGGACTTGCCCATGGTCCCTGCGCAACGGCTTTGAGGTGGATTCGAACCCGCAACCCTCCAGCTGCAAGGCACCAAACATACCCCAAACCACCGCGCCCCAGTATATTGTGTTGTGTTGTGTGTTGTGTGTTGTATAATTGTACTCCACGTTTATAATGCGACCGAGCCACCCGCAGTAAAGATCCGAGAAATTAATCTCTAATAAACCGACCCGACCGGGAAGCGAACCCGGGGCGCCGGCGCGGCGAGCGGGCACCAACCCACTCGGCCACTCAGGATCCTCTACTTTCCAAAGCCACACATTTTCATAATTGACAACAGCTTTTATTGCTGCTTTATTATTGCACATTGCATTCATAAAAACTACTTGAAGTTACTGTGTGCTTTACTTTAAGTTAGTGAGATGGACTGATGGTGGTGGAAGTATGGTGGTGGTGGTGTAAGATACTGTGACTCTGAGGGTGATGGTGGTGGAAGTTATCGTGACTGAGGATGATGATGGTGGCAGTTACTGTGACTCTGAGGATGATGGTGGTGGTGGTGGTGGTGGTGGTGGTGGTGGTGGTGGTGGTGGTGGTGGTGGTGATGGAAGTTATTGTGAGGGTCGTTGTGAAAGTGATGACGATGAAGTCTTATATAGTTACTAAGTTAGGCAATCAGAGTAGTCCATGTGCGGAACAATGCATTGTCAGAGACTAATGAGCACATGCCAACGCGAGGCCTAGTTCTTTATTTTAAAATCTACCAATGTTATAAAAACACCAATAGCGTCATATACAAATGACATAATTAATTATGAACTTGTTAAATGGGGCGAGAGGCAAAGATTAAAACGATTAAATTAATAATTTGTTCAGTTTTCACATCCCACTGGCTGCGGTAAATGCACTGTTTACATCGGACGTGTCTACCAGATGACGCTTGGGTGCGCCGCTACCGTCTGCGTCAAAGGCCGTAAGCCAAATACACGGCAGCACTTTCTCTAGTTCTTCTATTACCTCGTTGGGAGAGACCAGAGACTAACAGAAAGACGAGGCAGATGAGCGGCTAAAGTTAAGTAAGTGAGCAAGTGATTATCACTAAGAAGTCCAAATCCGTTAAAATATGCACTGGGTTTGCCTGAGGTCTAGGAAGATTGGAAGGGCAGGAATTCTTTAAAAACGTGAAACTTTAATTTTGAAAGAAAAGCCTGATCCTAATTCCAATCACAATGATATAGCCTACTTTTAATATTAACAATGTAGATGATGAGTTGGGCGCTAGCAGCTTAACGTCCCTAAACGCCATATTGGTTAATCAGACGTAAGAAAGATTCGCGCATATCCGTATAAAATCAAAGTGCATTAAATTTAGAAATTTTTAGGCTTTCTCTGAGTGTTAATGACTAAACTTTGGCAGAGGTGGTGGTATTTTTTCCAGTGTGGTCGATAGGTGGCAGGACTGGTGCGTAGGATATACAGTTCATTCGGGTGCGTTGGATCTGTTGCAAGGTTGCTTCACTTTCCTAAGGTCCATGTATTCTGTTCCGTCAGCTTCGACTCGATTCTAAAGCAACACAACCGCAGAGATTTGGTGTAGTGGTTTGACGCCGTTGGTAGAAAGAAGCACCGGGTTGAATTCTACGCAAGCCATCTCTTGTCGCTGTTTAATCGCCGTACGTTGGGTTAGTGCTGTGTGTATTGCTATAATTCGTGTTTGATTTTAAGGTTTTCGATGAAAGCATAGATTTACCAATAGTTAGTTGAATTTACCTAGAGATTTGTACAGCCGAGATTCGAATCAGGAACATTCAATGTAGGCCTAGGGTAAGCATTGTAAAGACAATCTGTGGATGTTACTAATTAAGACAATCTGCTGAGATTCAACCTTTTATCTGATTTCAATATAATAATATAAGAAAATACATATGTCTGAATCATTTTATATAGATCGGAAATTTAAAGAGTGAAGCACTTTGCTTCAACAACTCATGGAGCGCCAGGGTGAGCAGGCTAACCAATTGAAACATGTCATGACTTACCAACAGGCTGAGCAACAGACAGCTACTACTGAAATTCTGCCTGTAGAGGGTTTGAACCCTGAAGTGCGACAGCACTTTGCTAGCCCTTAAGAGGAAGCCGCGGTTGGAAATATAGGCCTAGTACTCGGGGCTCAGTCAGATTCGGTAATTAGTCAGTCAGTGACTCAGTTCAGTTGCCTAGACTAGTGGAAACTTGCCTCGACGTAGCGCCCGATCGAGTTCAAAACCACCCGTATGTTATGCATTTCCTGTAGCCTATCTACATGGCAGAGGAGTTCGGATTTTTCCCTCCAATCTGTCGCGGGTTCAGTGCCAGCTATGGTTAAACCGGCAATTCCCTCTACAGCAGCGCTACTGCTAAGCTAGAGGGCGCGCAGGACGCGATACCTCTACAAGAAGTTTATAATACAGATGATGAGGCCTACTTACTATTATAAATGTAGAGCTGTATGCCACTTAATAGTTGAAGTTTGAAACACCAATGGAACTTCAAAGCCTCTCTCGTCAATCCATCTCTTGTAATTTAGTTAACAGATAGATTTGCCACACAGTAAACGACTTGACAGTGATGCGCGATGACTGTTGACTTGTTGAGGCTGTGAGGCTGTTGAGGCACGGTATGGATGTAAGCAATTACTGGTGTAACTAGAGTCAAATGGAACCCGGGCAACAGACCAACTCAACATTACTTGCTTCTGTTTTTGGTAATGTTTCGCCTTGACTGGCAAAATCAGACCACTTTAACATTGGAAATGTTCGATGAGATATCACATGCCTAACTCTCTTAGTCCCGCCTACAACTGCTCTGGTTTCTCATTATCGAAAAGTGAAACTCACTTCTCATTGAAATTGTCATGAGATTTGCAGAAACCACAAATGGTAGTCAAAACCTATATGACAAGGGCCATAACACAAAGCCCTGAGTGGCAACATATAAGCCTAATTTGCACTCACTACACCAATTGCCCATCGAACAGATAATTCAGTTTAGAAGCTGCATACTAGTTCACAGACACTTGCATTCAAAGCAACAGACTGTTTTTGCGCGCTAAATGCGAACAGCACGAAATTGCATCGGAAAGAGCAATCTTTTACTTTTAACAAAATCGTAGCTAAAACTTGGTCTCGTGATTTTATAATTTTCTTGAAGATTCAACTCCGAATTTCAAGACTTTTTATTCAACACTTACGACAGTTTACTTTACAAACGGTTGTTTTGACATCTATTCAAAGTTAGTCCGACTTAATAGGTTCTAGCACTCACTGTTGCTCTAAACAACATAATTATAGGCCTAATTATATATAGAAATCTTTAACTTCTGTCTGTCATTGTTGTATCAATGTAGTGCTTGCAAATTGTCAGGCGTTTAAAACGATAATCTTGTGGTATTTCTTAACCTTTATAGGCCGAAGCTCTGTCACGAGAACCGGAGGACGGAGTGGGGTAGTTTTCTACCCCAAACAAATTTGTAACTTCTCAGCTCACATATAAGCTACAATAACGAATGAAGTGTAGATTCTAATATTTCAAAGGTCAAGGAATCGAACTATTGCATTGGAAATACTGTGGGAATAGAACTATCCAAGATGGCGGCCAAAATATGTATATCTATATGGTAGGCTACAATACGAAATTAAGCGTCGAAATTAACATTTTCGGGTTCAAGGAATCGTTTTCTCGTAGCAGCAATAGTGCGGAAATTTTATTTCCAATATAGCCGTCAAAACAGAAATATATATATCCCAGTCCATAAATAAGGTACAATGACAAATGAAGCGTCGAATTTAATATTTTCAGGGTCGAAGAATCGAACTATCGCAGTCCTAATAGTGTGGGAATATTAATTTCCGAGATGGCGGCCAATATGACCGCCAAAATACGAAAATGGCTATATCTCAGCCCATGGGTACGGGTTGACGGCCACATTGACCGCCATCCTGGATAGTACTATTCCCACACTATTGCCACTGCGATATTTCGATTCCTTGACCATGAAAATATTCCATTCGACACTTTCGTTGTTATTTAGGCCTACAATTAGCTTAAATAAAATTATGTGTTTTTTTTAGCGGCCATATTGGCCGCCATCTTGGAAAGTGACCTCTCCACAATTATGCAAGTATTGAAACTCAATTTCACGGTAGAATCAACACTTCATTTCTAATTGCAGCATAATTATGAGCTAAAATCTTTTCTAAATATGGCTTCATTATGAACGAAAAAGTAGTGACGACGACGACGAAGTCTGGTAGATTTCTACCCCATGACACTTTGGACTGAAATAACTTTCTCAGACAACATGATTTGGTGATGGTTTTGGAGTGAGAATATTATGTCAGCGGTCTAAACTTGTAAACACATGCCACGTCAAATTATAACGGCATACACTACAGTTGCTCCGCAATCAACATCCAAACACCGCTGGGGTAGAAATCTACCCCACTTCGGCCTACGAAAGTTAACCTTCGCAGGACGGAGAGGGGTAAATAATTATCCCAGGAGTGTTTGGATGCTGATTGCACTGTAGGAAGTTATAATTTGACGTTCCATGTGTTCACAAGTTTCGACCAATGACATATTCTGACATCAAAGCCAGGAAAAAGTGTCATGTTCTTGGAAGAAGATTTTTGAGTCCAAAGTGTCATGGGGTATGTCCTGGGGTTAAAATGTAACCCTCGTCGTCTTAGACGTCTTTATTTGTTCGTTCATAGTGAATATGTATTTCTCAAAGATATAGGTAACCTTTAATCAGAAATAAAGTACTGAATCTACCGTGGAATTGAATTTTAATAGTTGTAATAATTTTGGAGAGTTTACATTACAAGATGGCGCCCAATGTGGCCGCCAAAACACAAAAATTTGCATATCTCAGATCATAGGTAAAGTAAAATAACAAATTAAGTGTCGAATTAAAAATTCTCCAGGTCCAGAATTCGATTCACGGTATCGGAAATAATGTATATCTCATGTGAACAAATGTTTTGCATATATAATGAGCACAGGTGTTCTTTAGGTTGATATATATATAATGTGTATCGATTGTTAAGCGGTTTTAGTCTTAGGCCTTAGTTGCGCTGTCGGCTCGTGGGCGCTTGGCCTAAAGTAGCCTAAACATTGGCTGACGGTAGATTGTTTTACACGTGCAGTTAGCTCGCCAAACTTAGAAATTGCTGATGACAGTAAATTTGAACTATACAGTGTAGTACAGTTGTTTTAATGCAAGAGTTGAGTTGTTGTTATTAAACTGTGTTTGAAGAAAGAAAGAGAAACATTCAAAGAACTGTGTCAATTTAATTCTTAAACAGTTAGAAGACGTTGAGCAATTTATATGTAGAGATAAGGAAAGTTCTTGAGGTAGGTCACAACTAAGAAAGAAAGAGTTGGTGACATCTCAGCTTCATATTTCTCATCTGGCGGCCATTTTGGCCGCCAGATGAAAAATACTATTTTGAATAGTAGTATTCCCACACTATTGTTACTACGAGATATCGATTTCTTGACATCGAAAATATTATTTTCCACACTTCATTTCTTATTGTAGCTTACCAATAAGGTGATATAAAAATATTTTTCTCTTTACGGATATATTGGCCGCCATCTTGGAAAATAACACTTGCAAACTACTGCCGCTGCCATAAATCAAATCCTGGACCTCGAAAATATTAAATTCGACATTTCATTGGCAGTTCTAGATTACCTATGAGCTGAGATATGCTGCATAATTTTCTGTTAGCAGCCATATTGGCCGCCATCTTGGAAAGTAACACTCGCACACTATTGTCGGTATACCAAAATTCGAATCCTGGACTTTCAAAATATTAAATTCGACACTCCATTTCTTTTTCTAGCTTACCTATGAACCGAGATATACATACTTGTCTTTAGGCGGTCACATTGGCCGCCATCTTGGAAAGGGTTCTAGGACTGTTCATCAAAGGACCATTCATCAAGGGACTATTCATCACGGACGATTCATCAAGGGACTGTTCATCAAAGTCCTTTTCATCAAGGGACTGTTCATCATGAGAACATTTATCGTTTTAGCGTTCTTTATTATGTACGCATTATAACATATCGCTTCACCGTTTCATATAATATATATGACATTTTAATACCAATGTCATGATAACAGTCATCAATCCTGCTTTTATATACGCAAGTATTATTTTCATCAAGGCAACTTCTATAGTTTCAAAAGAAACTCTTTTCGTCAATCCAACTTTTACTTTTATTAAAAATATTTTTTCCTCATTCCGCCTTCTATTTAAGCAATAATTATTTTCACCAATCCAGTTTCTATTTAAGCAAGAATTCTTTTCATCAATCCAGCTTCTGTTTAAGCAGGAATTCTTTTCATTATTTTAACTTCTATTTAAACAATAATTCTTTTAATCAATCCAGCTTCGATTTAAGCAAAATTATTTTCATCATTCCAAATTCTATACAAGCAATATTTATTTCTACCAATCCAGCTTCTATTTAAGCAAAAATTCCTTTCATCAATCCAGCGTCTATTTAAGCAAGAATTATTTTCACCAGTCCAATAACCCTGTTGAGTCTTGATGAACAGTCCCTTGATGAAAAGGACTTTGATGAACAGTCCCTTGATGAATCGTCCATGATGAATAGTCCCTTGATGAATCGTCCTTTGATGAACAGTCCGCATACCCTTGGAAAGTACCACTCGCGCACTATTGCCACTACGAGAGATCGATTCCTTGACATCGAAATTATTAAATTCGAGACTTCATTTGTTATTCTAGCTTACCTATGAGCTTAGACATAAATATTTTTATGTTTTGGCGGCCATATTGTCCGCCATCTTGGATAGTAGTATTTCCACACTATTGTCACTACAAGAAATCGATTCCTTGACCTTGAAAATATTACATTCGATACACAATGTTTTATTGAATCTTACCTACGAACTACATGTAAGATATAGGTTGTCCGTATATTTAAGAAGGGTGAAAGTGATAATCCAGAAAATTACCGGCCTATATCCATTCTTCGTTTCTTTTCAATGTTTTATGAGAAAGTCATGTACGACAGGCTCGGTAAATTCATTGACAAGTCGCATATTCTTTTCCACTCCCAACATGAATTTCAGTCGGGCCGCTCCCCTCTGATGCCTTAACAAGTATGCATGACAAAATAACTCAAGCCTTTGAAAATAATGAATATTCTATCAGTATATTCTTTGACTTGGCTAAGGCCTTTGATACCGTTAATCATAATATTCTCCGTAATAAATTAGCTAATTACGGTATCAGAGGCACGCAGCTTGATTGGTTTAGAAGTTATTTTTAAAATCGTTATCAATGTGTTTCTTGTAACGGCACACTGTCCGATCTGCGTCTTGTCAAGTATGGAGTCCCGCAGGGCTCAAATCTAGGACCCCTCCTTTTTCTTCTTTTTATAAACGATCTACCCAATTCATCCTCCATTTTAACGTTTATTTTGTTTGCGGACGACACAAACGCATTCTATTCCCATACTTCGTATTTGACTCTAACGAAAATTGTTAATGCGGACTTCAGTTGGTTGCTGAATGGTTTGCTGCAAATAAATTATCTTTAAATTTAGAAAAACATCTTTCATCCTATTTAAATCCAATAAAAAGAAATCTCCCCCAAGTGGCTCGATCGTGTTGTTATTAGCCTAACGGGCTAGCTTTATCCCAGGTAGTTTCGACAAAGTTCCTAGGCGTATACGTTGATCAGCATTTAACCTGGACTGACCACATTAAATTTATTTCTGCAAAAATAGCAAAAAATGTTGGCATCCTGTCCAGAGCATCTTATCTGCTCCCAAAATGTATTCGCTCTCAACTTTATTACTCATTAGTATACCCTTACTTCACGTATTGCAATTTAGTATGGGACTCTAACTATACCTCAAGATTAAATAAATTAGTACTACTACAGAAGAGAGCGGTGCGAATAATTGCTAGGGCTCCCCATGGCTCGCATACTAGCCCATTATTTGCAGACCTCCAGATTCTTAGGTTTTGTCAGATTAATAAGCTTCAGGTATGTGATTTCTTCTATCGCTTTGACCACAACCTCCTACGGAACGTTTACCGGTGCTTTTTCCAACAAGGCTCCGATGTACATCCATATTAAACTAGAAACTCTAGGTCGTATCGTAGCGTACAGGCGCATTCTAACTCTCGTAGATTCTCTATCAGATTTATGGGTCCCGCAATCTGGAACTTGCTTCCTCTAAATATTAAACAGGCACCAAATTTACACATAATATTTAAAAATGCTGCGATCATATTTATTCAATGAGAAATAAATTAAATACTCTGTTGGGTTAAATAGTTGTCAGTAGTTAAGTAGTAGTTAAGTTTAGTAGTTAAGAGTCATATGTTTTGAACTTATATTGTTCCTTTTGCAAGTTTCAGTTTTGTAGTCTGTTCTAAGTCACTTTAAGTTATCCGTTCCGTCCCTATTTAGTACCTGGTAATTGGGGTCCCTCCTCCAAGCGGGATTCTTATCCCTTTCGGGGCCCGTTGTTGCCTGCGTTCCAATGATTTGTTAAAATTTTCTTTGCTACATGTAAGTGTATGTTTTTCTATTTATTGTTTGCATTATATTGATTTGCTGTGTCTATGTTTGTATATTGGTTCACAAAGGTTTCAATAAATAAAATGAAATGAAAAATGAAATACATATTTTTGTGTTCTGAGCCAACATATCTGATCGAGAATTTACGAGTGTTTGTACGTGCAAACTCACTTCTCTATGAAGCTAAAATTCTTGTATTATGTGAGTGAATGTCCGAGGCTAGGCTATAGAAGTTGGCATGAGAGTTAAGTAGGCCTAATGTGTTGTAAGTATATCGATGCATGAATTCATTAATCTGCATTTGTTTGAGTTGTGCAATTTTTAGAATCCCGAGCTGCATGAATAATTGCTTTGTGAGAGAATTATAGGGGGAGCCAGCTATTAATCTAACGACTCTTTTATTGCAAAACATTTATTCTGTGGAGTCGAGAATTGTAGTTTGATGCCCATATCATGTTACAATAGAAAATGTATGGATAAATCATAGAATAGTATAATAATAATAATAATAATAATAATAATAATAATAATAATAATAATAATAATAATAATAATAATAATAATAATAATAATAATAATCTTTTCTTTATTAAGCGCCTGACAAACGCACTGCGCTGTACATTTACATGTTATGCAATTTAAATCTTAACTACTAACAGAACAGACGGCCTGCAATACAACGGCGCTAATAGCAGCCTACAAAGCATATCCGCCCTACGGGACTCGAACTCGAATAGTATAAGGTGAGCATAATGTGTGTAGGTAACAGGTAAGATATTCGTGTTAGTATTCATTAATGCCATTTAGAGCAGGCGTATCCTTAAGCAATTTTTTCTTGAGTTAAGAGGCAAGAAAGGTAGTCTTAAATTTAAAGCAAATTATATTGGCAATTATCCTCCAAGCAAATTATATTAGCAATTACCCTCAGAGGTAAGTAGGCCTAGGCTACTGTGCATCTTTAAAAAGAACATTAAGAAGTGCATTTGGGCTTTAAAGGTCACATGGATTTTCTACAATGCAAATGGGCAAAACGTTCCCACGGGGGCGTGTTGCCCCGTACCTGGGGCAAAACGCCCATTAAATTTTGAAGCATTTTACCTTTATTATTCCTTATTTGGAACATTCCGTTCTAGACGACCTTACAATAAATTTTAAAAAAGCTGTTGCTCGCGTTGTAAATTAGCAAAAACCGTTAAAGGGACGTTTTTGCCCTTCTGCCCCAATATGAAAAATGTAGGCTATTCAGTATTCAATATTCATGCAAAATTCAACAACAGAAAAACGCCAAAAAATCCATTTAATTGGGCGTTCAGAAAATTTAATAGCACATCGCAATGATCACATAATATTTTGATTTTAGCCTGTTTTGATTCAATTTCTAGCACCAACAAAACCACCATAAATAACACGTACTGTCAAATCACCAGAAATAATGACAACCTATGTTATCTCTTTAAATAGTAAAAGCACGAGAAGACATGCAGATCATGCGAACAACTACATGGATAAACGATATGAATAAACTTAAACTGTAACATTACACGTTAGTATTTTTGGAATTATCATTATGAGTATCACACGCAAAACGTAATTTCTCTCAATTCGAAATATTATGTCAGTGTCTAAGGCACAAGGCACCAAAACTATGAGATTATCAGGTCAATGTTCAGAAGATCTGTCCAATAAGACTGAGGCAGCCTATGGTGAATTAGGAATTTGCAAAAGGTAAGTCCTAAAGAGAGAAGAGATTAACATAAGCGTCTGAGCAGCATGAACAGATTCAGGGAGAAATCAATCAATCAATTTATTTTATTGTTCACCATTGAACGGAACATTGCAATAACGTGAAAGTGTTAACCAAATCGTTCTCGTGAATGCAAAAGGGGAAGTCCAGAAGGTCCCGCGGTCCCGCTGGATAGGGCCATCTATTTACCATACCAATGAATACATACAGGGACTCTGTTGAAATTAGTAATTAACAATTTAACGTTACATTGTGAATTGAGAAATAGACTTCTTACTCTGTGACCTTTATGTACTAAATGAACCCTTTTATAAAACACCTAAAATGCGCTGCAGTAGATGTATAAATAAACTACTAGCTTTCGACCAGATTCATCCAATGGACTCGAATATTTGTTTACAACCTTCCCGCACTAGACATTTAAGTATTTCAGTCATAGCCTAATAATTGTGATATTCAGCTATCAATAGTCCACTCAAAAGGAATTTACAAGTCCAATGTGACAGACTAATAAAAGTTTGGAAGGAAGTAAAACATTGAAAAAGGCAAGAGAAATAATCGAATTAGAGGATATGAATACACTGAGCAGTTTTCATGAAAGGTCAAACACAACTTTCAAAATCATACGATAAAAATATCTCCACTCCTAGCTAAAAAGTCAACATTTTTAAGAGCTGATGCTTTAGCCTCTTATCAAAGGCGAAAGCATCAACCTCGTCATTCTAAGTCTAGGTTACCTGTGTCTACATTGTAAGTGCAATTAGGTCTAATGCTAGCAAAGCGGTTTTATAATATTCCATGTATATAGCGATTGTGGCGGTAACATAGGGATCAACCTTGATCGACGTTGGTTAGATCTGTTAACTAAAACACAAACAGCACATTCTGTTATTAAAAGTAAAAATATTATAATTATAATCACATAACATACTATCCAGGAAGAATATTTGGATAATGTAAATGTTGGATGGATAGAGGAGATTTACGAATGGATGGATGATCGATAGATATTGGATGGATGTTAGACAGATGGGTCATCTGAACAGAACCAGTGAAGGTGAACGAGTCTCCACTAGGGGTCTGCGGATATACCCATACCCGCGGGTCGGGTACGCATTTCACGGGTCGGGTACGGGTGGTGTCATCACGGGTACTGGTATACCCGGTTTTACCCCTACCGACTTGAAGTTTTGGGGTTACAATGTCACTGTTACATGATATAATAGAGAATGTAGGCGCACAATGGGAAGTAGGCACCTCCCATATGTTTATATGGGACATGGAACTACATTACTCCTATTTCTTGCAAAATATGGATGTCAGACTTTTGATTCACTTGTATAACTTGATGATAGACTATTCACATTTCGATTAAACCGGACAAAGGTTACCCAGGAAGATGATTATTTAAGACGAAAAACTGCTCTCCTTCCACAGTGATCATCGTCCAATGTTCCGTAAGCGAATGAGTTTAATTTAATGGACAATTGGACATTGTAGGCAATGTTTGAAGATCTATAAAATGCCACTAGAATATATGTCAGCCAGCTTTCACCAGAGTTAAACTTACAATAAAACTTATCAACTTAATGGAAAAAAATTATTTACACATTATAATGAATGATCGCATATTCATTGTTAATACCTTGAAATTC
Organism: Aporrectodea caliginosa; assembly: GCA_020284085.1. Taxonomy (NCBI): domain Eukaryota; kingdom Metazoa; phylum Annelida; class Clitellata; order Crassiclitellata; family Lumbricidae; genus Aporrectodea; species Aporrectodea caliginosa. The sequence continues at coordinate 12,758 of JACEVL010000997.1, forward strand.
TTCTGCCCAGGAGTACAGTTGCAAACACTATGCCTCCAACTAGGAAGCAGGATATTATTACAATTATGGCAGTGATGTAGTTTGGCAACACTGAAAATATGAAAGAACATTTATGACATAGCCTACCATGCAAGTTATGTTTATGCTCTTTATCTCAAATGGCGTGATGTGAATACTGAATAGCCTAATAATTATAGACAACCACACTCACATCTTAGTACTTATTTTTTCAATACGTCTTTTTTCATACTTTATTTAAAGTTTAACTTTTTTAACTGTAACCTGGGGAGAAATTTTACCCCAAAGAGCAGTGTTTCACACATACTTTAAGCGGGATTAGAAATTTAAAAATTTCTTTGGCGACTTTCCTGAATACGGTTTCTCTACAAAACAGTTAATGTTTCATAGTGTTACTCTTGCGTGACGTCGTGTGGCAGGACGTCAAACTTTGACCCCACAGTTGACACATTGGTTTCTTGGAAGGAAATTGAATGAACCTCAAGCAAATTGAATGAATGGTAATTGTTAAGTTATGAAATGGAATATACTGGATTACACAAGACAAAAGTCATCTTTGATCAGCCATGCCACCTTCGTCACTGTACTGTAATTGCCAATTCTAACAGATCCAAAGTGCTGCGTAAAAGCTAAGCACAGGGCACCAGCTTATTCATAAACACTGAAGTTGTCAATAAAATACGACATGAAGTCCACAATTCTGTTACTGAGAAACGGAGAGAGGAGATAGGAGTTCTTAAGGTTGACTGTTGAAAAGTGTACGTTGGTAGAATTAAAAGTAACAGAATCTTGTAGATCAGGGTGTAGATTTCTTTAAATTTGAACTTTAGTTTGTAATGGATAGAGGGACATGAGACATGATATGAACATGCAGAAAACATAAGACAAACCTTTAATCTCACGCTTAAATAAAGGCGACTTCCATTCATCAGCATAGGTCGGAACATTCGACGCCGTCACTCCAATCGGTCTGTCAGTTTCATTGAAGTATACATAGGCGGTGTAGTAAACTATATGATATGTCAGTGGCATGATGAGTGTACTGGTTACTTTTCCATTCTCTACAGATACATTGGCTTCATTCATCTGTTCTCCATCGCTGTCACTCCAGCTAATATGTGGGGCCCATTCTCCATAAAATCCGATGACACATAAGAGTGTTACATTGCTTCCAGCTGTGCTGTATGTGCAACCCAGGGTCGATTCTTAGAAATATAAAAATACAAATAGTCTATTCATAATATTATATTCCAAGTCAAAAAACAATAAAGATGTTCACACGTTCCAAAGGAATTATCTGTATGCATAGCCTAATTCTGAGACAGGGCCGGCCTTAAGCACAGGCCAAGCAAGCAGTTGTCTGGGGTTCACTAGCAAAAGGGCGTAAATGAAAAGGGCGAAATCACCCGCCACTACCCTACCTGTGGTAGTGCCAGTCCCAAGCCTGGAGAAAGGAGGAGGGCAACACTAATCATCTTTGCTATGACACAGTGTCGTTAAACAGCAACCAAGGGCGAAATCAAACGGGCGCATGTTCAAAAGAGCGACACTCAAAAGAGCGCATGTTTAAAAGGGCGAATGTAAATAAAGAGCGTGTTTATTATGGCGAAAAGAAATCGGACGAAATCGAACTTATACGGTACGAAAATCAAATAATTATTATTCATAATCTACTTCTAATTGACGAAAATATCACTGGTTGTATACAATTAAGGCAAACCCGTAGTTTAGGTTGGTAAATTCAGACCATGCTTTTAATCCCGTTCTTAAAGTTGGTAATTTATTTTAATATCGGAAAAACGTTTCACGCGCTCTCAATTTTAAATGGAAGCTGGATTGATTAAAATAATTTATTGCTTACCCAAATGGAAGCTGGATTGATGAAAATAATTGCTTAAATGGGAGCTGGATTGACGAAAAGAACTGTCGCAATGGGAGCTGTATTTAATTAAAAGATTATTTCAATGGAAGCCAGCTTGATAAACTTCTATTTTCCATGGGAGCTGGATTGATGAAAAGACTAGTTTCAATGGGAGCTGGATTGATGAAAGGACTTTTTACAATAGGAGTTGGATTGATGAAAATAATTCTTGCAATGGGAGCTGGATTGACGACTGCTATCATGGACATTGGCAGACCAACATAGGCCTACTATAGTACGGCATTGAAAAGACTATATTAATTTAAGAAATTCGATTTTCATAAATCCAACTTCTATTTAACCAAACAATTATTTTCATCACTCCTGTGAAATGACCAACAACTTGTTTCCGATATTAAAATTTACCAACCTAAACTTCACTTAAGTCGCTCTTTATTTACCCTGGTTATTTACATTCGGCCTTTCAAACATGCGCCCATTTTGATTGCGTCCTTTTGATTTCCTTCTTTTGATTTGCGCCCCTTTGATAGGATACCGAGACGGTCCTGTTCTGAGATGAAATGCTACATTTAAAAGACGTTTATAAGGCAGACAAATCTAATTTCTTTTATAAACTGTCTAACAACAAGCCACCTTTGTATCGACACGCTTTACAATCGATGTGTGTTACCATACCATTTATATCGGCCAAGGCCTACGTAACAAACTTTGGTACTTACCTATGACGATAAGGCTGGCGCTAACTTCCATTATCGTTACGGGTTCAGTGCACATGTATCGCTTGGCGGTTTCTTTTGTAGCTGTTATCTTCAAGTTATACCCTCCAGGTTCATGAATATCAATTTGACAACATTTGCAGGAACACGCATTTGGATTGAGATCATAACCACTCCAGAGTATTGCTTTTTGTGAGCTATTTTCATACACATTCCACTGCAACTTCCGGTCATGATCCGATTTACATTTAATAGTAGTTATCTCATTGAGAAGAGCCACAGTGTTTTCTGGTTCCTCAATAAGAATTCCACCTGCTGCTGAAATAAAAACAGGCGTTTCTGATCTGCTATTGCTTACAACACAAATATAAATTAACAGTAGGCTCGCAGAAAAGAATCGCAATATTAATCTGATATTTGCAAAGCGCCATTTCAGAAGTAAACTCATCAGTGGTGCTCCCGAGCCTTATCCAGTGAAATCGTTGTTTAAACATGCAAACTTCAGGTGCCTGCGAAGTCGTGGATAGCACAACTGAGGAGATCGAACCGCAGCTCTCGAGAAAGGTGATTTCAGCTGGTGGGGCCAAAATACGGAGAGCTTAAACTGACTTTTGTCGGATGACAATCAATCAATCAATTTCGTTTATTCACAACACCAAGCTGACAGGTCGCAACTTGTTACAGGTAACAGATAGGACCTCACGCTTTGCCAGTGACTGTGGATAAAGCAGCTAAGTTCATGGCTTTGACGTTTATTACAAAAAAAGGCAGTGAAAGTTGGAGAATTATTCTTTGTCTTTTTTTCAAATTGGGTGTGCAATAGCCTAGTGGTTCGCACGCTGCACAATAGGGTGGAGTGAAAAAAGCAAAAATTCTAGAACCTCAACGTAATAGTGATAACTCGTTGCCTTTTGGTATAGTAAGTTATCATGCCAAATATTTCTTTAAAATTCGTTCTCTAAGATTTGCCCCAACGCGTTTAAAATTTGACAATTTAATAAAATATGACGAATATATAAAAATTTCAATAAATTTTTAAAATATAATGCGTTGATTGTAATAGTGATAACTCGTTACCCTTTGATGTAGTTAGTTATCTGGCCAAATATTTATTTAATATTGCTGACATAGGCCTACAGTCATTTTATTAATTTCAATTTACATGGTTATTGAATACGTCATAATTAAATGCTTAAACACTATTACAATTAGCGCATTAATTTTTTTTAATTTATTGAAATTTGTATAAATTCGACAATTTTTTTAAATCGTTAAATTTAAAACACGTTGGGGCAAATCTTAGAGAACGAATTTTAAAGAAATATTTGGCCTGATAACTAACTATATCAAAGGGAAACGAGTTATCACTATTACAATCAGCGCATTATATTTTAAAAATTTATTGACATTTTTATATATTCGTCATTTTTTATTAAATTGTCAAATTTTAAAACGCGTTGGGGCAAATCTTAGAGAACGAATTTTAAAGAAATATTTGACATGATAACTTACTATACCAAAAGGCAACGAGTTATCACTATTACGTTGAGGTTCTAGAATTTTTGCTTTTTTCACTCCACCCTACTGCACAATCCATATCTTAAAATCTCTTTCAAACAAGCAGTGCGAACTCGATCCTATACGCACCTAGCCTATTTATTGAAAGACTGCACTTGAAGCCTTGTTCCCATAATTTGTGACGCCAGAGGTCAAAACCCGTCACATGTCGGTTTTTGACCTTTTTATTCAGTCATATACTACAATTAATTTGCTTCAAAATACTTTTTACAGAATAAAAATATCTTTTTTCTAACTGAAGTTATGCTCCTTTGTTTCTTTCATTAGTATAGAGTGGAAAAATCGAGTAAACATTTTCGGAATTTTGTGTCATCAAAGTTCTCAGCTACCACTATTTGATTATTCTGCAATTTTGCTGGGCAAGAGAGCCTAGAGAAGGCTATATTCTGTATAAAAAAAGCAAACGGCACTAAATTCGGAGTACAACTCTGCAAATTATGGCAAACTAGACGTTTCTACCCGGCTTTGCCCGGGTTTCCCCCACGCGTAATTTTTAACGGCTGCAAATAAAGGCTACTTACTTACTTACTTACTCTATATGCTGAAGGGCTTCAAATATTTTAAATGTCCACATATCTGAACGATATTTAGAGGTGAAAATAGTTTTCCCGTGTATTTGAATTTTATTACAGGTCTGTGACTCAGCTGCTGCCTCGTTTAGCAAAATAATTATGAGTTGAAAATAGTACTGCACGGGTTATCTCTACCTTATATAGCCCTATTATTTTGTTTCCCGGGCTAAATATAATAGTAGACGAAGCTCGGCCGTTATTGCGATTGTGATTTTCGTAGCGACCCGCGTCTTTTAACGAAAGCGCCTGATTTGAAAATTAAGCCCGCGTGTCGTAAGATTGCATATTTAGCCCGCATGACGTGGACAAATGGCCATACTATGGCCGGTATAATTAAGATAGCCTCGTTGAAACAGTTGGAAATTTAAAATATAATAGTAGACGAAGCTCGACCGTTATTGCGATTATAATTTTTCGGAGCGACCCGCGTCTTTTAACGAAAGCGCCTGATTTGAAAATTAAGTCCGCGTGACGTAAGATTGCATATTTAGCCCGCGTGACGTGGACAAATGGCCATACTATGGCCGGTATAATTAAGATAGCCTCGTTGAAACAGTTGGAAATTTAAAATGTCCATATATCGGCGTTTAAATAAAATTGCGAGCTGAAAATAGTCGCGTTGACCTAGACGTGGCGTAATAATGTTTTGTAAAATTTTGAAAATCGCTAAAGCGTTCCGTTTCGGAGCCTTTAGACAACAGACAAACAAACAAACAAACGGAAGGACAACGTAAACAGACTTCGCCTTATAATATAGATTCTTTGGCAACTGCTGAATTGAAGAATATTCTATATTGTTGACCCCTCTCGCATATTTCAGCTTCTAGCTCAAGATCTAGGAAGCGACAAGCGACGGGTTTTGACACCTGGCGTCACATTTAATTTAAACAAATAATCGACCTCTCCTTATTTACTGGTAATTTCCCTCTCTTTTTCAAACACTCTTTAGTCATTTGTCTACTCAAGAAACCATCACTTGATAAAGAGACCATGCTTAACTACAGACCTCTCTTTAGTCTCTAGCCTATCGTTCGTCTCCCAATATTAACTGAACGCATAGTCCTTTCTTGGATCGAACTGACTTCTTAATCCACATCTGTCTGGTTTCACCAAACGCCGCTCAACATAAACCCTAGGCCCTACTCACCTCCCTCTACAATTAATTTCTTTCTGCCATCTCTCGTCAACCCCCAGGAATGTTGTCTCTGCCTCCTTGACATTTCATCAGCCTTCGATATCGGTCTTACTGTAAAGACATTTAACCTGGTTCCGTTTTACAGACACTGCTGTCCTCAGGATTCAATCCAATGATCTCTCTTTACGGTCTTTCTCAGTTAAAACACTGAAAGCGTCATTTCAATCGTGCCCTCGCACGTGCGGTGTTCCTCAAGGTTCCGTTCTTTGGACCCCTTTTGTTCATCCTTTATACGAATCCACTTACCTCACTAATTAAAGCATCCTCAATTGACCATTACTATTCTAGGGTCGCGATTTGTAGCGATCTATCTATTCTAAGAAACTGTTATAATCTCTTACAGTCTAACAGTTCCTTCAAATCCTGGGATTTGAGATCAGTTTTAACTATAGCAAAAAAAATAATTAATAATTAAAGCAATCATAATAAAGTAACAAAATATTAGTACAAATAAATGCCTAATAAATAACGACTCACCTCTGACGAACACCATCGGCATGAAACACAGAAAAAGAGGCATATCTGGTACGAGTAGCCTAAATGTGTTTTATTTATATTTCTCACGCTTGTTATGGCTCCACTACCACGGCTTCAGCAACCTTCTGCAACAAAAAATAGTTTTTAAATATTGTTTAAAAGTATTGATTAGATTTCAATACATAGCATGTCGCTAAACGCTGGAAGTGCTTGACGAAACGTAATCGTGATTGCAAATGCCGCATTTTATTCGAACGAATATTAATCATATTAACTTACTGATTGTTAATAATCGAATGTAACGGAGCATAGATATAAATATCTGTTATGAAGACATCCGTTTTTATATTCCTCATGACAACATGTGGAGAGGGAAGGAGAAAACAAGGACGACCAAGGAAAAAGTGGATGCATGAGATACATGATACAACTGGAATGAATTTGGCAGAACTGAGAGATGCGACGGCGGACAGAAGGAAATGGAGAGTCTTGATCAGGACGGTCGCTAGAGTTCAAAGAACTGACAGCACAAGGTGACAAGGTGACAAGACAACATAACAATGATGATGGAAATTTTTTGCGTATAATTTATAGACATGCCTATACAGTAGGGTGCTCCAAAATGTAATGTATTTCCCTAAAGTTCCAAAAAGTATTGCTCGAATGCGATTTTCCCATTCCATTTATCACTTTGTTCAACTCTACCAATTTTCAGACCAATTGAAAAAGGTTAAGCCTTGCCCCCGGCACAAAAATGTTAAAATATGTGAAAATATGGGAATTTGCTTAAAAATCGGCAATATCATGGAGGAAAACGTAATTATTTTCATGATGATTAACTTCTTTTGTGGACTATTGTGTGCAGAGGTGTAGTATTGGTACTTGTACTTGTACTCAAGTGCAACCTGAGTACAGTCAGTACTTTAACTTGTACTGGAGACCTAAGTACTTAGACACAACTGACATTTCTACAGGCACTCAGATACTTTACCAGTAAGCTTTGTCTTCTTTCCTTTAAGACATTAATTCTTACGTTCTGGATATTGAATATTCTGACAGTTATGTATGGACCACATCTTGATCAGAATTTCTTCCGGTTGTCTTGCTAAAATAGAGGCCACGGACGGTGATAATGCTAACAATAAAAATACTAATATTCCTTGAGCTGTTAAGTTTGGTTATGAATTATGATAATTTCACTCTCAAGGGCAATGCTACTTCTGCTAAGTGCAAGTTTTGTAGTGAGAAAACTATCATTCAGAAAACAACTGGCACAACATCAAACTTTGTTAAACACTTGCAAAGACTCCATACGGAGAGGTGAGCAGTGAGTAACAAATCATTTGAACTCTATCGAGTAATGTAAATGTAAGTAGTCGAACTTTCAGCACCATACGAAAGCCGCGATAAGGAAACCAGCTTATTCACCGAAATAATGCATTTTATGAATTGTATTATAGTAAGAAACCATTGAACCTATATGGCTTATACATGGAATTCATGTGTGAATGGGGTCACTTATGAAAATTGTGAGTTTTCTATGTTCCTCTGTGTTCTATGTTCCTTTCTCGAAAGAGTCTTCCGCTGTGTGGAAGAAAACATTGCAATCTGTATCAAAACGCGCTTAGTTAGGCCACTTAGGTAGTCATTTGCGAATCACTTTTCTGTTTTACGTAAAACCGTTAATTAAGGCATTTTCTTTGTGTTGCTCCAATTGTCAAAGACTGCCTACAACTAGTATGTTCTTATTTAATGTGTGCAGAAATGATTATATCTTATGTGAATGAGACTCATGCTTTGTTGGGGGCCCACATCAAGTTTCTTTGGCAGTGGTGGAGCAGGTGCTACACAAAAACCTCTCATTTTGGCACGATAATCACAGGTATGGTTGCAGCAACCGAAACTGCAGACCTCATGTATCAAAAAGTCTAAGCTATTTGATCACTACGGTACACGATCTTCTGTGAAACCGAGCAACTTATCATCACAAGTGACAACTTGGTTGAATATCAGAGGCCATGATGACTTTGATGAAATTGATTGTTTGGAATGCAGCAATACTGTTGACAAACCAGCGTTTAGAGTTGTGAGTGTGCCTGCATCTAGCGCTCCGGTTGAAAGTGTGTTTAGTTTAATATTAAACAGTTTCGATCGAATCTGAGTGACAAGATGCTCACATCCATTATATTTCTCAAAAAAAGCAAAATTAAAATTAGTGCATGTGGCAATACACCATTACTTTGTCAAGGAAGTAAATCCTTGTTCTTGTAGTAGCCATGTGTACTTGTACTCGTGGCTTTGTACTTGGTACTTAAGTATTTGCACAGGTACTTAAGACCTCAGTAGTTTGTATTTGTACTTGCAACCTTTCATGTTCTGGTCAAAAATATGAAACATATTAGTTTTTTCATATATACTTAAATACCGGTAATTTGTGTTTTCAACCGAAAAATTGCGAATATTGTTAAAACTTCATCATGCTGGGGGCAAGGCTTAGCCTTAATGTAAAAAGTCAAATTTGATTTTTAGACTCATCTGTATGAGACGCATGGGAAAATGTCCATGGAGCAAAGATATTTCAACTTTTATTTTTCTCTGGAGCACCCTACTATACAGCTTATCAATGCTAAGCAATGCAGCATAGACTCAGTTTAGGCCTGGCCTATTAGACGCAACCAAAGAGCGGTGTACAACCTTCGTAGGCCTACGCAACGACCAAATAGATCCGGCCAAAGAGTAAGCCATAGATTATGATCAGAAAGTGACTCTTTAGTAGCCTACATGTATGTTATAGGCTTTCTATTATTGTCTAGTGCACAAACGCTACATTGCCTAAATTGCCCACTAATAACGGCAAGGTCATGGGCACTCGCACGTTGGAGCAAGGGGCACTTGTCCACATGGATTATTATTCTAAATAAAAAAATTATGTAAAATTAAGAATGTTATAAATAAATATTAAATAATAAAAATTGTTTATTCCGAGATTTCGTTTGCTTGTTTGGCCTATACAAAGGAGCTCTTTATACATTGAGGTGAAGACAACGGACCACCTGTTAAACAGCATGACGATGATTAATCATAGCGTGTAGTGACAGCCGGTTTTGCATCACTGAGCGCATGACGGGGAGAGTTAATTACGGGGGTGTATTCGATGTTTGGTCCGTGTAGAGTTTCGGAGTAGGGCGACCAAGAGCACAAAGGTACGCGTATTTAAATTTCTTACAGGGAGAATATTAAATAGGCAGTAATTGCAGTAACTGATCTAAAGAACCTAAGGAATAGGCTATTTTTAAACAGATCTAAGGAATCTAAGGCATCATACTTTTCCAAATGAAAATATGATGTCGTATCTTTTTTCTCTGGACTTAGGCTATTTATGGTGCGTTTATATCTTAGACCAATATGCTGAACAGGAAGGTTTTTAATCAGACTGGTCTGAGTCGTATTCGACGCCATAGATTCTGGACTATTTCGCTGATCACTGTCCTCGGTATAAATGAACAGTTTAATACGACTGATCAACGTTTCTCAATCACGCGTCTTGATGCCTCTTCCGATTGACGATCTCTGGACTGGCTTCACTCCAATCTAAATCTCTACCACAGATTCATATTGCATTGCCTGGAAGCCAGTTCCATTCGGTGTCCTTTATTATGGCTGAGTATTCAGGCCGCTTGTTCATATCCTATAAACAGCCAATCGGGCTGAACTCATCACTAAGTACAACGGGAATCTTAAATGGCGTGGAACCAAAGGCGTAATTAACTCTGCGAAACAAAGAAATGGTGATCATTCCGCTTCTTCGGTGTCAACTGCAGCAAGATTGGTAACGTCACCAATTTATGCAACACAACCAACAAATAGAGTAAGCTGAAGTGAGGTCATCTATCAGCATTGCGAGAGTTAACCCTCGGGCTACTACAGTGTTGCCACCCTTCTAGGTTGTTTTCATCTCAAACTTTTTCCGTATGGAATAAAATTTGACCTTTTAGGTAGCTTAGCTATGACCAATCGTCCTATGACCAATCATCCTAGAACCGACGCCTTGTGCAGTAGAATCTGGCGCCATACATTGTAGATGTTACCAATTTATTACTAAATAATAATTAATTTTTAAATATTTTAAGCGCATTGTTCTTTTTAAAGATAGACAGACAAAGATGTATTTCACATACTAGGGTTTGTCCTTGCAACTTCCGAATACACTGGAGTTTGCGATGGTGCCATTTGCGTCTCACGATTTCTCCCTTCTTGTCCTTAGAAAAATTAATGAGCGATCTGTACTTGTTACGAAGACAAATTCAATTTGTAATTCTGAATCAATTATATCCATGTCCACGGTTTCAAGTGACATCGTAGTCAAAATTCATAACTGGTGTCCGAAATCCGGGAGCAAACGAACATAACCAATAAAAATGCAAACAAATACCGTAGAATAAACAACCAGGGTGAGTTTATGATCCCTGCAAGATATATACGTGCTTGATTGCAGAACTCTAAGAAACCACGCAGACCTACAGAAGTCTGAAAACATTTTTATGGTCGTAGAAATGGCTTAGATCATAACCTCAGCAAAATCCTGAAAGACTTAACAGGGTACATATGCTACATCACAAAGTCATTTATCATTCTTTGCTGTTTCAAACTATTGCTCATGCTAAAATTTACGCAGATTAAGATAACCTACGTCTGTTGTCCTTATTAACTCTGGAGTAAGCTGGTGTGTGGACTAGCTGAGATGGACTTAAACCACCAGTCATTGTTTCTGCCAAAGAAAAACAGACATGTTTAATAAGTATAGGCAGCCAACACTATTATTCGATAGTCGATTGTAAGGCGGGGAACACGGGTTCGAGTCTCCTCTGAGAGGACTACTGTGTAGAGACCTTCAGCTAGTCCTTCACTTACAATTGCTCAGCGCCATCAAGTAATCTTTAGCCGTTTTCATGGTCGTAGAAATGGTTTAGATTTGTGCTTAATAACATGCATACATTGCATAATAATAACAATAGTAATAATAATAATAATAATAATAATAATAATAATAATAATAACAATAATAATAATAATAATAATAATAATAATAATAATAATAATAATAATAATAATAATTTCTAAGAGCCTGAGGGTAATCATATACCTCGGGGTAAATAATAATAATAATACTAATAATAATAATAATAATAATAATAATAATAACAATAATAATAATAATAAGTAATAATAATAATAACACTTGAGGGATTATAGATACCTCGGGTAAAAATAATAATAATAGTAATAAATCGGGTTCCGAGGCACTTACGCCAACCCCCAACGACGAGTAGGGTAATCACCAGACAAATTACATCAACAGCTAGTAATATCTAAGTCCCTGAGGGATCCTGTATACCTCGGGGCAAAAACATAGTAGTAATACTAATTATTATTATTATTATCATTATAATAATAATGATAATAATAATAATAATAATAATAATAATAATAATAATAATAATAATAATAATAATAATAATAATAATAATAATAAATTAACAATGGAATGAGACAAAAATGCATGCTGATTTTGAATTTATAATGCCGTGTCATAAGCACAAAGGGCCTAATTAAAACTTACTAATTCCATAATGAACATTTTATAGAGTTTGCGGAATGTAGGCCCTACAAATACAATCCGTTTCAGATCAACCAAATATTGCAGAGGAACAGTCTTTTTGGCCAGCTACAGATTAGAAGCGTTCGCACTTGGTTGTTTCACAAAGTTCACGTTGGGATACAAGTAGATAATAAGTTTCAACATGTCTTTCTGTTCTCAATGAATAATCGTAATCGTAATCTTCGAGTCGCCAAAGCGCGACTCTGAAGCTCAGCCGGGAGCCAACTTATTCACGAGCGCCGCGTCGTGCTGAAGGAGTTATCCAGAGTTGTCAAAGGGAGATCCCAGTCCGCTTGCCAGAGAGACAAGTGAAAAGAGGCAAAGGAGCTGCAATGATGGGTTTCGTTGAGGACGAGAAAGCTAGGAAGGCAGAAGGTTCTAAATAGATCAATAAAAGACTTCGAAACTTGAATTGGAATTCCTTTTGTGAATTTGAAACTTGGTTTCTGTATTGATAGTCCAAAATGCTAGTAAATACATGTAGTCTATTACGCAAAGTCAAGTAAAGCCTACCATTATCCTCTCCTCCGATCAACTCGTAAACAGAGAATGCCGATTCAGCTTGTTGAGCGACACTGTCGTCTATAAAATTTGGCAAATCAAATTTTATTAATTTTTTAAATTAATCTGTTCTCTAATCACAGTTATTTGGCTACACTCAAAACTTAGAATACTAGAATGATTAAACTTATACAATATTTTAACAAAAGATGCCATTAGATCATAATAGTTAATTTTATCGTCAGTAATTTATATAGTATGAAAGTGAACAGCAGAGATGTAGTACTTGGTACTTGTAGGCCTACTAGTACTCGAGTACAACTCGTGTAGTTTTTAAGTACTTGTACTCGTACTCGTATTTGAGACCTAAGTACTTGTACTCGAACTCGTGCTTGAGACCTCAGTACTTGTTCTTGTACGTGCAACCTAAGTACTTGAAACATCTCTGGTGAGCAGCTTATTTCTGCACAGAATAAAATGCGCTATTAAAGATTTGTTTAGCGAATATGTGAGCGCGCTGGTTTCGGATAGAGAGCCAATCAATAGGATCGGATACTCCTAAATGTAATGTGCTAAATTCGGACCAGGCATCGTCTTCAATGACTTCATTAATGATTAAACTATGTAGAATATGAACTATTTCAGCAGTCATATCGCGTAACGATTAACACATTATCGCATCTGTTTGCTAGCTACGTTGAGCGCCTTCGTGAGTTTCTCGTAAGGCGCTATATAAATGGTCATATACATACGTACATGCATTAGGGTGGTCGCATCTCTAATGGAAAATTTTCAACTTCAGTTGTTTACTTTCGCCAACCCGGCATTCCGTGCCAATTGGTCCAAAAGTAATGTAGCCCAAAAATTAGCAGGATCGAACAATATCTAGGACTGGCACAACGTCTTTGAAATTTAGATTTTTACAAATAATTTTCGTCATTTCGAGTAAATGTATTTGATTCGCATTTTTGGACAAAATTCGAAATTCGAAAAGTAATAGCAACCAAATGTTGCCTAATGGCATGGATCAAAAACTGTTCAAAATTTAAAAAATATTAATGTCTTCCGCCCCCACCAGAGGGCCAAACTTACGAGACAAAGCGTTTTTCGAGAAAATTGTAGGTTTTCTTGTAAAATATTCTAATTGAAAACTAATTAACTGCCATTCAATACACCACCAGAAAGAGCTCTTAAAACTGAATAAAATTATTGTTAATTTTCAGAATATCCCCATATTTGTAGAAGTTGTTAACTTTTTACCATTTCCTCAATAATAATAATAATAATTCTAATAAATAATTTTAATCACTAATCAGTGTAATCACTAGTAACCAGGCATGCAATAAATGTCATTGTGTTATAATCTGGACCTACTACAGGCAGTTGAATTTATTCCTGGTTTAAATGTTCACTTTTCATGGTTGATTACAACTATTATGCTTACTGTTCGAGTGTTCCTATATTTGATAAGGGGTAAAACTTTGCTGGTGTTGTGCCAGTCCTAAATATTAACATTTTTCATACAACTTTTTGTGCGATGTTTCTGGAGGGAATGGAACCAAATGGAACCTTGGCGAACAGTAGTTTCAAACTTTTATTTTTAAGAACCACCCTAACATACATACATACATACATACATACATACAACAGTACCGCTCCCGAGAATAAACCCGTTACAGTGACTAAATTTCGCATCAATGGCGCAACAATGTTTACCAAAAAATTTTCTCTAGCGCGTAATTCTCCCATCATTCTCACTACTGTCACCAAGATTTGATCTTGATTGACATATGTCCGTTGCATGTCAGTCTCAGTCTGGTGCTGTTGAGACTCCGCCCACAGATCATTAGTTGTGTCGTTAATTACGGCGGCCTGTGGATGAGCTCTTCGTTATGAGCGGGGTTCAATTAAGTGCACCTCTACACTCTGAAGAAGGCTACAAGCAAACGGGGTGGGTAAATGAACGCATACAAATTGCATGTACATGTACATGTATACTGTACATGTATGTTGAGTGTAGGACATTGTCCCCCCTGGACATTGTCCCCCGGACATTGTCCCCCCGGACATTGTCCCCCCGGACATTGTCCCCCTGGACATTGTCCCCCCCCAGGGTAGGACATTATCCCCCCAGTCTAAGATATAATCGTATAATAAGCATGTATACATGTATATATATGTATTTCCGTATATATGTACTTATGTATATATATGTACATATATATGTATATGTGTATATGTATGTATAGGCATGTGCAAGTATATATATATATATTATATATATACTTATATATATTATGTATATATATATATATGTATATATATATATTATGTTTGTGCATGTATATATATGCACTTTATATGTATGTATATGCATGTATATGTATCAATATATATATGTTTATATTTATTTATGTATATATGTTATATATGTTTAAATACATAAATACATGTATATATATACATGACTACATATATATATTATATATACACACGCAAACGTATATATGTATTATATATATATACGTAAACATATCTATACATACATAGGTACATATTCATATATGTGTACATATACATATATATATATATAAAAACATATATATAAGTACATATGCACGTAAATACATATATACATATACATGTACATTGTACATATACACATACATCTAAATACATGTATAGTATTTACATACATATATATACATATATATATATATACGTAAACATACCTATACATACATATGTACATATTCATATATGTGTACATATACATATATATATACATATATATATATAAGTACATATGCACGTAAATACATATATACATATACATGTACATTGTACATATACACATACATCTATATACATGTATAGTATTTACATACATATATATACATACATTTTGTATATATACATAAGCACACACATATAATTATATATATCATATATATACATATACTTATATCCATATGTATATATAGGATAACATATGTACATTGTACATGTATATATAAATACATATATATAGAAACATATCTGTATACGTTTATATATATACATACAATGTACATATACATAAATATGTACATATACATATATTTACACAGATGGGGGATTTTGTCCGGGGGGGATAATGTCCTACGCAAAATCGGGGGGACAATGTCCGGGGCGACAATGTCCGGGGGGACAATGTCCGGGGGGACAATGTCCGTTCCCCTGTATGTTACAGGAACTGAGTAAAACCAAGCATCGTGAGATTTTTCAACAATTTGTAAAATTCTTGATTCACTCAGGTACTTTGGATAGATGGATGGATGGATGGATGGATGGATGGATGGATGGGTGGGTGGGTGGGTGGGTGGATGGATGGATGGATGGATGGATGGATGGATGGATGGATGGATGGACGGACGGACGGATCGATCGATCGATAGATGGATCGACGGATGGATGGATGGATGGATGAATCGTTGGATGGATGGATGGATGGATGGATGGATGTATGGATGGATGGATGGATAGATGGATCGATGGATCGACGGATGGATGGATGGATGGATGAATCGATGGATGGATGGATCGATTGATCGATGGATCTATGGATCGGCGGAGGGATGGATGGATGGATGAACAGCTATCTATCTATCTATCTATCTATCTATCTATCTATCTATCTATCTATCTATCTATCTATCTATCTATCTATCTATCTATCTATCTATCTATCTATCTATCTATCTATCTATCTATCATCCATCTATCCATATCTATCCATCCATCCATCCATCCATCCATCCATCCATCCATCCATCCATCCATCCATCCATCCATCCATCTATCCAAAGTACCTGAGTGCAGGCTCTATGCCAATTTTACAGAAGTTGGAAGTGAGACTGAGACTTAAATATTTTGTCAAATAGCAACAAAACTTGGCTCAGGGGCCCGGTCGGGTTAGGGGGATATCCGTGCGCCGCACCGATTGCACCTGTGTTAGAAACGGCCCTGCAAGGCTCCCCATGTGCCCTCACTTCCACCCCTTCCCTCATGCCTTGCCCCCTCTGTGCACGCCCAACCTGCTACATGTACGTGTGTGGCTGATATGAAACAGGTGGGTAGAGGCGACTCTAGATTATCTCTCCATTAATGTCCCAATCCGTCGGTTGAGGTCGTTACATGTACATGTACATGTATGTACATGTAGCTCCTCTGAGATTGCCGTGCCCGGTTGGGTGGCGGGTTACTTAAGGGGGGAGTAAGAGGCTGTTTGCGGAGAGAAATACGGGAAGGAGGAGGATATGGGAAAGGGGTAGGTGAGTTCGACCGAGGCCGCCGCTGAGACAGGTTTAGGGAGTTGCTGAGAGAGTGGGAAGAAGGGGGTGTTGGAGGGTAGTATTGGCCAGCAGAGCCGTTGTGCCTTCACCCCTTTGGTTGTATCTGTGTAAGCCTTTGTGGTGCCGTGTTATTTTTCTTCTCTTGTTTGACCTGTGAAGAGTGACTCTGTGTCCCAATAAAATATCTTCCATAACAAATTTTATAACAGCGAATTTGGTTTCACACGACATTTTCAACGCTTTTCGGAGTCCCTCTGTTTTCCATCCGTGCTCTCTAACTTTCAGCTCTTTTCCGCATTAGAGTCCTGCTGTTATATATCCCGTGTGTCTCTCTGTCTTGTCTACCGGTTATGTGCACTTTACTCTGTGTGTCTCTCTATCTCATTCTCTCTCTATCGCGAATACGGTTTGACACGCCAATTCGAAATTTCGGACCCCACCGATAATGTGGACGTTAGGCCTATCGCCCCGGCGGTAGACCAGATGTCTTTACGACCTCTCTCATGTATTCTTTATAATATAGACATCCATGGGCGGACTGGCCCGCCGGGAAACCGGAAAACCGGGAGATTTCCCGGTGGGCCCCTGCCCATTTCCCAATTAAAATCGGCTGCCTATTCTCAGGGAAACGGACATTGTCCCCCCGGACATCCCCCGGGCATTGTCCCCCCGACATTGTCCCCCCATTTTGCGTAGGACATTATCCCCCCCCCCTCTGTGTAAATATATGTATATGTACAGATTTATGTATATGTACATTGTATGTATATATAAACGTATACGTATATGTTTGTATATATATATGTATTTATGTATACATGTACATATGTTATCCTATATATATATGGATATATATATATGTATATATATGATATATATAATTATATGTGTGTGCTTATGTATATATACAAAATGTATGTATATATATATTTATATACATTATGTATGTATCTATATGTATATATGTATGTAAATACTATACATGTATATAGATGTATGTGTATATGTACAATGTACATGTATATGTATATATGTATTTACGTGCATATGTACTTATATATATATGTGTGTATATATATGTATACGTACACATATATGTATATGTGCCTATGTATGTATATGTATGTTTACGTATATATATATATAGAGCCTATGTATGACCCTAGCTGACACTCACTAGGCCTAACCTGACCCTAACCAACCCTCACGACGCCAATTTATGGGAAGTAACGCATTTTGAACAATGCGCATGCCTGTTTCTGTATTTATTTGATGAGCATTAACTGTTTAGTTTTTCTTTGTTTTGTCAACTCATTAATATAGTTGTAATAAGGTATAGACTTGTTGTCGTTAAGTTCTAAAGATAAGACTTGCTAATGTCGTTTATGTCTTGAGTTAAGTCTCGTTAATGTGATTCACTTCTAAAATTAAACTTACAATGAACTGTGAGCCCTGACATATCAAAAATAGTTTCCACTAAAATCGGTGTTGACACTTCTGTGCTGAAATGTTTTATGAAATGATTGCAGCTTCTCAAAGCACACAATACAGCAGTAACATACATGTATACACTCGAGACTGAGAAAAACACAGCCAGTCGACTTCAGAGATTGCCTGTAACATATATACATGTACCTACATGTACACGCGTAGTTAATGTATATCCATTTGATGGCTGAGGGAGTCCCAGGGGCTCTGCCCTTAACATAGATCGTTGCATGATGAAC
The DNA here is from genome assembly GCA_020284085.1 of Aporrectodea caliginosa. Taxonomy (NCBI): domain Eukaryota; kingdom Metazoa; phylum Annelida; class Clitellata; order Crassiclitellata; family Lumbricidae; genus Aporrectodea; species Aporrectodea caliginosa. The sequence continues at coordinate 31,417 of JACEVL010000997.1, forward strand.
AGGTGCTATGGCCAGTAATTTTCTGCCCTTATGTGGTCTGTGGAACTTATCCTGATTCCTTCTTTTGAGTCATTAACCGTGGTGACTGGCGTGGCGAATTTTATAGCGATATTCCCTTGGGTTGGGAGAGACAGACCCCACTAGCGGACCGCCAATCAGTCACAGAACGGCAGTCTCGCTAGGGGGCCGCCAGTCGGCTGTTGGTCCGACAGTATCCATGCATCGACCGCTGGTAAATCAAGTAGAGACAGAGAGAGACAAACAGGGAAGGGACACTTCATACCCATGGCTGTTTCGTGGCTGATTATCTTCGATCAGCCTGCTAGCTGCTGGAGGTCGGTGGGCAAGAAAGGGAGGAGGGGGAAGACTGGAAGACTCGTACGCACTGCTGCCTCTCTCTAATGATATTAACCAAGTGTACGCTTCCCCTCTCCCTTCCTCCATCTATCGGATCTATCCGTCTCTTTCGCCCTCGCCTTTTGTCTCTAGTACTAACTGTGTCCGACTTTATTTGTGCGCGCGTGTCTGTCTGCATCATTCATTCATTCATTCATTCATTCATTCATTCATTCATTCATTCATTCATTCATTCATTCATTCATTCATTCATTCATTTCATTCATTCATTCATTCATTCATTCATTCATTCATTCATTGAGAGAACTTATATAGCGCCCCTCCACGACATTCTTGTAGAAAGTGTAAGCAGAGGCCCTACCCAAAAGACAACGTAGAGCAGAGGGAAGTTTATTCCACGTGGTCGGTCCAATGACTGAAAAGGCACGACGCTGCATCGTCGAAGTTCGCGCAAAAGGAATAGGCATGCATGTCTTGGCCGGCGTTCATTCATCCACTCATTTTCATTTCAAACATTTATATAGCGCCCCTTCAAGAATTTCTATTCTTTGCTGGACTAGAGAATGCCAAGGTACTGTATTCCAAAACGGACAACTGTCCGTTACCAGTTCTTCTATCTGGAACTTCTACCTCCTCATATTATTCGCATTTCAGCGCGGCTGTCCTTCGCTGTAAAGTAAAAATTTATCTCTTCGCATCCACATACTGTACATGTAATTATATGGTTCTTAATGGTTTCCCGGCTACAGTGTGCCTGTCTATCTGTCCTGTGTCTTTCGATCTCCCTCCGAAAAGCGCAGTTTCATAACTACATGTATTTCAGCTAGGAATCCATCCATCCATCCATCCAATCATCCTCCCAACCATTCATCCACCCATTCATTCCTCCCTCCCTCGCTCCATCCATCAATCCATCCATCGTTTCATCCAGCCAAACATTCCTCCATCCATTCATTCTCCATCCATTCATCCTTCCAACCTCGATTCATCTATTAATACACCCAACCATTCATCTAATCGTCGCTCAATCCATTCATCCAGTCAACCTCCACGATTCATCTATTCATCCATACATGTAGTTATACACCCAAACATTCCATCCATCCACTCCATCCATCCATCCAACCCTCTATCCATCCTTTTCACCCAGGCATCAATTCAGCAATTCACCCGTCAATCTACATGTATCTATCCACGATACGGTGAATAAATAACATTGTTCATAGGAACGTTAATCGATAAACGTACATGTACTGTACATGTAAATATTGCTAACGACTACTGTATAATAGTCCCATGCGGCGTCCTAAGCTCCGCCTACATGTCGGTAGTACCGAGGATCCCGACGGAAGCCCCGCCCCATTAATGAGATATTGTTGCTTAGTTCTCGGCTAATTCAAACGTCAGTGTTGCTCAATTTTCGCGGGAAAAGTGACACAATATTGCAGAAATCTGGCATCATTAATGGGGGAAAGGGATTATTCTCGAGAGCGGTACTGTACATAACAGTGTGTAGACGTCGAGCGCCTCTGATTGGTGTTCACTGTGAGAGGCGCTTTATACATTTATAAATACAATACAATACAATACAAATATATACATACATACATACTTGCATACATACATACATACATACATACATACATACATACATACATACATACATACATACATACATACATACATACAATGTTTTACATACATACTATTGTTATTCTGGTGCACTTTATGGGGCCACTGGGCAAAGCTCCAGGGGTAGGGTGCTCCAAAATGTAATGTATTTCCCGAAAGTTCCAAAAAGTATTGCTCCAAGGCGATTTTCCCATTCCATTTATCAATTTGTTCAACTGTACCAATTTTCAGACCAATTGAAAAAGGTTAAGCCTTGCCCCCGGCACAAAAATGTTAAAATATGTGAAAATATGGGAATATGCTTTAAAATCGGCAATATCATGGAGAAAAACGTAATTATTTTCATGATGATTAACTTCTTTTGTGAACTATTGTGTGCAGAGGTGTAGTATTGGTACTTGTACTTGTACTCAAGTGCAACTTGAGTACAGTCAGTACTTGAACTTGTACTGGAGACCTAAGTAATTGTACTCGTACTTGAGACCTAAGTACTTAGACACAAATTACATTTCTACAGGCACTTACAAGTAAGCTTTGTCTTTCCTTTAAGTCATTAATTCTTACGTTCTGGATATTGAATATTCTGGCAGTTTTGTATGGACCGCATCTTGTTCAGAATTTCTTCCGGTTGTCTTGCTAAAATAGAGGCCACGGACGGTGATAATGCTAACAATAAAAATACTAATATTCCTAGAGCTGTTAAGTTTGGTTATGAATTATGATAATTTCACTCTCAATGGAAATGCTACTTCTGCTAAGTGCAAGTTTTGCAGTGAGAAAACTATAATTCAGAAAACAACTGGCACAACATCAAACTCTGTTAAACACTTGCAAAAACTCCAGACGGAGAGGTGAGCAGTGAGTAACAAACCATTTGAACTCTATCGAGTAATGCAAATGTAAGTCGTCGAACTTTCTCAGCACCATACGAAAGCTGCGATAAGGAAACCAGCTTATTCACCGAAATAGTGCATTTTATGAATTGTATTATAGTAAGAAACCATTGAACCTATGGCTTATACATGGAATTCATGTGTGAATGAATTATGAAAATTGTGAGTTTTCTATGTTCCTCTGTGTTCTATGTTCCTCTCGAAAGAGTCTTCCGCTGTGTGGAAGGAAACATTGTAATCTGTATCAAAACGCGCTTAGTTAGGCCACTTAGGTAGTCATTTGCGAATCATTTTTATGTTTTACGTAAAACGCTAATTAAGGCATTTTCTTTGTGTTGCTCAAATTGTCAAAGACTGCCTACAACTAGTATGTTCTTATTTAATGTGTGCAGATATGATTATATCTTATGTGAATGAGACACATGCTTTGTTGGGGGCCCACATCAAGTTTCTTTGGCAGGGGTGGAGCAGGTGCTACACCAACGTCTCATTTTGGCACGATAATCACAGATACGGTTGCATCAACCGAAACTGCAGACCTCATGTATCAAAAAGTCTAAGCTATTTGGTCACTACTGTACACGATCTTCTGTGAAACCGAGCACCTTATCATCACAAGTGACAACCTGATTGAATATCAGAGGCCATGATGACTTTGATGAAATTGATTGTTTGGACGTTTGGAATGCAGCAAAACTGTTGACAAACCAGCGTTTGGAGTGGTTGTGAGTGTGCCTGCATCTAGCGCTCCGGTTGAAAGTGTGTTTAGTTTAATATTAAAACAGTTTCGATTGAATCTGAGTGACAAGATGCTCACATCCATTATATTTCTAAAAAAGCAAAATTAAAATTAGTGTATGTGGCAATACACCATTGCTTTGTCAAGGAAGTAAATCCTTGTTCTTGCAGTAGCCATGTGTACTTGTACTCGTACTTGTACTTGATACTTAAGAATTTGTACAGGTACTTAAGACCTCAGTACTTGTATTTGTACTTGCAACCTTTCATGTTCCAGTCAAAAAATATGAAACATATTAGTTTTTCATATATACTTAAATACCGGTAATTTATGTTTTCAACAGAAAAATCGCGAATATTGATAAAACTTCATCGTGCTGGGGCCAGGCTTAGCCTTAATGTAAAAGCCTAAAATTTGGATTTTTAGACTCATCTGCATGAGACGCATGGGAAAATGTCCTTGGAGCAAAGATATTTCAATTTTTATTTTTCTGGAGCACCCTACTCCATGGGTCTATTATAATAAGCCTGACAGCCTTAGGCCTATTATAGGCATTATATTTACGACTCTACGTGATTTTTTTTATCAAAGTGCGAAACATTTTGCGGTTATTTACAGTAATTTAGCAAAAATATTAATGTAATTAATTAACAGTGTGCAGAGAATAATACATGTACCTGTCGAGGTGACCGTCAACGCAATAGCACCCTCGTTTGAGAGATCCTCAATTTCTGTGAACATAGTTTAACAATTACGATAGCTTTTCATCTAATGAGCTTTCCTTTTAGAAGCTTTTGCTTACTAATTACATTTGCAGACAAACTTACATAGACGCCACAGAACTCTTAACGATCACAAACTACTTGAATCTGCATCTACCTATTTCTTTGTTATTAACGACTTGTAGTGTTAGCCGAAGGTGCCATGTAAGTGTTTAGACACATACACAAGTATGCACAAAATATTGAGATACTTAACAACCAAAACCCAAGAGCAGATACTTCGTAGGCTACTAAAGGGCGCTGTAAGCCATAGGCTTCATTAAGTACAAGAAGTCAAAATTTGGAATAATAATGAAGAATCACACACGTTTGGAAAATAAACGATGTTCGTCACCTTCCGAATTTTCTTTATTATGCACGAATCTGGCAATTCTCGTCGTCTCATTGCGTGCACACTTGCAACGACCGTCTCACTGTATAGGTACTACCTCAAAGGTATCCTGACAATTCCCCCCGGACATTTCCTTCGGACAATTCCCCCCGAGCAGTAAGTAGGTAACTCTACCATCAGGCTAATTGTCCGGCTACAATGAATAGCCGTCGCAATTTATTTACTGTAAAGTAAAGCAAGTCAACAATGGTTCAGGCAAAAAACTTTGTGCTCACAATGCTAACTAGTTATCTACAGTGATAAATTGGTTATTATGACTCGATCTTAGCTGCTTACCAGAATAATCATTGTCGTTAGTCATTGGATCACTGCGAATAACGTCAGGTTCTGGGTCTGCGTTCAGTGCACACTGTTTTATTGTCCATGCTAGACGAATTTAAATCGAGCTGAACATTGTATGAAACACAAAGGACCATTGTCTTATTATTATGTTCGTTTAATAGGAAAACCAGTTGACACACCGCGACTTGAAACAGTAAAAGGGGACTACATGTACAGCTGATCTGAAAATGTGTTTAAAGCGTCATTTTGGGCTAAAAGAGTGTGGGCCAGATTTGACTGATTGTCGATATAGGATTCTGGGGATAAAATTGCGGTAATACTTTGCTGGCAGAGTAAAGTCATGAGTTCTCTGACGAAGGCTGTAATTGTGGCTTGTCAGCGGGGGAAACAAGCTGCGCAGGACTTAGGTCTCACTTGTCCTTGCAGCAGGAAAGAGGCCCTCGTCGGCCATGGCGGCCATCTCTTCCAAACTGGGTGCCCGACGCTATTCTATCCGCTCCGAATTTCCCGACTCCGAATTATCCGGCTCCCAATTGTCCGCTCAGAGTTATCCGCTCCAAAATGTCCGCTCCGAATTGCCCGTCTCCGAACTGTCCGGTCACCATAATAATCATACAGTGGCGGCTTCTGTAACTGTGTGCAGAGCCTTTTCTTGAAGTGTCGCTAATTGAATACTCTAAATGAATGAATGAATGAATGAAATTATTGATGGGTAGATGAATGAATGAAATTATTGTTGGATTGATGAATGAATGAATTAGTGAAATTATTATTGGATTGATGAATGAACAAGTGAATGAAATTTTTGAAGGATGCATGGATGCATGGATGACTGAATGAATGATTGAATGAATGAATGCTCTGAACGAACGAACGAATGAATATTTCAACAGAAGACCTGTTCTTGATTTAGAAAAACAGCAATATAGAGATAAAAACACGACATTAACGTTGGCCTACCTTTGATTTTGGCCCGGCAAGAGACTAACACCACAATTACTATTACCAGGCATACGAACATTACTATGACCATCAGAACAATCATAGCAGCAGACAAACCCTTTGATGATGTAGTGGAGCCTATAAAAATAGCAGACACAGCAATATTTCCATGGGAAATTGTGTAAAACTCTCTTCCACGTCTCTCTATCGCCTAAAGATCTGCGACTGAATCAGGCTAGCCTATTAAGAAACTGGACAATGGAAGAATAATGTTGTCATGTTTATGTAACATAAACTATAAAATGTGTATACAATTCATTTAATATTTTCTGACGCTGAAAGTCTAACCATTATAAATTATTCCAATTCGAAAAAGGTACAAAAGATGATGCGTAGGTCATGTATAAATGGACTCAATAAGTGAAAGTCATGATAAATGAGCTCCACGTGTGTGACATTTATCGGCGGTACTGCCGAAGTATGCCCTACATTAACTCTGCCACTGCCCTTATTCTGGTAGCGCGAATCCCAAGTTTGGACAAAGGAGAAGGACTACGCTATGTCATGTAACGTCTAAATATAGACTAAAGAGACTAAAAAGGAGAAGGACGACGCTATGTCATGTAACGTCTAAATATAGACTAAAGAGACTAAAAGGAGAAGGACGACGCTAATCTTTGTGTTGACACAGCGTCGTTAAACATAAACTAGCCAACTAATGTATCCTGGTAAGCTCGAATAATCTTAGTTGCTGCCGATATTTGACTTTAGGTCTAGATGACTGGGATTACCAATTAACGTGCTGAATTAGACAAGGTCTAGTATGACTAAAAACCACTTAGTAGGCTATGCCTATAGAGGCCTGCAACTGGAAGTGTAAACTAAGGGAAGACTGATAATCTGTTAACAGTGAGACTAACATGTTTCAAATCAAACTCAAACTAATCAAACTAATATACACTGAGCAACATTTTTCTTGTTCTTCACCTGTGACACTGAACGTAACTGTCTCAGAAATATGCTTTCTAATTCCAGCCACCGTGTTGTATGCTGTGCACATGAAGCTGTGATTCCGATTTGACTTCATGTATTCCTCGATGGTTAGAACGGAGCCATCAATGGTTCTGTTTGTCTCAGTCTCCGTCCATTCGTAGATGGGAGTCGGATTGCCATCAGCCGAACATTCAAGACGATCACCAACCACGTAGACGGTTTTCATGGGACTAACGACAAGATTTGTTGGTTTGTCTGGAAATAGCACATTATTAGTGGCCTATCGGGTGGATCGCACCAAATGATAGCAGCTTGAACATGATATTGTCACGTGATGGTTGAGGATTACAGTATGTGAACTACATAGATGCAAATAATAGTGAACGTAATCGTAAACTCCAAATTTCTAAAACGCACCTCGAAAGTCAAGCGCAGGGCATCAGCTTATTCACGAACGCTAAGATTTTCATCTAAGGTCGTGTTAGGCCTACTTATTGCTATGACTGAGCGCTTGCAAAACAGACGCCTCCAACTATATATGGGTTAATGATATCTGCGTTACATTGAGCATACAGTTTTAACTATAATTACTTTCCTTCCTCTCGAAGATACGAAGTATACAATCATTTCTGACTGCACAGGACAACGACTCTTTAATCAATCAGCCGTTTATTGATTCAACAACAGCACAATTAATTAACAATCAGTCATTTAAAAAAAGGTTAATCTGCTGATGCCGTCAACAGGACAGCCCTAAAGGATAAAATAATCCGCTATTGCAGGGCTGCCCCTTTTCCATATTACATTTACTGATGGCAAGACGATTTTTATGATCATATGGTTATAGAAAGTTCAACTTAAATAACAATGTTAGGGCTAAATCATAGCCAAACAACTAAATAACAAAACATTGCAGTACAAGATTTAAAACAAACAAAAAAAAAAAAAAAAAAACAGATTATAATGTTCACAGTTGTATCATAAACAATCTTAACTATACAGGTACAATCTATCGAGTCATATTCTGTTTATGTGTTCAAGAGATAATGTTTCAGTTCAGCTTTAAATTGAGCCATGTGTAATTTATTTATTAAATTTGGAGGCAGAGAATCCCAAAGTGGTGGACCTGAGCATTTAATTGAGAACTGCTACATAACGACACCATCTTTGACATTCTTGTATCATAATGATGTTTCCTTTCTTAAAACACATAGCAAAACCGTTTGTCTTATCGTGTCCAGAGTTATTCTCATTGATTCGAGAAGGTCGTGGTGCCTTTCACAACGCTGCAAGAACGCACTTTAATCAACGCCTTTGAAAATTTCTACAAACGCTCTTTAAGCACTATCATGTATTATACTGAAAGAGCTGCGGAACAACCTACTTACACAGAACCTTCGCTGTAAAATTCCAAGGGACAACGATTTGTTGAGAGTTGTTTTCTTGTGTGAAGATCGCTTTGAACGTAAACGTCTCACCGTTGTCACTCGAGTTAACTTGAATAATGGCCATACATTCGTTTCCCTGACGGGAAATGTTTTGCATGACGCTCCCTGTGCTGTTTCTTAGCCAACTCATACTGAGAGTTGTGTTGCCAGAAAAGCTAATGCTGCACTGTATCCATAGATAGTCGTTCTCCATAACGGAGTTGTCTGTAGTGCTCGCGTTTGTTTTGCATTGTGGTTGAGGGTCTACAATCATTTTCATTATTTCAATTTACTATTGTACAAGGTTAGTAGCTCAATACTTTGGCAAGAGTATGCAAACAAATGACTCTTGCTTCAATCTTCATTTGACTGAAATACTGCCCCTTGAAGAGGTGCTATAAAAATTCCCGGAATGAATGAATGCTAACGTATTGTGTTTTGCAATATTGGTTCTGAAGATCTTCGAACGGTCTTCGAGAAGCTATAGGCTGATTTAGAAGGTCGTGCCAAGGCTCCCAACTACGGCAGATGCCGAGTAAGGTCCCAGTGGATGAAAAATGGGTGTAGTGAGGAGAAAGAAAATAGCAGTTTTGAAAAGCAATGCCTTAGCCTGGCGTTCTAAAAAATTAGTTATTTTCTCTAACGTTGTCATAGTCTATGTAATTATTACATGTCGTGTTACGTATGTCTAAGTAGTAATGTAATTGTAGTGATACAATATTAACGTATTCTCTTAAATTTTAGAGCGCCGCACAAAAACGTGTTTGGTCAGTTGAAGTAAAGCCAGAATCCGGAAATAGGTTCAGCAGAGAAGGCTTTGTGCTAATATGGAAAGCGAGTTATGATGGCAGCGGTATTCCATGTTGCAGCTTCAACTTAGTATTTAGTTTTCCGCGATCAAATGCTACGTAAAGAATAAGCCACAAACTTCATGATATTCTGAAAAACAGGAAGGTATAATAACTCTTACCGATTACTGCAAGTTCTGCCTCGACCTTTGGTCCAAATGATTCCTCTGTACATTTGTATCGCCCAGCATATGACAAATCGACGGATTCGATGACCAGCTTATATTGTCCACGAATACTTCTGTCGATTTTGTACTTTGAAGTAGTTAAGTTCCCGTGAAGAAAGAGTGCGGTGGTGGAGGAGACTGAGAGACCATCAGTAGACTCAAAGAACCAACTAATAGGCTTAACTGAGTTTGTGCTGCAGTGTAACTCAGTTGTACTATTTAAGAAAACCATTTCGCTTACCGGAACTGTTAGAAGCACAGCTGCAGTTCCATTCAAGATGAATGCTGACAAAAATAATTGAAAATGTAACAACAATCAAAGTCTGTAAAACGATTTTATATGCGCCGACTGTTTGACACCACTGCCTTCCACACATTCAACTGAGTTTAATTCATCAGACTAAGTCACTATTATATACATATCACCCTAATATCCCGGACATCATCATCGATCACTAACAATTGATTAGAACCCGACACATCCATCGAGTTATTTCAACCAATATCGATTGGGCCTGTTTAATTTAAATCACCCGAAGAAATTCCTTCCTTGGCTTTGCTGCTAAGACCATTGTGCAATTTCTAGGCAATTTTTTAATTGTAATATCAAATTTATATAAGGCCTATTTAAGGGGCTCAACAGAGACGCTCCCGAACTAACAAGATGAAACGACTATCGAACAGAATAGTCATCGTGGATAACGGGAAAGAGGCTAAGAGAGACCGAAGAGGAGTTCATGTCGTAGATTGTTAGGCAAAAGAAAAGAAGGTCGCGCAGTGCCAGTCCTGGCATTTGAATAAGCTCTCCATCTACCGACGTCAATAGACTAAGTTCCAGCGATAATAGGCCATCCGCAATAAAGCCGTAGGCCTCAAGATTTGCCTGCGTCTGATATATTAGGCTATGCAACTTTTGAATAATGTTATGTGCTACACTTAAACAATCGCCAAGCGCACTCTTGTAAGAAGTTTAACCTCAATAAAATACTCTCAAACTGCTGTGAGTTAAACATAATTATATAGGCCTAAGTACTTAACTCTTCTATTTGCGAAGAGGTTCATCAGAAAATATATCACACACCATATTAGTTGTTTACTATATTGTTTTTTTACTAACCTACACCCAACAGTAGTCCAATCATTACAATTAAGAACGACATCTTTAAAGAAACTAAGACCATAGATTCTCTTGATCACGGGATTATCCTATTGATCATAACGAAGCATCTGTTTCCTTTATTAAATATATGCAAAACACCGCGTGGCTTTTAATCATAGCAAACCAGGATGCAGCCATTAACCCAGACCCTACAGTAGCCTAGGCCAAGTCTGTTGCTGTGGCCTACGTGTTAGGCCTACCTAATCACACACGCAGTGTGATTTGCAGGCTGCACGAGAGTACGTACATCCAGTGTTACCGGCCATTTTTCTTACGTAGTCTATTTGGTTCATAAGTTTTTTTCTTATAGAAAATCCAACTTAACCTCTGAAGCGATTCGCTGGACATATTTAACCTTCGTAGGCCGAAGTGGGGTAGATTTCTACCCCAGCGGTGTTTGGATGGTGATTGCGGAGTAACTGTAGGCCTAGGTAGTCATAACTTGACGGTCCACATGTTTACAAGATAAGACTCCCGACATATCAAAACCATCATCATGTCACATCAAAACCATCATCATGTCATGTTGTATGAGAAAGTTATTTCAGTTCAAAGTGTCATAGGGTAGAAATCCACCCCACTTCGGCCTCCACGTCACTATTTTTTCGTTCATAATGAAGATATATTTATGGAAGATTTTAGCTCATATGTATGCTGCAATTAGAAATGAAGTGTTGATTCTACCATGCAATTGAGTTTTAATACTTGCCTAATTGTGGAGAGGTCACTTTCCAAGATGGCGGCCAATATGGCCGCCAAAACACAAAAATATGTATATTTCAGCTTATTGGTAGGCTAAAATAACAAAGAAAGTGTCGAATGTAATATTTTCAGGGTCAAGGAATCGAAATACCACAGTGGCAATAGTGTGAAAATAGTACTATCCAAGATGGAGGCCAATGTGGCCGCCAAAACACAAAAATAGGTTTAACTCAACTTAGATATATACGCTACTATGACAAATAAAGTGTCGCATTTAAAACACTTAGGGCCAAGGAATCTAACGATCGCAGTGGCAATAGTGTGGGAATGTTACTTTCCAAGATGGCGGCCAATATGGCCGTATATCTAATTTCGATAGTTCGATTCCTTGACCCTGAAAATATTACATTTGACGCTTCATTTGTCATTGTATCTTATCGATGAGCTGAAATATACATATTTCTGTTTTTACGGCCATATTGGCTGCCATCTTGAAAATTAAAATTTTCACACTATTGCTGCTATGATAAAACGATTCCTTGAACCCGAGAATATTAATTTCGACGCTTAATTTCTTATTGTAGCCTACCATTAATCAAAGATATACATATTTGTGTGTTTTGGCGGCCATATTGGCCGCCATCTTGGATAACAACATTACCACAGTATCACCACAACGATAAAGCGATTTCGTGACCCTGAAAATATGAAATTCGACACTTCATTTGTCACTGCACCTTATCTGTGAGCTGAGATATACATATTTTTGTTTTGGCTGCCATATTGGCCGCCATCTTGGAAAGTAACATTCCCACGCTATTGCCACTGCGATATTTCGATTCCTTGACTTTGAAAATATTAAAGTCGACGCTTCATTTGTCATTGTATCTTATCTATGAGCTGAAATATACAAATTTCTCTTTTAACGGCCATATTTGCCGCCATCTTGAATAGCACTATTCCCACACTATTTCCAATGCCATAGTTCGATTTCTTGACCTTGAAAGTATTACAATGGACACTTTATTTGTCATTGTAGCTTATCTATGTGCTTAAATATACACATTTTTGTGTTTCGGCGCCATATTGGCCGCCATCTTAAATAGCACTATTCCCACACTACTCACAACGCAATAGTTCGATTTCTTGACCTTGGAAATATTATGATCGATACTTCATTTGTCATTGTAGCTTATCTATGAGCTTAGATATACACATTTTTGTGTTTAGGCGGCCATATTGGCCGCCATCTTGAATAGTACTATTCCCACACTATTCACAATGCGATAGTTCGATTCCTTGACCTTGAAAATATTATAATCGATACTTCATTTGTCATTATAGCTTACCTGTGAGCTGAGATAATACATATTTTTTTAAGGTAGAAAACTACCCAACTTCGTCCTCCGTTTCTCGAAACGGTGCTTCACTGCTTCAGCCTACGAAGGTTAAGGGGCGATTACGTTGCGGAGATCTCAATCAGAAGCTTAGAAACGATCGGCTGAATCGGCAATGCAACTCAAAGCTATGAATGGACGGATATCGTGACAAACAAGCGCCTTCGCGATTTCAACGCCTTCGACTGCATTCGGTATAGGGCGAGCATACTGACAATAAACATTTGATATGACCAATGGGTCTAGGACAATTCCCCGGACGTTTCCCCCGAAGTTGGACTGATGAAAATAATTCTCTACTTTAATAGAAGTTGGATTGATTAAAGAAATTCTATGCTTAAATAGAAGTCTGATTGATGAACAAATTCTTTCCCGAAATAAAAGCTGGATTTATGAAAGAAATTCGTCTTTTAAATAGAAATTGGATTGATGAAAAATAATCTTTGCTTAATTAAATAGAAGTTGGAATGATGAAAGAAGGCCTTTGCTTCAATAGAAGTTGGATTAATAACAGTTATCATGAACAATGGTAGAGTTACCTACTTACTGTTCGGGGGATGTCCGGGGGAATTGTCTGGGGGATTGTCAGGATACCATGACCAATATTTGGCCCTATTATTATTAATAGAGGTCCTATATATAGGCACATAGGTCCAACGTGGTTCCTGTATGGGTATAATACTAACAATAATAATATCTTTTCTTTAATCAAGCGCCTGACAAACGCACTGCGCTGTACATTTACATGTTATGACAATTAAACAATTCACAAGAACACAATTAAATGACAGAAGACATAAATCTTAACTACTAACAGAACAGACAGTCTGCAATACACGGCGCTAATAGCAGCCTACAAAGCATGTCCGCCCTACGGATCTCGAACTCGGTACCTTTCGCTCTCTATGCCAGTGTGTTATCCAATGAGCTATCGGCCCCCTAGCAGAGTGATACCTAAAGCTTCTTGTAGGCTAACTGTGAACTTTCTGAAGGGTCAGAAAGTTTTATTGTAAAAAAGTTTAAAAATCACATAAATGATTAACGTCCTTGTGATTTTACTTTACACTAATCGCAAATTATACAGCGCGGCATCAAGAGAAACTCACCAGAGGCGCCCATACCTCACAACATGAAACCATGACCGATTACTAAGGAGTTCAACAAAAGCACTAGGCAACTTGTTCCAGCAGAATATGGCGACCACATTCATCCCTTTCTTATTGTTCATTTTCGAATTATTAAGTTTATTTAAAAACAGAAGTAATTGACCGGTTAGCTTCAGGCTATCAATGTTTTTTGCGACATCGGCTAACAGGGGGAGGGTGGTTACCACCCCACACTCCCGGATTTCGTGTTTGGTTTTAATTATCATATCATGTAATGCAGCAATTGATTTAGCATTCATTTCTGACCAAAATGGTATATTTAGTTCTTAATTAGGTGCATTCCACCGTCACTGACGTAACATTCATACAGAAATGTTGCAGCGGTTTTAATTCCAGCACACTATGATATCGCTGTTTAGAAAAAAATTGTAATGCAAAAGAATGTAACTATATTGTCCTTCTTAAATGCCAACAAAGACTTGGCAGAAGATGTACTTAGTTAGTTTTTAAAACGGTCTTTCTGGGTCGTCACTGACGTAACACGTTTTGACGTCCTAATTTGTGTAGTTTATGCAAACATCATATTCTTCTGAAACCTCACTGCAAAAATTTTATTAATGTCTTTAAAATTATTAGTACAGGTTGTAGAATACACAGAAAGTTAAAAATCTTGTCTAGCAGTCATAAATGTCATAATTTTCATGGTGCCTAAATGTCACTGACGTAACATTTGAATGTCACTGACGTAACGCTTCTGAAAACTAAAAACAAAATGCAGTAAATTAACTAATTATAGTTCATAATTATGCAAAAATGTTTTAATCCAGTGTTGTTGGATGCTGCAATGTCTCCACTGAAAGTAAACAAGCCCCTTCAGTTGACTGGTATTGGCGCTCAGATTGTCTTCTCCAAAGATGACATCTTGTAACAGATAATATAGTAGTAGGCCATCGCCATCCTTCACAACACGGATGCAAAACATTGGCCAGTAGCTTCTCCATGTCTACGAGGGCAACTTTCTTCTGCGGACTTTTAGGAAGATATTTTTTGAGTCGATTAACAGCTTTTCCATATGCCTGAGAAAACTTTGGTGGAGTTGCAGGATGGTCTGCATGATTCAGTTGGTGTGATGAGATTTTTCAGCTTTTGACGAAGTTTACACATTCTATACTTTGCACTCTCGGGCTAACATTTCTGTTTTTGTCCCACTTCAGTCTTGATTTCTTTTGCTGCTCAACATTCTTCTTCTGGTAGCCAGCCTCTCCTCTGGTAACTTTTTCATGCGGTACATTTGAGTTCGCTCCATTCATGTCTTTCGTGCCATATCGTGCCCTGTGTGCAAAAATCAAATGACTGATATGGTTTACAATTATGAGGAAATTTTTAGGATGATGATTATTACTATGATGGCTTACTGAAGCTAAGGTGTCAGCTACTGATTTAGAAGTACATATTTACAAGTATATGCCAACTTTAAGCAAGTTTCCTACTGTCACTGACGTAACCATCATGTAGTCGTTACGTCAGTGACAGTCTGAAAGTTACGTCAGTGACGCAATATTTATACATTTACTTAAATTATAACTTCTCCTTGTCTATGTAGTTGTATTCTTAATATAATTTTATTGTGTCAGAAGTTTACAACATTTCATAATTTTTGCTGCATCACTTTTGGCAGGATTCTAATAAGTCACAATATTTGTCACTGACGTATAACATTGAAAAGTAAACCTCTAATTTCTTCTGCCACATAAATGAACTGTTATCAATAGTTCAAAGTTTAACTTGAAAATGCTTACCAAGTGGAACCTCTAGCCAAATGATGTAACTTCTTTGTTAATATCAACCAACTGCTGCAGTTATTTACAAAATAAACCTTTTAATATTTGTGTATAAGAATCACACAAAACATGTCAACATCCATAGTGTAAGATGGCCGCCGATCACGTGAACAAAGTTTATCAATTTAAGTTATTTTAAACACTATGGTCTCTTGGCTTTTAAATAATACCTTTATTGTAACCAAATTGCAGAAAAAAATTTGGGGATCTATGTCTCATTTTCCGTTGAATTGACCATTATGTGAATGCATCTCAAAATAACTTATAATTTTGAACAACGGAACCGTTCCATAATTAGCGATATTTTATATTATTGCGCACATCTTGTACTTTTGGATAAACAAATATGATTATGTGTGTTTTGAAACTGATCTATGTATCCATGAATATAATAAATATAATAAGGCTTCATTTGTAACAATAGCCTACAAACTATTCCATGGTCTGTTTTAGTTGCAGCGAAATCTAAAGCAGGCAACTATATCAGCTATATCAACATGAAACAAGACTTTACGCTATTGTTCACGGCAGTCAAATATGTCGGTGGTCCTTGCAGTTATTGCAAGTTATTCCCGTTGTTTTGTGCGAATGTTTCCTGCAAACCGGCTTCTCGCTTCATCTTCAGGTGGGGGTGGTAACCACCACCACCCTTGGTAGCCCGAGGGTTAAGCGCTCTGCAAGATACGAAATACTCTAAACTTAGTTGAATGTCTTTTCTAATTAGCCCAAACTATTCTTAGTGCCACCGGAATTCAAAATCACTAGCAAGAGCAGTACTAACCGTAACATCCTATATATTATGTTGTCAGCATTGCGAACACAGAACTATGGTGATAACATGCCTTCGCAAACTTTTCACAATCAAGAAACACTTGGTTCGATCCTCCACCTAGCTCATTCTTTCCCGCCCCATTTCACTAGGCCTACTCATTAAAGTTCTCGAACCGATCCATTTACCACCCTGCTGGAACGTTCTCCCTTTTCAATTCAGAAAAATCACAGTTTCTCCACCAATCTCATATATTACCCACTATCATCTGTAGCCTATACCTCAAGGCCCTCTATCACTCACCAGGCTTTCCACTCCAAATATTAGGTCTAATGTCTCACCTCTTAAAATCTTCTGCCCCGACCCATCTGCTCTTCCGGTTTTTAATCTCTATAATCCTATAGAAACGACAACCGAATTAGCAGCTATTCTGCCTGTCTCTTGTCGCGAATAAGTTGCTTCATGTGCTTAGCAATTAGCATTAAAGTAGCGTTTTGTAAATTTGGAGTTTATGATCATGATTGTATATTGAAGTGCTATAAGTTATTGCAAACACGACTTCTTTCGCGAGTTTTCCCATGGATTTCATGAATAGAGTGACCATGAAATGAGTATGCCAATTGTAATACAAAGCTGATTTAATACATAAAATATCGGAGACATAGGAGCAATCGCTGGCGTCTCCATCCTAAGGACTGAAGTACGCTGGCATGGATCGACTTCCGTATAGCCTACCTAGGCAACGCTCGATTGGCTCAGCATGCGCCTATTGAAAAGTTGGGCAAGTCAAAATAATTCATTAAATGGAGATTCTAATTTTGCCTTTTAGAGCAGTAGGCCTATAGGCGACAGACAGTGGCGGCGCAAGGATTTCAGGTTTGAGGCCCTAAGCTCTTCCCTTTCTCCCTCCCATTTTCTCCATCCCTTTGCTTCCTGTACATTCCTCCCCTTCCCTCAACCTCTTTTATACCACACCTCTTCTCTTTCCCCTTCCTTTCCCTTTTCCTAGTCCCACCCTTTCCTTCTACAACGCCCCACCCCTGCCGCGAAGCGGGGTCCCTTTGAAGCGGGGGGGGCCCGGAGGTTCCCTGGGAAAGATTTTCAGGTTCCAGATGTATGTAGTTGCGTTTTAGCTCACATCCGGTGAAAAACCGGTATCTGCATGTCTGGAAACTGCTGCAGTATTATATTATAAGACTTACTATAGTAAGTCATAAGCCTTATTATAGTAAGTCTGCAGTAAGTCTTGCCGTGTAGTTAAATTCAACTCCTGTAATAACTTGTGATCATCCGTTCATACTGATTTGTAATCATACTGCGTGATTGTCAGTTTGAAAATATTAAACGAAGAATAATTTATTATTATTACTATTAGGCTACTAGTCGTTGTCAGTTTTGAGCCACTGCGTTCAAATTCCTACCTATACTGTCCGTAATTATAGCACAGAGGCAGTCGTCTTTCACCCTCGCTGAATTTGTCAAGTACCTTTTCCCAGACTTTCACAACTCATACGTCCGACAACTCCCTTTCAATCGCTAGTATGGAAATGTTGCGCAATCTATCGTGCAACATTGTGGATCGCAGGTATGATTTGATAAGTTTCACGACATACATGTAAAATGATCGCTCGCTTTCGGAACTTGTGACTGGGACAGTGATAGCGATCTGAAGCATGTGCCAAATCTCTTCAAAACTGCCCTAAAACTTTGATGGCACTTTTTCTTGAAGGGGCGCTATATAAATGTTCGATATAAACGAATGAGAAAATTCAGTCAGTTTCGGTACTTCTGCGACTGTTTAAGGCTTTTTGTCTTCGTCATATGTGACTACAACCGCTCAAATGCTAGCCGCTTGAGCACGCACTGAATCAACGTTTGTGGCATAGAATCTAGACATTTTGCTGCAAGAGATCCACGTTCATGAAATTGTCTTTGCGTGGGTCGCACGCTTCGATACTGAGCATGATGCTCGATGTCAAGCCAGAGAAACGCCGGCACATTTTCTGGTGCATTGCTCTTCACTCGGACAATCAACAGGAACTATAGGCCGCGTCAGACTCATTTTGAGTGTGACTC
This sequence comes from Aporrectodea caliginosa, assembly GCA_020284085.1. NCBI lineage: Eukaryota > Metazoa > Annelida > Clitellata > Crassiclitellata > Lumbricidae > Aporrectodea > Aporrectodea caliginosa. The sequence continues at coordinate 49,920 of JACEVL010000997.1, forward strand.
GATTCAGATGCCAGATTCAGATGTAATTCTTTCGGTCACACAAAAATCGCTGAACGCGGACGGTAGCCTTACGTATACCCCGGGCCTACGCTATGATTTAACTTCCAGGCAAATTAGTTCTTGTCACCTGTTCGAATGATGTGAATGTCTAGAACCTTTCAGTTGCTTTGCAATCAGTGACTGTGATATCGGTTTTGACAGCTGCTGACCGTCACCATGTTCACCAACTGGCTGCACTGGCATACATGGTTTTAGCACAAAGCGTCTTCCTTCAGTGCAGACTGACTGAAATTCTGTTCGAGCTGTCATAATTTGCTGCTTACTGGTTTGGACTAAATTCAACGTCGTTGGAGCGTCCATTTTATTCATCGCTTCAAACGACTTACCGTAATTTCCGTAAAACTTCCAATAAACGCCCCAGGCCTACATGCACGTTAAATATTAAAATATATAGGCCCTGTAACCCTTAGGGTGCATCATATGCCCCAAAATATTTCAAAAGCGTTTGTCCCTATTTAATTTCTTTTCCTTTTACTGAAACGGCATGTTTACCAAAATTTGGCAATATTCTGACATACACTAGGTATCCCACCCAACAGCTGAAGTTTTGCAGGAGCGAACCATTACGAGAATGTCATACATGTCATACAAGTTGAACTAGGGGTGTCCAGAAAAATGATACATCGCAGAAAACACCCATACTCAAGTTTTTCCCATTATTCGATTCATTAGTTGTCTATAAATATTTTTTCAGAATTTTACAATGTTATCCTGAGGTGGCTCAAAGCCGTCAAACATACCCTACTTAAATACCCAGGACTGAAGGCTTGGGACTAGGAACTTGGGTCCATTGTGAATTTACTCTTTTTATCACAGAAAATTAACAAAGAGTCCGATTTGGACGAACTTTTTGGAACTTGTTTGACTTGACAAGAGTTACATCTGGGAAAAATGTAGACACCCATATCAAGGTCATTTAAGGTCATTTCAAGGTCAGAATAAACGAAATCTAGCAAAAACGAGAAAAAATGGCCAGATCTCAGCTAATAATCGTTGAAATCGGCTACTTTTTTCTCGTTTCTCTCGTCTTGATAAGAACTACTTCCTGCAAGAAATAACGCTAGTAAATTCAAGGCAATCCAAGGTTGTTTTAAGGTCAAAATGGTCAATTAAATTGAAAATCAGAGAAAATGGCCATAACTCAGCCAGATATTGCTCTATTTTGGTGATTCTTTTACCTGTTTGCTCGTCCTGATAAGGGCCACATTCCAAGGGACATACTACTAAAAGGCTAACTTAATCCAAGGTCATTTCAAGGTCATAAAGTAAAAACAAGAAAAAAATTACCATAACTCCGAGTCACCAAAATGAAACAATATTTGGTTGAACTACAGCCATTTCCCTTGATTTTAACCTTTTGACCTTGAAATGACCTTGGATTATGTTAGCCTCTTATTACTGTATCTCCTCGAATGTAGTCCTTACCCGCCCGAGCAATTAGGTAAAAGAATCACTCAAATAAAACAATATTTGGCTGCGCTATGGCCATTTCTTCTGATTTTTATCTCAAATTGGTTCATTATGAAGTAAGCATTGGCAGAGATTACCCTGTTTTTTTACGGGGCTGAGCTGCATTTTTGGCGCTAAGCACCTCTAGCCCCTGGCGCTGCCACTGCTAGGCTACGTTGGACAATACTACCGCCGCTATGATAAGAGAAGTTTCGCCTTCAATTTTTCAGTAGGTTTGGTTGTTTCGACTTGCTACTTGGATCGATCATTAGCTAGTTGTATGTCTGTTTTGATGGTCCGCCTGATGCAGGAAACAAAAAATCAACATCTGTACAGTAGCCTGGATTTGAGGCGAGAAGCCAGGGTGATATCTGGCTTACAGTGAAAGTCAACAATATTATTTTGTATTTATTTCACTAAACGTTGACATTGACTCGAGCTCAGCTGCGGCTCGGCTGATTGGCTGTGGAGTAGGCTATAGATATCAGGTTTCGGATTAGCGATCACATTTTCGAACACGAACTGCGGAATGAAAAACATTATTTATGCTTTCATAGGCAGTTGAACTAGGCCCGATTTAACCGCTATATAAACGCACAAAGTTAAGTGGCTGTCCCGTCGACCTGGAATTGGCTCCCTACAGCGCTTCTTCAGACACCTGCTGGCCACTCTGCTTCGTTTCTCACTATTCTTAGGACTCCTGTTCGACCGGGGTTGGGCTGGGAGCGCTTCTGAGTAGGCATCTTTGAGGAGGCGCTATATAAATTTTATGAACTAAATAAACACATGAGGGCACTCCAAAGTAACGTCTGGAAACAAGAGACACAATATTTGCCAGGTTTATACACAAACAGAAAATTGTCTGGTAACGAATCTCACAATCAGTGTAACTAAGTCAGATATGAAACGAGTAGCCTATGTAGCCTTGTAGATCAATTGAACATATTCATCCGACAGAACGCACTTTGATATTCTATAGTCTGACTTTGAGAACTTTCTTTTACACTTTAACGACGAGAGTGTAGGCTACTAAGACTGGGAAACTAACGCAGCTCGTCGCTAATGTTAATACAAATGTAGATGTAGGCCTACAGGCCCTACACGTGTGTTTTTCTGTAGCAAAGGTCTGACTTCGACACTTAATTTTTAGATTAATTAAACGCATGCGATCCTTCACCGCTGCGTGTTTGAATGGTGCCATGTAGGTCTATTTAGTCCTCGAACTGCCGCTGAAGTAAAAAAACTACCCCACATGTTGTTTCCACTAGTGTTGCCCCTCCCCAATTAAGAGATAATTATTCAAATGAAATTTTATGACTTTATAGGTGCTTCTGTTATGTCTTGCAATTATGCCTCCATTGTCAGAAGGTTGCGAAAGTGTACCTTCAGCTGACAGTGACTGATTATTATTTCGTATTGGTGGTCTTAAAATGTGGAAGTCAACTGTGTGACGCGAACTCCGTGACGTTCGTCATGACAACTCCATGATGAATTTTGAAAAACACAATCATTTCTCAGTTTTGAACAGAAATTTTGAATTCTGTGCATTCCTGCCTATATGATATGACATGATATTATTAATATGAATAGATTAGCACTTTGAAAAGTAAAAAAATAGTTACTGATTTTTGCGTACAAATCCGATGCAAAAGTACCACATAGAAACTCTCATAACGGGACCGCCCCCCCATCCCTGTTCGCAGCCATGAAAGGTTAAAGGTTATTCTGGTCAGCATGTTTCTAATAAAATGGACTTACGGTATAAACATATTAAATAAAATGCTTTTAAGTAAAGATAAAGCAACTAATAGTAATGTTTATTAATGACATTACTCACGATGTAGCCTATGCGGTTTTTTTTGGTTTTGGCGTGCGAACGTCCGCAAAGGGGGATGGGGGTGGGGTAAGACTAAATGCGGACAAATGCGGACAAGGGGAGGGAGTAATTTTTGTGTCAACCCTCTGAAGGTGTCTCCCGGTGCGGCCCGCACCCCTTAGTGATGCCATTGAGCTATTCCAAGAAATTATCTGTCCCCTTGCTATGTAGCCTACTCTGCCGGTGTCCCGAGATATTCTATCCCCCCTAAGGCATATCCCCGAATGGAATAAACCGGTTTAGAGTATCCGGGGATAAACCATTCTATCCCCATCGTCATAGGCTACGCATCACGATAGCCAAGACGAAAATCCAGGCAAAATTACCAAAAACGAAGTAAATTAATTTCAGGTCGACGAGCAAACTAAAGATACGCAACTTAAAATTTTATGTGTACAATAAATCCAAACAGTAGCCTACGAATGAATACACTTAGAAACCGCCAAAATGCAAACTAAACCGAATACACCATTTCGCTAAGGGGGATACTCATGTATGGGGATACTCTATTTCGTGACACCGGCCCTAGTATAATGCGGACCCTGTGCAGAGTGAAGTATGGGGGGGTGGTACTCTATTTCGTGACACCGGCATACCTTGACATGGAGGTCGCAGAAGCTGCCACCAGAGCATTTGGTAGCCAATTAACTATGATGGGCTACCTATCTGAGCTGCTCTACCAGCATTGGGAATTTGGGATTCTTCAACGATAATGCCTTGGTAGGTGATTATTGGTCATATACCCGCAGTCGATCGAGTCGAGTGTGTACGATCGACTTGGCTCGGACAACGATCAACTCGATCGACTTCGTCGACTCGCCGACCTTTCGACGACTCGATCGACTTGGCTCGGACGACGATCGACTTCGTCGACTTGGACAAACTTGCAGACTTGGAAGTTGGAACCTCTTGGAGGGTTCCGTCACAGTTCAGCGTATGCTCCAGATTATAGACATACATAATTATGCTCTAAATCGCCTGTTAAAATTGCAAGTAGTTTTCCACGAATCCACATGACACTAATTGTATTTCATTTTATGACATTTCCAATCCGGAAGGCAGCCATTGTAGGCATTTTTCGCTTTTAGAAAGATATAGCGACTAGGGCAAATATATTAATTATGGGCGGCAGCTGCGGCTCCCATTAGTACTCACTGTAGAGTGGACCAAAATGTTTCCACACATCCGTTCAGGGTAAACCCGTAGTTTAGGTTGGTAAATTATTTTACATCGTCAAATTAAATTGGAAGCTGGATAGATGAAAAAAATTGTTTCGCTAAATGGAAGTGGGACTGATGAAACCATTTCTGTGTTTAAATAGAAGTTGGATTGACGAAAATAATTTTTACCGTAAATAGAAGCTGGACTGATAAAACGAAGTTTTTGATGCAATAGAAGCTGGAATGATAAAAATAATTGTTTCCGTAAGTAGAAGCAGGACCCATGAAAATAGTTCTTTGCTTAAATAAAACTTCGATTGATGAAAAATATTTTTCTGGTTAAATAGAAGTTGGGTAATTTTTTTAATTAAATGGAAGCTGGATTGATGAAAAAATTTATCGATGAACTGGAAGCGGGATTGATGATAGTTATGATGGACATAGGTAGACTGCTTACTTACCAACGTGAAGTACGATATTGAAGACATTCAAATAATTTACCAACCTAAACTACGGGATTACCCGTTCAGTCTTGTTCTAACGTAGGGCTTTCGAACGTTTTGAGATCATCGCTAGCCTACTGACTACAGAGCTAAAATTTCCTGAAACTACGGCATTCTTAACACATCTTAATTGATCGGTCCAATTTTCACCGTAAAACTTCCACTAACAAGAAAGCGCCCAGAGGTTCATTATTTGCACTGAACTTCATATTGGGTTCATACGGTAGTTGTTTGTTTACACAGAATTACGTCATTATATCATAAGGTCTGTCATTTTGTGAAAAAATAGTAAGTAAAATATTTCAGAGTCGAGTCGAGTCGAGGAAAGAACGATCGACTCGACTTGGCCGAGTTAACGATCGACTCGATCGATCGACTCGATCGGCTGCGGGGTATAATTGGTCATGGCTCTTTGAGATACTGAGGGGTACGAACCGTACGATATGAACCTCCAAAACGGATTACTCTATTGGTGAATCCAGAAACAAATGCACTACAATCATGGCTACATGATGTACATGGCGTTTTTAAAGATCATCGGTGAAGAATTCTTTCAGATTGACTCCAGCTAATGGTTACTCCAAGCATCATATCTAAAGAACTGGTGGTTGCCACCTCTGTGAAGGCTCCCCGTTGTCCGCATTTGGACGACCCCTCCCTCCTCATTGTGGACGTCCTTTATGGATGCTCCCTTAACCCGCTGAAACCTATAAAAAAGCCACATAGGCCTACATGTAATTGTAGACTAGGTATACATGTATGTATGTATGTATGTAATATGTATGTATGTGAGCACTTGTTATAGCGCCCCTTCAAGATTTCTACTCAGAGGCGCTCCCGACTACAGCGCGGACACTGAATCGTAGTTTCACGCCGAAGCGCATGAGCAATTGCGAGTGAAGGACTTGCCCAGGGTCCCTACGCGGCGGCTTTAGGTGGATTCGAACCCGCACCCCTCCGGCTGCAAGGCACCGAACATACCCCTACACAACCGCGCCCCACATGTATTTGTTTTTTGTGAACTCATAGTCCCCTTAAATTGCATGACGTAGGCGCTCAGCTTCGGGACTTGGAACTTGGGTCCATTCTCAATACACTTTTATCACAAAAATTGAATGAAGAGTCCGATTTGCATAGATTATTTTGTTCTGTTTGTCTCGACAAGAACTATATCTGGGAAAAACATTGACACTAAATTCTGGATCATTCAAGGTCATTTCCAGGTCAGAAAAAATGAAATCTGTCAAAAATCAGAGAAAAATACCCAGATCTCAGACAATAATTCTTAAAATTTGATAATTCTTTCGTGAGTGTCTCTAATAATAATAATAATAATAATAATAATAATAATAATAATAATAATAATAATAATAATAATAATAATTTAACGCAGTGGCCTTTGGGGGCACTTTTGCCGGCCAGGAGATCGATGAGTAGGCCTAGGGCCTTTCCAGACTATTTTCTACAATAGATAATATTGAAGTCCCTGAGGGATCCTGTATACCTCGGGGCAAAAAATAATAATAAGACGATTTCTATAGCGCCGTAGCCCAGCAGAGGCCGAAGGAAAGGGCGCTATACAATGTCATGAGTTCAACAAATCAATCACAGTCATATGATTGTTTAAACAGATAGGTCTTGAGCTTTGATTTGAATGTCTCCAGAGATGGCGCATTTTTTATATTGTCTGGAAGACTGCAGTGGGCCCTGCGACAGAAAAGGAACAGTCGCCAAACCTCGTAGAAGACCGCGGGACCTGCCGCAGATTTTTGTAGGAGGATCGTAACCAACTTCTGTTCCGGTTGTCTGCTACCCGAATGCAGAAGTCTGAGATGTAGTCTGGCATACAGTCATTCAATGATTTGTAGGCTATCAAGCACAGCTTATACGTGATCCGCTGGGGAACACGCAGCCAGTGTAGATTGTCGCGCAGCAGGTCTGTGACATGATCAGATGGTGTCCGGCCGTATATGACACGTGCGGCAGAGTTAAGCACTGATTGTATCCGGTTTAGCTGACAAGTCGGCAGACCCGCCAGTAGGCTGTTGCAGTAGTCAACCCTGGAGACAATGAAGCTGTTGACCAATATGAGGCGGTTGAGGTTGGAATGAATCTGCGGATGGTTTTAATTCGATGCAGTTGGTAGAAACAACCTCGAACGAGTTGACTCACATGGGCCGTCATGGTCATATAGCTGCAGTCAAAGTGGACTCCCAAGGTTGCGGATGGTGTAAGCTAGGTGGACTTCAGCATCGCCAGGGGCGAAGGTACTGTCGTCAAGTAGATGTTGACGCCTGAGGGTTGTGCACCATATAAACTCAGACTTGTATGGATTGAGTTTCGGACGGTTGGATGTCTTCTTCATAAGGGCTATTAAAAGATACAAGGCTATTAAATGTAAGGCGATCCAAGGTCATTTTAAGGTCAAAAAGGTCAATTTAGGAAGAAAATCAGAGGAAATAGACAAATAGTCATAGCTCAGATAATTATTGCAACATTTTAATTATTCTTTTACCTTTGTGCTCGAACCGATACGGGCTACATTATCTAAGAATTATGACATTTTTTAAACACATTCCAATGCTATTTCAAGGTCAACCGGTCAAAATCAAGGAAAAAGGCCATAACTCGGCCAAATTTTGTTCTATTTGGGTGATTCTTTAACCTCTTTGCTCGTCCCGATAAGGCTACATTCGAGCAGACAAAGTACCTAAAGGTTAAAATAATCCAAGTTCATTAATTTTTTGTCTTAGATAAGGTAGCCCTCATTGGTTCGAGAAAGCAGGTAAAAGAATAATTAAAATGTTACAATATTTGTCTGAGCTATGACTATTTCCTCGGATTTCCTCTTAAATTGACCTTCTTGACCGTAAAATGACCTTGAATCGCCTTACATTTAATAGCCTTGTTTCTTATCCCAGGTAGCCCTTATCAAGGAGAGACACACTAGAAAGAATTAGCTGATTTCAAGAATTATTGGCCGAGATCTGATTTTGGCTAGATTTAATTGTTTATCACCTTGAAATGACCTTGAATGATTCAGAATTTAGTGTCAATGGTTTACCCAGATATAGCTCTTGTCGAGACAAACAGAATAAAAGTTCATGCAAATCGGACTCATCGTTAATTTTTGCGTGATAAAAAGTGTATATTGAGAATGAACCCAGGTTCCAAGACCAGAGCATGATCGCCTACAGTCCTGTAATTAAGGGTCTATGTGTGAACTATACAGTAGGCCATCTAAAACTAATACGTTAGTGATGATGATGGCATCGGCCTACAATGATGGAATCTTTTTCTCAGAACTGAGCCTTTGTTGCGCTACTGTCTTTGGCTGTCTTTAATAGCAAGTTTGTTAATTCTCCTATTCAGACTACAATTTGGGTGCTATTTTCAATGCAGATATGTTTACAGAAACTTCAGCTCAAGTAATTTGGTTCACCAAGGTGTTTGCTTCAAGTTCCTTCGATTTCTGGGCTGAGGGCTCCAACTCTGCATAGTTTATTCGCAGCTATTCGCCCGGCCCAGTTCTTTAAATCAAGTCAACCTTGACTTAAGTCATGGACATTATGTGTCTGCCTCTGTTTTACAGGTAGACATTCACGAAAATGAGCTTTGAATTCGACTTTCATCATCTAGCTAGATCTTCAAGTAGAATTTCAGCGTACATGTACTATAGCAACGGTTCACCGACAAATGCGCCCGTGACAAAAGCGCCCCGACAAATGCGCCAAAATATCACAAAAATAACCGACAAATGCGCCACGACAGTATCGCCCCAATATCAATAGAATTACTTGCGTTTGTTCTATACCTGCAAGAAAGAGGTTGTTTGTGTTTATTTAGAGGTATGTAGAGATATCTTGAAGAGGCGCTGTATACATGTTCAATTACATACATACATACATACATACATACATACATATATGCATACATACATACATACATGCATATATACATACATACATACATATATGCATGCATACATACATATATATACATGCATATATACATGCATACATACATACATACATACATACATGCATACATACATATATGCATACATGCATATATACATAAATATATACATACATACATAAATCGTTGTGTCTCATTTTTCGTCTCATTCAACAGGCAGGGGCGGGCGCATTTGTCGGGGCGCTTTTGTCGGCAGAGGCGGGCACATTTGTCGGGGCGCTTTTTGTCTGGCGCTTTTGTCCGAGGCGCTTTTGATGGGTCACCTATAGCAACTGTTCACAAAGCTCGTTACTGGCCTAAAATAAAAAAATGCTGCAAAATCATTTCACATCTTACTCCAATTCTCACATCTCTCTTCACCAGTTATTCACCGTTTAACAACCACAAAACTTCAAATGCTCTTCTTTCGCCCTAACAATTCGCCCTCCTTCAATGTTCAACAGTTTAAACTTCTCGACCTACTAGATTTGGAACGGACTCTAACTATCTGGTCAGTGCATGCTTAACAACTCTGCTTTAACAACAATAGTAATATTAATAAAAATAAATAATAATAAAAACAGTAATCTGAAAGTAATAAATGAAAATCCAAAAGAATTTAAATTTATTCAAGCCAAATTCCCTTACACATAAAGAATGTTTTCATAAGAAAAGCAACAGCTACCAAGCCGGGATTTGAAAGATTTCAGCTGTGGCACCAAAATAAAGACAACAATCCAATAACACACAACACCCTAAATCATGATGGTTCAATAGTGCTCAAATACCAAACCTTGCTATACTGAGTTTCTAAGTTGAACCACATGGTCTGATATTTGAAAGATGCTCAGTTGTCCAAGCGCTGACAAGGCACAATGTCGCTAACATCCAAAATTCCCTACCTATTACCTACAGAAAAGGTTAGAGCCCATAATTTGCAATCAAAGTTATAGCCAGACAGATGTAGGCTAAAGTCCACAGTAGAAGCATGAAATAGCAAAATTAAAATAACAATGTTGCAAACACCCATATTTGCCTATCTATATCTATGACCTGTACTACCTACAGCAAAGATTAAGCCACATAGTTTGCAATCAGAAGTATAGATAGACAGATGTAAACTTCAAAGCAAAGCATGCAAGAGCAAAAATGTTGTATCCCATTACATTACATATAATATTTTAATACTGAGCTGTTGTCTAATGTAAAAGATATAAACTGATGACTTATGTCTATGAGATCAAGACCTATCCTTATGACATCATGACCTATCTTTACAAGATCAAGACCTATTGTTTTGAGACCATGACCTCTATTTATGACCATAATCTATGTTCTCCAGGTCATAACATATACTGTATCTGTGAAATCATGACATCTGTTTATGAGACCATAATCTATTTTCACCAGATCATAACATAATAAAACATAATATGCTCAAAAGATCATGACCTTTACTTATGAGACCATGACCTTTGTTTATGAGACCATGACCTCTGTTTATATGAGATCATAATCTATTTTCACCAGATCATAACATAATATGCTTAACATATCATGACCTTAATTTATGAGACCATGACCTTGTTTATGAGACCATGACCTCTGTTTATATGAGATCATAATCTATTTTCACCAGATCATAACATAATATGCTTAACATATCATGACCTTAATTTATGAGACCATGACCTTTGTTTATGAGATCATAATCTATGTTCACCAGATCATAACATAATTTCTATCTGTGAATTCAGATATCTGTTTTTGAGATCACGACCAACGAGTATGTTTAAGAGATTATGTTATTGTTTATGGCATCATAACCTATGCTTCCCAGATCATAACATATAAGTAATCAAGACCTATAGATGCCTGGGTTCATGGATTTTACTAAATGATACATTTCCTATGACCACATTATTATGAATCCGTCCTAAACTTTTTCGGTAATGCTTCTGATTTTCTTGTTAGGTTTCAGCATTTTCCTTTCCTAAAACACAAACAACTAAACAATCATTATACTATTACATGTATAATAACAACTGTTACTATAATGCTTACTAATATCATAATACTAATAGTATGAACACCAACAACAAAACAAGCATCAACAATTACAACAACTAAAATCAGAGTTGTAAAAAACTTCTTTTTTTTTCGTCACGATTTTTCCGTTTTTTATTTTCTGTTTGTAACTTTATTTATTTATTTACTGTGTTATTTTTTGTTTTATTTATTAAATAATTTTATTTTTGTCTGATACTCCTTATGTTGACTCCGTCCTTTCAAGGATTCATCTAATTTACGTCATTTATTTACTGTCATCAGTTGAGAAGTAAATAGCACAGTACAGGAAATAAAATTTATAAAAGTTATTTGAATTTCTAGGTTATCCAAAATGCGAAATGTTGTCTTTGTACACAGTAATCTCTGACTGACTGATAAACTGACTGATATTACTCCATTATTAAGTTCTTATTTAAGTCAAAGTACAATTTTATAAGTGCACTCTATACTTACAAAGTTCGTTTTTAATTGTTTATGTCAGCATAATAGGAATTGAGAAAGAAGAGACACTTCAACAAACAGTGCTAAGAGCAAAGTTGAGGTTCTTTGGACATATCATGCGATCAGACGGACTGGAAAAGGAAATGATGTTAGCATATGGAGAGGGAAGGAGAAAACAAGGACGACCAAGGATAAAGTGGATGGACGAGATACATGAAATAACTAGAATGAATTTGACAGAACTGCGAGATGCGACGGCGGACAGAAGAAAATGGAGGAACTTGATCATGACGGTCGCCAGGGTTCAACGAACTGACAGCACAAGGTAAATGTCAGCATTGACTTATGTGGACTTATGCTTACAATTCAAATTTGAACAGATTTCAATTTCTCAATTTCTAATTAAAGAAATCTTATGAAAAAGAAAATAATTGTCGTAGATTAATGCTACTTGGTGTTTACTAATAAAGTTGTGTTGTTTGCTGATTAAAATTAAATTGCGTAGACAAAGTTTTTAATTTTAAAATACAGTACAACATGTAACAAAATCAAATTATTTTCTTTTCCGTTTTTTCCCCGTTTTTTATTTTGTTTCTACCGTTTTTAACAACTATGACTAAAATTACAACAACATAAACAGTAAAACAATAACTGTAATGATGAAATGTCATTGACAGTTTGATAAAACTGTAACAAATTAGGAGTACATAACGCACGAAAGCATACGCTTCAGAGATAGAAATGGGTAGTGAAGTTTTAGGTAACGACAACTATAATTAAAACCAGTCGTTAAGGAAAACCTACGGTTTTCGTTAACGACAACTATAATTAAAAGTCGAACAACAATATCGAATAAAAACGAAAACTAGGGCTTTGTAATTATAACTAATACTAAAACTCAGCATACTAATAGTAATGAAAACCAAAACAAAAACGTACAATGCAAGCTGGATTAACACTTTCATGTTTGACATTGACTGTTACTGTTAGGCATTACACAAAGAAGTAATTTGGCCTACTTCTGACGATTCTAACAGAAGTAGGCCTATATTTTATGTCTATATCTATATCTATGTCCTTCCAACATCCAGTAGTTCTTTTATTTGGACAACTCGTTGGGACATTCATTCATTCATTCCAAAGATTTATATAGCGCCCCTTCAAGGTTACTACTCAGGAGCGCTCCCGACCCCAGCACGGCTGAAAAGGACAGTTTTGAGGTGAGAATAGAAAGATTCAGAGTGACAATGTGACATATTATGGATTTTACTTCAGTTAGATTAGACTTTAACTAGCTTTCTATCGTAAATGGCTGGAAAACATACTTTAGGCAGTAGACCAAAGACAAGTGGTATTTGGGACTATTTCAAGTATGATATCGAGAAAAACGTCAGCAAATGCATTATTCAGTTATTTGATAAACAATGTGGAAAACAGATTGGACGATGCAACCGCGCAAACCTTAAAAGCCACTTGCATTTCTTTCACAAGAACGAGTTTACAACTCTTAAAAGAAAAAGGAGCATTAATATATGCTCTGAAAGGTAAAACTTGCCATAGTAGTAGTTAGTCACTAAACACTGGAGCTAGACAAATTACAGACTACTAGAACAAGATCGACAAATGGATTTATTAACTATTTTCAACAGCGGAAATGGTTGAACACCTATAACTATACTAAAACTTTAAAACTTGGAATATAATAACTGAAAGGCAAAAGTTTCTGTTATTATTAACTATAACTAAAACTCACCAGATAACGATAACTAAATATAACTAAAACGCTTGATTTAGTTAATATATAACAACTAAAAATAAAATTAAACAGACAACTAAAACTTTACTAGAAACAAGAGTCCTATGTTGTCATTACAAATGTAATAATAACAGTAACCATGGTCGGCATACAAATACTCTCAAAGCCATAGTTCATGTCCAGCTTTAAAGTGTTAACTATAGAAATTAAGCATCTGTAGTAGAGAAAGCATGTAAAACCTAGCAGTTAACTTTGAGGCAAAACATACTGATAGTACAAGGTTAAAAAAACACAGAAATTTTATAGCTCTAAGCTTCTGAGCATGGAGAAAGAGCTTAACAGAATTAAGACAAAGCAAGAAAAGGTAAACAGCATCACAAACAATTAACTACGTGTACAGGCTCTCTTAAACACATTGACAAATATTAGGACTGGAATATAATGCAATAAATTTAGCGCTTGACAAAAATATTACAAGAATTTGCAAAAATATGGTTTAGTAATACCGTGCACAAACTACAATGTAAAATCTTTAAAACAACTTCAATGGCATTCCTCATAATTTGAAAGACTGTAACAACACTTTAACACATTACCTCTTTCACGAAGAGGTTCTTGTACAGCTTGGAGATGGTGGGGTTTCCTAATCAGATAAAACAACAAATTACAGTAAAATCATATGAATAAACCTTCTAAGCCAATCTTCTAATTAAGTAATTTATGAAAAAAAAGAAGTAAGTAATTGAAGCTGCCATATATACCAAGTGCAATTACATTATTCAAAATCACAAAGGTAGGATTTAAAGCTTTTTATGGCAACATTATTATATTACTATTAATCAAATACTTATATCACACTAATTTGTTAAATCATCTCAAAAGCCTGGAAAAAGAAGTCTTAATCGTCTGCAAAATTAAGTAAGGGAAAGATCGGGAAGATGAGGCCCAGTGTTTCATGAAAGGGCACCTAAACCACTTCTTTTCTTGATAAGTTGGAATAAACAGTTGGCCCAGAGGTACTGATCTTAAGTTTGTCTTGGTGGGATTAAGCATGAGTGGAACGTATGTCAGCAAGGTAACTTGCTGCTTAGACTGTGAAGAGCCTTATTTATATGGCAGGCGACTTTAAAGTGGATCCTAGTTGGAATTTTTAAATGATATCAGCTCATTTCTGGTAACAAGTTCACATGTAGGACATATGAACCTATATGGCAATACTCCAGTACAGGCTTAATATTCCTGCTTACAGAATCATATAAGCCCACATATATCATATACAAAGCTGGTAATCCAATTGTTTTAGCATCCCTTCTTATGTATTACATTGTAAGATATCATTTTATATACATGGCATTTTAATACCAATGTCCAAGACAACTTTCATCAGTCCAACTTCCATCTGCGCAAAAATTATTTTCATCAATCCAACTTCTAGTTTAACAAGAAACTATTTTTATCAATCCAACTTCTATTTTTTTTTAAATATATTCATCAATCCAACTTCTATTTAAGCAAGAATTATTATCATCAATCCAACTTCTATTTGACCAAGAATTTTTTTCATCAGTCCAACATCTATTTACGCAAGAATTATTTTCATCAATCCAACTTCAACTTAAGCAAGATTAACATTTTTCATTAATCCAGCTTCTATTTACACAAGAATTACTTTCATCAATCCAACTTCAACTTAAGCAAGATTAAATTTTTTCATTAATCCAACTTCTATTTAAGCAAGAATTATTTTCGTCAATCCAACTTATATTTAAAAGTCAAAAAACTTCTATTCAAGCAAGAATTACAATGGACGAATAATTTGGGACGCTAATACGAATCTTATACGATAGATTACCTTTGAAGCCCACATAAAGTGCTTCTAAGTCCTACATATGATGCTGTTGTTGGGGCTCAACTGGGTAGCAAGTAAGCATAGCTAAGTCACTTAAATTAACTCTTCCAACAAATCTGGCCGGAGTAAGTTCTGTCGGTTTTCCTGGCAGCAACTTGGACAACATTAGAAAACTATTTAAACAAGTATGTTTTCAAAGTTCTGTGAACAAATAGACCATGTTTAACAACCTCTCAACTACAGTGAACAACATATAATAGAGACTTTATTGCAAGCTTCCCTTGGAAGCAAATAATTATTGGACATTGCACTGCTGGTCTGTAAGTAAACAAAAAATCTGTTGCCAAAGACAATTTTGCATTCAAAAGAAAATCTGGAAGTGATACATAATTGGGAAAAATTTGCAGTGCTGATTAAGAGTAATGGATATAGTGACACCACTGTGCCTCGAAAGTTTCGGGACATAAAACCGTCATGCACCGAGGGTGGTCAGCCAGGCACCGTTGTCTCATTCACCTTGTGCCGTCGATTCGCTGAATCCTAGCGACCGTCATAGTCAGCCTTCTCCATGTGTTCCGATCTCTCGTAGCCTCTCTCAGCTCCGGAATGTTCATCATCATCGTCTCGTGTATCTCCTCCATCCATCTCTTTCTTGGTCGTCCTCTTCCTCGTCTTCCCTCCCCACACGCCAGCATCATCTCCTTTTCCATGCCGTCCGCCCGCATCACATGGCCAAAATACATCACTTTTTGTCTCGCCGCTCTTTGTCTCAATGTCATCTCTCCTCTTAAGTGTCCTATCTCTTCCAGTATATATTCATTTGTTTTCTTCTCAGTCCAGGGGACCCTCAGCATTTTCCTCCAAATCCACATTTCGCATGCTTCGATTTTCTTCTCTAGTGCTTTGGTTTTTGTCCATGCCTCGAACCCGTACAGCACCACTGGTATTATCATTGCTTTAACAATTCTTGTTTTCGTTTCCAGGCTCACCGCTTTATCCTTCCATATCTTTTCCAATCCCTGCATTGCTCCTTTTCCCAGAGTAATTCTTCGGAGTATCTCTCTCTCACATCCCCCCTCCCTATCTATTGTAGCTCCCAGGAAACAGAGGTCTCATTACCAACACCATAAAAGGCCACATTATACTCTGGCTGGAGACAATAATGCTTCATAATGGCCCAACTCAATTCTCTCTGTATCTGTTCATTTTCATCAGTCCGGCTGTGTTATTTCATTCCAACGTAACACTTACCATATGCCTATAGCATCTCTCCGCTGCTTAAAGACCTTTCTCTTTCCACAGGCCTGACACGCTGAAAGCGCTTCTGAATAGCTCTGCTGTGAGAAGCGCTTTACAAATGTTCAGATTAGATTAGATTAGATTAGATTAGATTAGATTAGATTATAGCCCATCACAGGCAGGGTTGGCAAGTTGTTGCCAGCCACCGGTTATTGCCATGGCTATAACCGTCCCGGCAACAACCTCTTGGCAACAATGGCAACAACCTCTTGGCAAAAATAGAAATTATTAATTATTGTGGTAATAAAATATGTTAGCCTCATTTTTTATTTCATATGGCTTGCTACTTTACAGAGTAGATAGATATAAATATATCATGATTTAAATCAGTCAAGTTTTTCCTAATAAAATCACCTGATTCCAATAACCAGTATAATTTCTTCCTAATAAAAGTCATTTACAAGTTTTATATACGTACAGTCAATATCGAATGGTGTAATTATGAATTAGAAATTTGGCCAAACCATTGGCTTCTATACACTACTCATAAATTATATACTACCAGTTAAGTATATTGAAAAGGCAATGTCCCTGTTGACCTGAGTATTACTATTGCAGTGCAAATGGCAGTTTATTTTGAAGTAGTTGAACTGTAAGTCAGAATTTTTTGATCTTGATCTTATATACGGTAGTTGACTTTAACTGTATTTATACTATGGAGTAATATAGATTTACTACTGTAGTTTTAATTTCTCACAAGAAACATTTATTATGACTATGCGGTCTGTGCAGTGAAATAAGATTTTCATTTGTTTTGCCTTTACTTTAGAAAAAATGGGCCACAACTGGTTATAACCGGCAACAACTGGCAATAACCGGTTATTGCCACCGTCCCGGCAATAATAGGTTGTTGCGGGCATTAACCCAACCCTGATCACAGGTAGTTTCTCGATCTTAGTGAATGATTTTCTGGATATTGACCTGATTGCAACCTGGCTGTGGTGCACAATTGGTTGATATCTCGTGCATTAGACACTGGTGTAATACAAGTCACTAAATAATAATAATAATAAATTTATTAATAGACAGCCGATGTATATGCATTCAGACAGTTTCCAGACATATTACATTCTAATTTGATACATGTACTTTGAAGCAATTAGTGACATCATCGAATGCATCTCCACCCATCGAGCAAAAGGCTCATACACAAAAACAATGGAATAGCACACTGACCTTGCAAGCACTTCAAGGCCTATCAGAAAGAACTAGTGATTCTGCTGTTAAAGCCAGTTTGTTAGCCGTGCAATCGCCACACTCAGGAGACTGGCTTCAAGCACTTTGAATAACAACAGCAGCACTAAGGATGTCAGGAGAGGTACTAAGAATAGCAGCCGGCATCTGGTTGGGCACTGCATTATGTGATACACACACAAGTTAATGTGGTGCCATAGTAGAACCCAATGGTCATCACGACTCTCTTGCATCAAAGGAGCGGGAAGGCAACAACGACATGGAATGATCAATGAAGTGTTATGGCAGCCTTTCATCAGAGCCAAGATTAGATGATGCAATGTGCCATCAAAGAACATCTACATCGCCACCTGCAGCTACCAGTTTGGGCAAAATGGCACTGAATGCCTGCAGTTCTCGACGACTTCTGACCTTTGACCTCTGCTTGCAGCTGACCTTTTTGACATAATGATAATAACAATAATGATAATAACAATAACAATAATAATTATGATGATAATGATGATGGTGAAAATGATGATAATGATAATAGTGATGATAATAAAAATAATAATAATAATAACAATAATAATAATAATAATGACAATTTATAGCACCGTGGAACAGCTGAGGCTGAAGCAAACTGCTCTGTACACAAGTTCAAAAGTCAATCAATCAATCAATCAAACTTGCTTATTCAGATAGATCAATCACATATAAAGCAAACTACACACCAAAAAATATCTAAGCAGTCAAAGAAGAATACCTCGAACATGTACAAGAAAAAGTTCAAACGTCAATGACAGTAATATGATACTTTAAAAAGCTGGGTCTTGAAATGTGATTTCAATGTCTTCAGCAATGGCAGCTGAGGTCTGAAAACTTCTATAATGTTCACTGCATTGATCGATTGGTACATTTAAGGAAACCACGTTCTAAAAGAATGGTCCACTGAACAAAAGCAATCGAGGTCTGTGAAGCATCCAAGACCGAGAAACAGGATATGACAAGTAACCTAAAAGACTTTAGTACTGAACATCCCAAAGTGAGCTTACAGAAGAAACCATTGCAAAGTAAAATGAACCAGTTCACAATCCCAGCACGAAACACCAAATATTTGTAAATCAACAGTCTAAAACACATGAAATTTTAAGTTAGCTGGTCAACGTGTATTGACTAGCAAACATTTTGATCACAGTTTTGATCTTTCTCATCCTACATCAAGTCCAAAATGATCCATATTAAGTCAGATTGAATTTAGTTTTTTTTTAATTTTCAGCCTTCTTACTGTTCATAACTTTCTGCATCCAGTTTTATTGACACCTAAATCCACATATTATCCATGTTGCACAGTGCACAGCATGTTGTATTTCTAAGCAGTGCGCAGCCAAGGAGCTTCCCTAATACAACAGACCGCAATTAGTTCTAACGTTATAGCACTGACTTTGTATGATTTCTGTTTCCCTTGAAGTGCCTTAGAAGAACAAGCAATCTATATTTTTCAATCAAGTGGGATACATTATGATAGCCGATGGGTTTAATAGAGCACTCACCTTTTAATGGGGACGGCAAGGGTTTGAGCATACACCAGATAATTACTGTGTAGGGACCTTCAGCAAGTCCTTCATTCACAATTGCTCAGCAAATATTAATTGATGCTTGGTCATTAGATAGTGGTCCTTAATACATGCATAATTACACTAAATATAATAATTTCAATAATAATAATCATAAATTTCCTCTAATTTCTCTGAATCTGCAGGGATCACATGAACATTGGAGCAAATAATAATAATAATAATAATAATAATAATAATAATAATAATAATAATAAAGCTGCCACAGGGAAGCTTACCAAATATTCAGACCTCCAGAGAAGCTATGTACAGTACACAGTCATTCCTGTCGCTGTCAATCCCCTAGGTCCCATCAGCAGAGAGGGTCTCACCTTCATATCCGAGATCGGCGGCGGCTGTTGAGGGCCTCTAAAGACAGCCGCAAGACAGCTTTCATCTAACAGAGCCTCTCAGTGACAGTCCACCGATACAACAAGGTTGCCAAGGTTGCCATAGCAGTTTGTCGGACTACCCAGAGCCGAGGGCTGGCCGGCCCATCCACACCAAACATTTTGTAAAAGGAACATCAAAACAATTATGATGATGATAAATAATAATAATGTATTATATGTGAAGGCTAGATATTGCAGTCTAAATAGTAAAGAAACGTACCTTTTCCAAACGACAATGAGCGCAACTATAGCCAAAAATGCAACAGTTATTATGCTGCCAGCCGCAATCCCAGCGACAGCAGCAAGATTCCGTGCATCGTCACCAGGTTCCCCATGTTCTGTGGCAGTTTCATTCCACTCTAATCACAGAAAGATACAAAGATCATCTACAAACATCTATCAAGTTACAATAATATTGCCAAGTTAACCTGGTTCTCATACGCTTTTATGACCTCATAAGCGTTACAAAGTTTACACTCTATACACCATTGTAAACTTTGTAAGTAAATTTCTCGAAGTGCATAAATGTGAACACATCATAGTGAAATACAACTGAAACTTGATACTGCTTCACCTTGCAATACTAAGAGCCGCTAATTAACACCCCTTACTAACTTAAATAGCTTGGAGGAGCACATTCAGTTCATGATCATGCCTAAGGTTTTGGGCAGAAGTGTCCCACTTAAAAGGTCATCAACCTTCCTAGGAAAACAAAAATTAAAGCTGTTGAAGTAATAGAATAGCTAGAAAAATTCTTGAGGTTCTTCAGCACCTTTGTAAGGTTCTTAGCACCTTTGTGAGGTTCCTGCAAGGCACTATATAAATGACCATATACGTACTACATACATACATACATAAATCAGTTCTGTGCCAACCCTCAAGTGATCATCAAAGTCGATAAAAATTATAAACAAAAGGTTCTCACAACCTTTGCAGCACTGTTCAGTTCAGCACAACTTGTCTTTTACTTGGCCCTCATTGTGAACCTATGGATTGGCCAGGACCTATTGTGGATTGCTGTACACATTTTGCTCCCAGGGCCAACAAAAGATGCCACAACTCTGCAACCCCACTTACGAGCAGTGATGTATAATCCAAGAAATGAAAATTTTTAAAATCATGTTAACACACATTGGTAGCCGATTGAGTAGTGGAGCAAAGCCAAATTGGCCTGCTCTGATAGCATATTTGTTCAAATAATGATGGTCAGCCATACAAAGGTGGAACAACACAAGATGCATAAATATACTGTTTCGTTAGTCAATCATGGTCAACTTTTTGCTGCAAATACTTTAAACTGTTCAGTCAAACAAACAACATAAAAATGCTCTTTGAAATTCAAAAATGAGCAAAAAAGTGAATTTACTGTTTGCATCTATCCTTTGGACGTGTATTATGTACACACGTGTTATCCTTACCTTCTTCCATGTTTTTCCATGTCCAGGAGAACTTGTACATTGGAACATTTTCTGCCGTTGTTTCCTTAGGCTTATTAGATGAACTGAACTTGACTGCATATTTGTACCCAATGGAACTCTTGTTTGCTAGCACTGATAGGACGCTAACTATAGTGACTATTCTTCTAAACGGATTTGGTGTTTTTGTGGTTTCAGCCTCATCTGTGACTTCTTTCTCCTCTTTGCCGATGATTTGCATCCACTCAACAACTGGACTCCAGTGGCCACTAAAGGTGACTACACATGTCAAGATCACAATGTCTTCCATTGAACTTGAATTGCATATTGGATCAGACTCTACAGAAACAATTTAATGTACTTAATAAGCGATTAATTTGCAAAAATCAAAACAGTTTCGTTTACAGACATTCATTATTCAGCACTTTGGTGATAACTTCAATGGCACTATTTTAAAAGAAATTAACTCCTATGTCGACACAGGATAAAAAATTGTATTATTCAACTGAATAGAACATTTCTTACTGCAAAGCTTCAAACCCTTCATAATATATTTTGAAAACCTAGTTGTCTTACACCGTATGTGACAGACACTTATATGGGTCAAGAGGCCTACAGGTCTCAAGAAGGATCATTTATTGTATTTTGCATAAGGCAAACATGGTATCCAAGTTCATTTGTTTGAAAATGATTGCAAAACTCAACTACATTGAGAGAGTTTATTTACAGTGCATTTGCTAAATCCTCTACAATCCAAATTACCATTATTATTATTATTATTATTATTATTATTATTATGCATCTAGGCTATCATTATTATTATTATGCTTCTATTAAGCACACTAATGAATGACCAAGCATCAATGGGTGGCACTGAGCAATAGTGAGTAAATGACTTGCACAAGGTACCTACACATTAACCGTCTCACGTACGGCTCGAACCTATATTTATCACGTTACAAGGCAAGATCTCTAAACAATTGGCTAATGTGTTCTACAGATTAATCTAGTTGCGCAAAGCAGGTGAATCCTAATAAATGTAATCAAGAAGAAAGCAATAAGACATATAGCGCTTCTAAGTAGATTACCTTGAAGGGGCGCTATATAAATACTCCTTAATAATAATAATAATATAGAACAGTTGCATTCAACATCATCTCACATATATTAAATTACACAGCAGAAGCATGACATGTTTCCTTTCATGCTTGCATGTAAAATAGCTACTGAAAAACAGCAACTGAAAACATTTTTGAAATATAACATTTAAATTACCGGTAGTCACTGCAAGTGCTGAAAATCAGGCAACTTTCGCGTTACAGGAACTTCCATGCATTAAGGTCTGCCTACACACTGACCACATATTTAGAATATCAGAGATGGTGAGGTCGGTTAAATGACTTCAAACTCACCCAGAGCTGTTAGTTGTGCAATAGCTCTTGCACCATTGTACATCTCAGTACATGTATATCTAGCTGCAGTTGACTCATTTGCCGTTAGAAATAAGGTTGAATCTTGGTTAGCGTGTTGTACTGAACAGAAGCAAATCATTTTGTTCACATCGTAGCCATCAAAAATCAGCTCTTCACTTGTTGTACCAGGTAGTAGGACATACCACAATAGCTTGTGTGTAGTGTTAGTTGAACAATTTAAAGCAGCTTCTTGTCCCTTTAGAACAGCGATGTTAGATGGAGTTGATATTAAAGCACCAAATAAACCTGCAAAGTAAAGTTCACTTTATTAAATTTACTGCACTCACAAGAACACTGCAACCAAGGTCTCTTACAGTAAAATTCTCAAGTTGTAGGTAGTGGAATCTACCTCTACAATATTGGCATACATGATTAAAGCTGGAAACTTCTACAGTGTAGTTACTGGGCAAATATCAGTGGTCTCTTCTATGCAAAACCACACTCCAGAATCACAATCTTTCGAAGTAATGATAAATTTGTCTAATTAACCTCGCTAAGTTTAAAAATATTCTCATACTGACACAAGGATAGATATCATTTTAAGTATTTTACTCTCTAATAGGTGAAAGAAAGCAACTTAATTGTAATCTGCCATCATGTTATAATATGTCATCATTATCATCATCACCATCATCACCTTCATCATCATCACCTGGCAAAATCGCAAATGATGCATATGAGTTTTAAATTCAGAGCAAAGTAAATCATAACAAAATAACTTGACAAGAAGAAAGTACGGTAAAAAAACAATACAGAAAAAACAATTAAAGCACAGCAACAGCAACTAATCAACAATTTAACAGAAAATTACAACAGTGAGACCTGTTAATGTCGACTTCTTTCGAAAACTGCCACAAAAGTGTTAATAATGGCATTAGTAATTGCACATTGAAATGGTAAGAACAGCTGGTAATTAGCACCAACTATAATTTCCACCAACAGCATAAACCTGACAACACAAAAACCAAATACAAAGCAACAAAACAACATAGAAGCAAGAGTAAACCTTATATCTACTGCTATGAAGTGTTAGGGACTTCATTTTATTAGCTGAGCATCATATGAAGGCAGGTGGCCAGTCATCTCCCTCGCTGTCTCATCTTCCCACCGACAGTGTATGGTAAGTGTACTCATTATAGCCGAGTTGGCTAGAGAGTTTAGGCAAAGCAGAAATCTTGAACTCTCGATTAACAGTCCAACACACCAACCACTACACTATCAAGTACACTAATAAACAACATAACCACAGCAAAACAACAACAGGAACAAACAGTGAAATAGTGATGATATCTATGAATAGTGAATCACCTGTGACTAAGCAAGAAAAAACTGCAAATGAGATCTGCTCTCGGAGGCCATTCCGGATATTTTTGTATCGGTGTTTCCAACATCTTGGAGGCTGTTCAGAAATCATTTCAGTAGCTAATGACTTCATGTTCACTTCTGTAATGAAAAAAATCAAAAATAAGTAAGTATATTCTTTATTAATCAATTGCTAATCACACTTTGGTGTACAAACATGAAACATCTAATAAACACAGCTGAAAAGTATATAGCACCCAGCGCCCTAACAATACATTTTTTCCACATTAGACTATCAGATGAGGGGATAACACGGTCATGGACACACAGGAATGGAGGAAGTAGTAGCTGGGTTTGGTTCAAGGTAGTAGTTCATTCATTCATTCATTTCAGATATTTATATAGCGCCCCTTCAAGATTTCTACTCAGAGGCGCTCCCGACTACAGCAGCGACAGACACTGAATCGGAGTTTCACGACCGAGCGCATGAGCAATTGCAGTGAAGGACTTGCCCAGGGTCCCTCACGCGGCGGCTTGAGGTAGATTCGAACCCGCAGCCCTCCGGCTGCAAGGCACCAAATATACCCCTTGAGGTGGATTCGAAACCCGCAACCCTCCGGCTGCAAGGCACCGAACATACCTCTACACCACCGCGCCCCACGTAGTTGGCCCAGGTCCGTCAGGACAGCACCAAAGAGGCAAGTGTCATTAAAAACTGCCATCAAATAATAGCCAGGAGCCCAATACAACAAACATACAAAAAGCCGGACACATTCCAGGTTTTTACCTTTAGCTGCCGGACACCGGACATGAGGTCAAAAAGGAGGACATGTCCTCCAATTGCCGGACGTGTGGCAACCTAGTCCTCCATGACAATCACATGACTTAGTTGAATAGTTTCATGTAAGAGTTCTTATGTGCTCTTCGCTTAGCCTGACATAAGCGAGGTTTCAAGAGTTTGACACGTGTGTGCAGTACTACAGCTGATGCTCCGTAAGCTACATTTTGACCCTCAATGGTCAGACCCTGAAGAGTGAAGCAACCATTAATAACGAAGTTCTACAACCATTTGACCAACTGCTGACAAACGACTCACCTGTGCAAACCTGGATATCTTACACATACTTGTCCCTTTTGCCTGAACCTCCACTATGCAGAACCGCGCTTTCTTGGTGCTGGGTCCCTTGACCTGGAATGGCCTTCTCTCTGGAGCTATGCATCTTTCCAAGGACCTTCTCTCCTATGTTCTTTTCTCACCTTAAAACTGTTCTTTTTGGCCGTGCTGGAGCTAGGAGCGCCTCTGAGTAGTTTTCTTGAAGGGGCGCTATACAAATGCTCGATATGAATAAATGACAGAATATCCAGAGGCTGCATTTTGGGATCTGTTTGTACAATGATGAACTTGTTGTTAATAAGCTTTAACAGCAACTAGGCTACTGTGAGCATAGTGCTTTTAAAAGGTACTAACAAGTGCTATATTGTGTTTTCGTACATATTATAATGATACATAAATACTATATGCTAGAACTGTGCTTGCTCTTCCTGTTGTTTTTCTTTTCTCTCAATATGGAGTACCAGTACACTATGTGTCAAGCAAGAGCCATTTTCAAGCACTTTTGAACATGCTTTTTGTGCTTGCTAAGGTTGCCAACCTTTCAGGAATTGCTAGGAGAGTCCATTGCCCCAAGTGCGCTCAAATTGTGTCCCAGTTTTTTTATCTGCCCACCTACTGGAAATTTGGACCTGGACTTGATCCAAACCAAATATCTTATTTGCCTGAGTGAATTTGCTCCTGACAAATTGTCATGCAATAAGCTGGTAACCGGGTTCCGTGTCGACAGTCCGAAGGTTCGATAGTCTGAAGGTTCTGTAGTCCGACATTAATCCGACAAAATAGCTCTCTCAATTATACGCCCATTGTAGCATATATAGTAAGTAAGTACGTGCTTTACTGCATCAAACCAACTTCTACTTACACTATGATTTTTTCATCAATCCAGCATGCACTTATACCAGGGGTGGGCAACTGGCGGCCCGCGGGCCGGATCCGGCCCCCGGGACCTTTGAACCGGCCCTTGGCATGTCTTTTATATTAGCACTGTACCTGGCACTTTGGGGACCTTTTATCCGGCCCTAGTTTGGGAACCTTTAATCCGGCCCCACACAAATGAATTTCTGTACATAGACTAGGGTGGTCCTTATGTGGCATCAAAAACTAAATGGGTACTTTTTAAATTTCTTACCCCTGGATATTGTTATATGTAATGAAAAACAAATTAAACCCCCAAAAACGTACAGTTATAATATGATTAAGAGGTGCCACACTCGTCACGAAGTTCTCGTTGGACTGTGCAGCAAATCGACATTCCATTTCAGATGGAAAACAGGTGAATAATGATGTTAGTTATGAGTTAATTTCACCTGAACTATCTGGAGGCGACAAAGTTGAAAGATTACCAGTGGTTATTTCTGGAGGTGTTCCCAAGCTGCCAGCAGGAACAGGTGAAGCAATGGCCAAAGCAGTGGTAGACTGCTTGAAAGACTGGAATATCAACGACTGCGTTTAGGCTACGTCATTCGATACAACCAGTAGCAATACTGGCATTAATTTTGGAGCTTGTACAATGTACACTAATCGAGTTCAAGATGGGAAGACACTCCACCTTTCATGCCACCATCGCATAATGGAAATTGTTGCAGATAAGGACTTTAGTGCGTGTGACATGCAGTCAACTGGTCCTGACATTCTGTTCTTTAAGTGTTTCGAATAACACTGGCAATTTATAGGCACGGAACAGTACACAACTCTTGGTGATGGCGTGGCAGACAATGAAGATATTATAGTGTTTTGCAAAAAGCAGTTGGTGATAACACAAATACATGATGACTATCAGGAGCTGCTGGAACTGACAATCATCTACTTTAGTGACATCCCTGCAAGAGGAATCCAGTTCATGCAACCAGGAGCACTCCATCGAGCCAGGTGGATGGCTTGTGTCATCTGTGCCATCAAAATAACGCCCTTTCATGCACAGGTTGTCAGGATTAAATGTGAGCAACCTGGTATACAGAAATTGGCTATCTTTGCTCCAAGGTTTATGTCCGCTACTGGTTTTAGCTCTGCTTGTAGCTGCAGCTGTTGCAAGCGACTTGGCATTCCTCATCAAGCTTTTTAATTATGGAATCAAAGCTGTCTCTAAAGCGGCTAGCAGCGCTTTTTAAAGACACCTTTGGTACCTGAGTGAAACTCTTTTATCACTGTCATTTTTTTAATCCTGACATCTCTGCTGCGGTCAAGCGTGAGTTGGTGAAGGCCTTGGAAACACAAGAGCACCCTCCAAAACGGATAATTGTTGAAGTTGCTGCAACACCTTATCAGCGAAAAGACTGTTTCTAACTTCGTAACCAAATCTAAATGTACATAGTTTCTTTGAAGTGTCGAGTCTTCCAACAGAGTTTCTGATAGTTGTTCCACTCGAATGGCAAAAGCCAACTGACTACCAAGGTGCCGTGGGGTTTGTTCGAACAATGAAGGTCGTTAACGACTGTACGGAAAGGGGAGTTGCACTTGTGCAGAATTTCAATAGTGTTCTCACAAAGAATGAGGACCAAAAACAATTCCTACTGCAGTTAGTGGAGCAACATAAGCAAAAGTATCAAAAATGCACTGAAGCAGACAGTAACTAAGAACTGACGACCGTAGCAAATATTAACGAGTTGTAAATCTATCTGTAGACTAGGTTATTGTGTAACATAACAAACTTGTTAATAATTTATTTTGTATGTAGTCAGTTAGGGAGTTTACAGTTTCCTGCTATCATAAATACCTAAATACCTAATACCTATTAAGAACAGTATTTGTTAAAAGGTATGTGACTTTTCTTGCAAAAAAGTTAATGGTGAATGTGAAGTTTTCTTACATTAAACAGTGACTTACAACTAGCAGCTTGTGGCACCTTTCCAAAGCATCCAATCATTCCCCAAAAAAAATTGTATATCATTTTCTTAACACAAAGAACAATATTGAGGGGTAAGACTTCCAAATTATCATCTTCCATTTTTAAGGACCACCCTAACATAGACCGACATTAAAACATCTGTTTCTTATTTATTAAAAATCCAGCCTCTAGTAGGCCTATCTAGTCTTCTAGTTTACTACTCAGTCATCAATGTGATCTACTCTCTGCATGAAACAAGACCACAAATGGGTATGTTCGCTACTTTAGAAACCATCTATCAGAACTTTTCAAACGAAGTTGCTACTCTGGAGGAATCAAATAATTATTAAAAGGCAACACTGCATTTTCCATGTTTTACTGATTCTGCAAATATCAAGAAGTGCACAGAACAAATGATTGAATTGAAAGTTGACTTCCAGTCCAGGTTTGCTGATTTACTGCTATATACTTAATAATTATTGTTTGAATCACCCTTTTCCATCGATGCCAATTCAGCACCAAACTCCATGCAAATGGAATTGATTGAACTCCAATGCAACTGTGAGTTGGATAGGAAATATCGTGATTCAGTCCAACAAACTGCACAATTCTCAGGATTCTAACCCTTCACTTAAATTTTCATAGCCTGAAACTGGTTGCTCTGTTTCCATGCATGGTGCACCTACATTTCGTCGCATGAGAAGTAGACTGTTCTATGCGCACTTTTGGTGAAACGGAGAAAATCGAAAAAGAAAGTTTAGTGACTTAGAATTTAGTACTGAAAACTCTTTGGTGGGACAAAATAGAGAAAGAATGTTTAGAAAACATTTATGTGGACATCGGCATTTTAAGCAATCACGACGATTGAAGCCTCTTGCATAAGAAAACATAATTTGAAGGCAACTTTTGGAATTTGTTCAAATAGAACAAAATATTACAGAAATAGCTCTATACAATTAAATGTTATGATGATTCGTCATTACATGGAACATTATAATTATTAGCGAAATGAATTATGACTGTCGCTGTAATTATTTATAAAAGTACATTATATAATAATTCTAGAGAAAAAGCTATTTTTGTAATATCATTTTTAACTGTGATACTTGCTATCATTGTATAGGCCATATAGGCCATATATGTGCATTATTTTCGAATTAGTCTCTCCATTTTGTCTCTTTATGTAATATTTTTTTGATTATCCTTCTGTAACGGAACACGCTTACTATTATAATGTTCTATATGCATGTGCGAATCACAGTTTGCCGTTCAGACCACGTGACTGTAATAGAACAAGATAATCCTGAACCATGTGTATTATAATCAAGAAACAGCGTGTTCTGTAATATCCACGTGATAAAATCTCTGGAATATAATTGGTTGTGGTTCACATAGAATATTATAATGCCTATCAGTTGGTAAGAATATGCAAATAGAATAAAATACTTCTGTTCTTTTCCCAGTAAAGGCGCCATTTCAACAAGCGCCATTTTGCACGCAGATAGAACAAATTACCCTGAATCTGACAGTGTGTCTAACTCCAATGTAAACAAAACTGCAGATAGAACACTATAATTCTCATGCGACGATTTGTGAACAGTTCTTCTCAAAGATAAAACTAACAAAGTGCAAAAAGAGATGCAGACTAACAGAACTAACAGATGACAATCCCTCCAATGAACTTCGAATTGCCACTTGGAATATTAAAGCAAACATTGTGGATTTGTGTCGTGAGAAGAAGTGCCAGATCTCACATTAAATATAGCACACCAAGCAAATGGATACTTTGTACAGACAAACAGCTTTATGTATTTTTAAAACTGAATAAAACATATTGTTTTTTATTTTTAGTGTAGGCCTTAGTATTAGAATAATTACATTTTTGTCATAAAAATTATCTTCATTTGTGTTAACGGTTATTCTGTAATATTTAGTTTGAATAAAATTAATAGCGTTTCATTTTCTCGGACAAATAATCTGCAAAAATTAGCCCGCGGCTGGTATACGGCCCCTGAGCTGCCCTTAAAACCTTATGGCGGCCCTCTGTTAAAAGAAGTTGCCCATGCCTGACTTATACCCTAAAATAGTTTTAAAAATCCAACTTCTACTTACACAATACCATTTTTCATTGTTCCATTTTCTATTTAAGCTAGGATTATTTTCTTCAAACCAAGTTCCATGTAAGCAAGAGTTAGTTTCATCAATCCAACTTCTATTTAAGCAAGAATTCTTTTTCATCAATCCAACTTCTATTTCAGCAAGAATTCTTTTTCATTTATCAATCCAACTTCTATTTAAGCAAGAATTCTTTTCATCAATTAAAATGCTACAACTTTCGGACTATCGAACCTTCGGACTATCGATCTGTCACCCGTAACCGCGGGGTCTACGCGAATCCTAGAAACGCGATTCCCCGAAAGTGGTGAAACCAATTTACCGAAAACAATTTGTCTACCAAGCGTTCGATTCCTGAAAACTAGTATGGTTATATCCTGAAAAGTACATCTGAAATATCTCCAACAGTTAAGACTGCGCAAATAATTTTGTTCTAACCTTAAAAATTGTTATCCCGTAGTTTAGGTTGGTAAAATTACTTGAATGTCTGCAATCCCGTAGCCTACTTGACGTTGGTAAGTAAGCAGTATTATGGAATAGAATCTTCGTTTATTCATAACACATTGTCAGAACGCAATGCGATTACAAGAAAGACAAAAAACAAAAATGTGTAGGCTTTGGCTGTTCGTTTAA
The DNA here is from genome assembly GCA_020284085.1 of Aporrectodea caliginosa. Classification (NCBI taxonomy): domain Eukaryota; kingdom Metazoa; phylum Annelida; class Clitellata; order Crassiclitellata; family Lumbricidae; genus Aporrectodea; species Aporrectodea caliginosa. Next base: position 80,396 of record JACEVL010000997.1, read on the forward strand.
AGTTGATCTACCTATGTCCATTATAACTATCACCAATCCCACTTCCATTTCATCGAAAAATATTTTTAATCAATCCAGCTTCCATTTCTTGAAAAAATGACCCAACTAAAAATGATTACGAGATCTGGCGGAAACTTTTATTTCGGATCATGAAAAGCTTTCTCAGAAGCTGATTCGGCACTGCCGAAGTGACACAGTGTACAATAATTATTATCAGTAAAACCGCATTTTACGTTGCTAAATTATTCGGTAAACTTGCGCTTTAGGGGTCCCGATTTTGAAGATTTTCTAATGACAAAACAAACCCTAACCCTGACCCTAACCGACCCTCACGACGCTTAACCTGACCCTAACCGACCCTCACGACGCCATTAGTGCTACACTTCTTCCATTGAACTAGGCTGATTAGTGTTAATGTGTGATCTCTTATAATACATACTCCCCTCGAATATGGGTGTCATTATTCGGGACCCCTAAAGCGCAAGTTTACCAATTATTCTAATAATGTTTGGCATCCGAGCAAGGCGCCCATCACGTCCTACTGCTCATTCTTTTCAACGCCGCCTAATGAATTAAAAGGCTGAGTCGACCTTACGGAGGGTATTGGGAAGCATTTACCCAAATCCCAACCCGAACAGCAGTTCATAAATATTTAAAGGCACTGGCTACGGTACCGTCCGGACGGTACCGTTATTTCTTTTCTACGGTACCGTCCGCAAATAATCTATGGCCGATTGCACATATCTATGGCGTGAAAGCCTAACCATCAATAGCGCAGTACTTAAGAGATGAACGAAACTAACCCTAACCCTGGCCCTAACCGACCCTCAAGTTGTCGGCCATAGAAAAATTCGACGCGAAGACAACAACTTAACGTGACAGGCTTTTGCCAATATTTATTTCAATCGGATGTACACGCCATAGATATGTGCAATCGCCCATAGATTATTTGCGGACGGTACCGTAGAAAAGAAATAACGGTACCGTCCGGACGGTACCGTAGCCAGTTCGATATTTAAAACATTTTTAGGCATGTTTTCATTGTTCATCCGACTTCTGGGTCCCTTGCCACTTGCCACTACGCGCCAGGGTGTTACCATAACCCAAAAAGCCCTCCGCAATATTATTATATACGTACTACTATTTATTATTATATTACTATAATAATATAATAATGTTATTATATTTATTTATTTTTTATTTGTACACCTGCAGCGTTTTGCCCGTTAACTCAATAAACGAATACATAATAATGATGATGATGCTCTGCACTTTCCTTTAGAATGTAGCCTACGCCTACATTTTTACTTTACTTCAGCAAAATATGGTTCTGCTTAAGCGGTTGTAGCGTGACCGAAGGGTGATTTTAGTAACAATTAAGTACGAGAAATAAGTGCAGAACCCACGTGCATCATCTAGGCTACTCTAAACTAGAAGCAGCATGTTCGCTTGAGGTGAAAACCTAGTCCAAAATCACAATCGTAATCCGTGAGAGAAGTCAGCTTGACATCAAAATTGCGGAAAACTATGTTAATCATGATGAGTAAAAAAATCGTGTACTTACACACGTGAGGGCTTACTAAATTTTACAATCTATTCACATTTCCCTTACCTCGAGGCTCGAGGCTCTTTGTCCTTTTCTAGTATGCCACGTGTGGCTTCTCGATGTTCATTGTTTGAACTTTCTTTATATAGCGGGAATGTTATTTATGCGATTAATGATTTCTATGCTGGGACATCATAAATTACACATTATATGTCCAAATATATTATTTGAGTAAAATACGACAAAAGTTGTGAAAGTAAATCAGGCAGTAAGAGGTAAGAGGGCGTTGCTTCAAGGCAGTAACATTTTACACCGTCTATTTTGGTAAAATCAAGAGCTTGTCTTACATTAATAAAAGGCTGCTTACTTACTTACCTACGTGTATTATTTTGATAAGAGGGCGTTGCTTCAAGGCCCTGTTGCTTGGCAACTGGAAATAAACAAACCCAGGGTTAGGCAACAATTATTACGAATTCCTTCTTGAAATGTATAAAGAATTAGTAGATTTCGTTTATTAAAATACTAAGTTGACATACCGCAACTTGTTTACATGGGATAAGGATCCTGAGTGGCCGAGTGGGTTGGTATCCTGCTCGTCACGCCGGCGCCCCGGTTTCGCTTCCCGGTCGGGTCGGTTAATCAGAGATTAATTTCTCGGATCTTTACTGCGGGTGGCTCGGTCGCATTATAAACGTGGAGTACAATACAACACACAATACAACACATCACAATACAACTGGGGCGCTGTGGTTTAGGGGTATGTTCGGTGCCTTGCAGCTGGAGGGTTGCGGGTTCGGATCCACCTCAAAGTCGCCGCGTAGGGACCCTGGGCAAGTCCTTCACTCGCAATTGCTCATGCGCTTCGGCGTGACACTCCGATTCAGCGTTCGCGCAGTAGTCGGGAGCGCCTCTGAATGGGAAATCTGGTAGGGGCGCTATAACAAGTGTTCAAATACAAATTATACAATACAATAATGAAAGTAATTAAATTAAAAACTATAGGGCCTAAGTTTATGCCTTTAGTCAGAATAACTGATTGAGAGTTAAATCTTAACATCCCGAATAGTCCGAAATAGAACCCTAGAGGTGAAAACAATGCAGAATATAACTAGCGTTGCAAGGCCGTATTTAGGGGGGTGTTTTGGGTGTTTAAACACCCCCCGAAATTAAATAATGTATAATATAAATATTGCATTTACTAACATATACGGTGTAAGAGTGAAGAGCACTCATTTGAACTTAGATGATGCAGCTCTACAGTGCTTTTTTTTTTCGCAACATGGTCTTATGATCCATCTATATGCTGACGACACTCAACTCTACGTAAAGCTCTATGGAAGAAACATTGGAAACATCAAAACCAAAATCGCAGCATGCACCCGTGATATCGAATCCTGGTGTGCTTCCATGCGTTTGAAACTAAATACTACGAAAACAGAACTCATTTGGTTCGACCGTCGGATCAGTCAGGATGAAGATAAATCATTGAAAATACTTAACCTCGACTCATGTTGTTCTATTCCACCTTCAGAAGTGGTTCGCGATCTTGGAGTATTGTTAGACTGCAATCTAAACATGACTCAACACATTTCCGCCATTGCCAGAGCCTGCTATTTCCACATTCGCCGAATCAGACAAGTGAAGCGTTGCCTGGATGAAACCTGCCTCCGTATTCTCACACAAGCCCTTGTCATCTCTCGCATCGACTACTGTAATTCCGTCCTATCTGGCCTCCCAACGTCGACACTTCAACCCCTCACATCTGTTCTGCACACTGCTGCTCGCCTAATAAAAGGTCTTGGCCCTAGAGATCACATCACACAATCTCTTCAACAACTACACTGGCTTCCAATTCGCGCCCGTATCGCTTTCAAAATCTCCCTCCTCATGTATCATATCCATTCTGGAACCTCCCCGTCATATATGACGTCCATGGTCGTACCATGCTCTGCTTCAAATCCTAAAGGACTCAGATCGGCCACGCGAGGAGACTTTACCGTTCTTCGCACCAAGAGGAAGTTTGGAAATCGTTCTTTTGCTGTCTCGGGACCTAGGGAATGGAACAGTCTTCCAGCTACAATCCGTCAATGTTCATCTGCTACTCAATTTAAATCAAAATTAAAAACCTATCTATTCTCATTATACTATGACTAAGAACACAGCGCAACGCGCTCTCGTGCAAGACTTGTCTTGTTAAAGCGCGTTATAAATGTCTAATTGTATTGTATTGTATTGTATTTCTTTGAGAGCTCACAGCGCTCCTCCAAAAACCTTATAGACGGTTGACTTGGTTGCTTGTCAGCTTGTTCAAGAACGAGTAAACACCCCCCGAAACAAAATCCTGGCTACGGCCTTGTAGCGTTGTATAGATAAGCAATAAGCGCTCGTGAATAAGGGGTTAGCCTGCGCTTAGCTGTCGACAGTGTTGTTAAAAGTATCGGGCAAATGTACTTAAGGAAAAGTAAAAGTAAATAGGACTTTACGTACTTGAGTAAAAGTAAAAGTACTCGTCAAAAAAGTTACTTTCGTAAAAGTAAAAAGTATTCTTCCAAATAATACTTTTAAAGTAAAAAGTAAAAGTACTGAGTCTTAATTGGACCCAATGTTTTACTTCCAAAAAGACTAATTTCTCAAAATGCATTCAATCCAGAGCGTTTATTTTTTTTATTGTTAACCTGACACAGCTAAAGAAAAGGAGTCTAACAGCTGCACTTGCACGAAATTGGAGTAGGCCTATACTCATGAAATCTGTAAAATAGTTCCTTCAATCTAGGCCAGGCTGCCATGCTGTACAAAATTTTATTCTTTCTTGTAAAGAATTCTGCAGCATCACCTTCATCGTTAACATCTGCAGTCATTTGCATATATGGCCGTGGATGTTTGAAATTGTAAACGGATAACTGAAAGAGTTTAGGGATAAATTTAATAATGTGCAAACAATGTTCATTTTTTCGTACCGCCACAAGTCACATGTTTTGGTTGGTTGAAGCTTGTCTATTGGTCAGTTAGAAATTGCCAGAGTCTATGAAAAAATTTCCAATCGCGCTCGCGCTGCGAAATTAGATCTTTCAGCCTCTTCCTTTGTTAAAATAATGTTATAGTGCAATTCTTAATAACGAACGAGGTAACGAATATTACGTAAATTGTAACGAAGTTAAACTACCGAAAAATGGTTTAAATGTTACTTCGTTACAAGTAAAAGTATTTTTGTTTTGTACTACTTCGTTACAAGTAAAAGTACTGAAACTTTTACTTAAGTACAGTAACGCGTTATTTTTACTTCGTTACTTTACAACACTGGCTGTCGAGCGCTGCTGTAGAAATTTGGAGATTACGATAACGAAGCATCAGACATGTATAGTCATGTACAGTATGTAGCCTATAACCGCATGATTTTTCAAGTTGCTTAACATCATCAAAATACAGAGCTAACAGAACACCCGTGGCGACTGCTTAACTTTCTAGAACAGGCACCCATATCCAGATGACGGTTTAATTTTTGGTAAGTTCAAGAACGACATCGTCGACATGTCCGGTATTTACCGTAGGCTCATAAACCACATTATAATACTCAGCTACTAGACTAAGTGTTGTTCAGTAATTTAGGTAAAGTCGTAGTTTAGGCCTACGTTGATAAATTATTCTAATGTCTTCAATGCCGTAGTTGACGTTGGTAAGTAAGCAGTCTACCTATGTGCATGTTAACTATCATCAATCCAGCTTCCATTTCATCGAGAAATATTTTCATCAATCCAACTTCCATTTAATTGGAAAAAATTACTTTTATCAATCCAACTTCTAATTGACAAAAAAATATTTTTCATCAATGGAACTTTTATTTAAGCAAAGATATATTCTCATGGATCCAGCTTCTAATTACGGAAACAATTTTTTTCATCAATCCAGCTTCCATGTTAAAGTGACAATATCAAATAATTTAGCAAGCAACGTAAACTACGACTTTACCGTAATTGAAATACATGTAATTGAATTACGTAATTGAATTACAAGTTCTGTAATTGTAATTGAATTACATTTTAAGTCCAGTAATTGTAATTGTATTTCAATTATAATATTGCATGTAATTTGTAATTGAATGAAGTGTAAATTATGAATTAGGCTACTTTGATAAAGTCAACAACGATGCCAGCCTGCAGGGTTGACACGGGCCACCTCTTTCATTGAATCAACTGCTCTGCATCATGACTGCATTGCAACAGAATTTTCAACATTATTCTATCCTTACATCCTCTTACAATCTTACAGCACACTTTCGATAGACCCCAAGTGCAAGGGCTGACTATCACTATCAGACTATCCATGCAGTCGTCACAGTCGTGCACTCATCTTAGCTAGCCTACAACAGCTGCCTACAGATAACAGATCTTCCATCTTCAGCAGTGCTCCAGTTGAGCGTCTCTTAAGCACTGCTAGACAAATTGACTCACCCTGCAGGAGCAATCAACTAACAGACTATCATTTTGAAAAACTTCTACTCTTTAAATCAAATGAATTTTATTATTAACTTGTTTTAATGGATCATAATTGTAAACCATATTTCGGATACTTACAAACTTAGTTCAACTTACAATACAATTGAATGCAGATTACAATTTACAGGCCAATGGTTCGGCCCATTGGATGTTGTAGTTTAAAAATGGAGTAAATTAAAAATTAAAGAAAAAAATTCTATGTCATTAATTTTGCCAATTTTAAAGGAATAATTGAAAAGTAATTGGTAATTGAATTACAATCAAAATGTAATTGTTATTCAATTACTTCCTCAATCAAGTAATTGTAATTGTAATTCAATTACATTTACAAGCAAGTAATTGCAATTATAATTGAATTACATTTGCAATGTAATTGATACAACACTGATATTAATAATACTTTTCCACAAAGGGCGAACCCATCCAAAGAGCTACGTCATATATGTAGGACATATTTTTTATGAAGTCAATGTAGCCTAAATATCGTGTTGTTGGCTATGTATGGTCCACTTAATAATATGCCATTGCTTTTGAGGCAGTATAGCGACTCCACTCATGAATTCAAGTTTAGAAAGCCCGTGCGAAGAACGACGGAAGTCTGTTCATACGTACCCTTCTCAAAACTCTGATGCGGCCATGGTGGCACCCGTTATTAGCGCAAGACAAATGCGCGCCGTCAAAAGCGCGAGCCGTCACTTGCGCGCAAGACAAATGCGCGCCGACAATAGCGCGCAGTCAAAAGCGAAATTATGTGAAGCAGCAAATAACTCCTTATGTAGTTAATGCTTGTTACAAGTTAATTTATGGTTGTTATGGTTAACTTATCGTTTTAGCATTCTAAATTGCTGATTAAATAGAAGCTGAATTGATGAAAATAATTCTTGCTTAAATAGAAGCTGCATGGATTGGTGAAAAGAATTGTTGATTAAATAGAAACTGGATTGATTAAAAGGATTGTTGATTAAAGAAAAGCTCGATTGATGAGAAGAATTGTTGATTGAATTGAAGCTGGGCTGATAAATATAATTCTTGCGTAAATAGAAGCTGAATTGGTGAAAAGCATTCTTGCTTAAATAGAAGCTGAAATGATGAAAAGAATTGTTGATTGAATAGAAGCTGGGTTGATGAAAATAATTCTTGCTTAAATAGAAGTTGAATTGGATAAAGCATTCTTGCTTAAATAGAAGCTGGAATGATGAAAAGAATTGTTGATTAAATAGAAGCTGGATTGATGAAAAGAATTGTTGATTAAATAGAAGCTGGATTGATGAAAAGAATTGTTGATTAAATAGAAGCATCAAAGTACAAGTTGGATTGATGAAAATAACACTTGCTTAGATAGAAGCGGGATTAATGACAGTTTTCGTAGACATTGGTAGACTGCCAACCAATGTAAAGTACGGCTTTGAGAAGATTGAATCAATTTACCAACGTAAACTTCAGTTTAATCGATCATCAAAACGTGTATACAATCTCAAAGTGTACGCTGCGCGTTTTCGACGGCGCGCATTTGACGGGCAATTTTATGCTGCGCTCAATTGACGGCGCGCTTTTGACGGCGCGCTCTTGACGGCCCGCTTTTGACGGCGCGCATTTGTCTTGCGCGCTAATAACGAGTCACCGGCCATGGTAGGAGTTTGGCCTCTGTAGGCTATGCTCCTTAGGGGTGTCCAGAAAAATGACACATAGCAGAAAACACCCATACTCAAGTTTTTCCCATTATTCTATTCATCTATTGTCTATAAATATTTTTTACAGAATTTTAAAATGTTATCCTGAGGTCCCTCAAAGCCCCCGAACATACCCTACTTAAACTCCCAGAACTGAAGATGCCCAAGCTCGGATCTTGAAACTTGTTCATTGTCGATTTACTCTTTTTATCACAAAAATTAACGAAGAGTCTGATCTCGAAGAACTTTAAATTGTTATGTTTATCTCTAATGAGAGCTACATCCAGGTAAAATATACATACTAAATTCAAGGTCATTCAAGGTCATTTCAAGGTCAAAATAACCGAAATCTAGCAAAATCAAAGAAAATGATCAGATCTCAGCCAATAATTGCTGAAATTGGTTAATTCTTTCTTTCTTAATTTCTCGTCTTGAAAAGGGCTACCTGTGATCAGAAACAAGGATACCAAATGTCAAGACGATCAAAAGTTATTTAAAGGACAAAAGGTCAATTTCAGACAATGATTTTAACTCTAAAATTGACCTTTTTTGTAATTAAAATAACTTTTGATCGTCTTGTATTTGGTACCCTTGTTTCTTATCACAGGCATCCCTTATCCAGACGAGAAATACAAGAAAGAATAAACCAATTTCAACAATTATTGGCTGAGATCTGAACATTTTTCTTCAATTTTTGTTCGATTTCGTTTCTTATGACCTTGAAATGACCTTGAATGACCATGGATTTAGTATCTATATTTTATCAGAATATAGCTCTCATCGAGACAAACAGGCAATAAAAAGTTCATCCAAATCGGACTATTCGTTAATTTATTGTGATACAAAGAGTAAATCGACAATGGACCCAAGTTCCAAGATCCGAGCTTGGGCGTCTTCAGTTCTGGGAGTTTAAGTAGGGTATGTTCGGGGGCTTTGAGGGACCTCAGGATAACATTCTAAAATTCTGTAAAAATATTTATAGACAATAGATAATGGGAAAAACTTGAGTATGGGTGTTTTTCTGTGATGTGTCTTTTCTGGACACCCCTAACTTTCTCGTTGATTGTTTATTACTGGTATTTATTTTTTATTGGCATTCTGGTCGTATTTGATCCGTTAGTTTCTGAGACCGATATCCACAAATCTATCCAAGAGGCATACACAAATGCTTGAATCTTCAATGCACGACACAACACACTAAGCACACAGTGTCACATAATATATTATGTAATATATAATACTAAATAGTATATTATACATGATACAATTATATATTATACAAGTACAAAGTTTCTATATAAAAAGTTTGTGTTCGGAACTACATTCTTTTAGTTCCAGGTGTAACTACGGGCCTACTGCTATTCCTTCCTCTTGCATCAGCTATTTAACATGTGCTTTATATTCATCACTTGAACCGGCTGTATTGTTCATTAGTAAAACTGTAATCAACAGCACCTTCCAAAATAGGGAGACCAGGGCTAGAGAGCCCTTTTAATAACAAATTCTATATTTTCAAAAATATATAACATAATGCCACAATTTTTCATAGGCATGTTGGAAACTCATAAAGATAGCTGAAAGACCTTGAAAATTGACTATATGATTAAATATTTTGCAAAGTACGCCAAAACACAAAGTGAAAATGCCACTCTTGCCCGTACACCTTCGTGAGTTTCTCGTAAGGCGCTATATAAATGGCCATATACATACATACATACATGCATACATATTTGATACTGTCAGGGTTAAACTTTGATGGTGTTGTGCTAGTCCTAAATATTAAAATGTTTTCATACAACTTTTTGTGTGATGTTTCTGGAGGGATTGGAACCAAATGGAACCTTTGAGAACAGTAATTTCAAACTTTATTTTTAAGAACCACCTTATGTAGGCTTATATAGGCTATATCGGGTGAATTAACTGACAAATACCATCTCATTCCGTTATTGTAACACACGCAGGGAATTTAATCGAAAGATTCTTGGAGCAGGAGTGCCTTAATGCTCTTTGTATAATTAATAGGGCCTACATGTGGAATGTAACCTGGATACCTAAATTTAATATTTAAACCTTCAATTCGACGCATCGATATACCAGTAAAACATGGAAAATGGCAAGTTTAGTATGAAAACCATAATCCTATGCACCTCTACAACCTAAGAGTTCCGATTTTACCATTGACATTGATGTTCCATGTGTCTTAGCAATCTAAAAGTGGCAAGTATGGTATACAACGATCAATACTCAATCTAAAATGCGTGTTGCGCTATGCAAACTCTCGATCCATCTACAATTTTGTTATCTCAATGTTGCAAATTTACCGTGCATGTCATGCGTCTTTTCAAACTAAAAGTCTTAAATTGAGCGTACAAGTCCTCATTTCACGCGTCTTCACAGCCTAAAAGATATAAGATCCATGCATCTTATTAATCTAATAGTTGAATTTTAGCATAAACACCGCCATTGTATGTAGTGTTGTTTTAATAATGTCTCAATTTTAGTTTCAGTTTTAGTTATGATTGTTAGTCTTCATTTTTAGTTTTAGTTTTTATTGTGTGTCAATATTAGTTTTAGTTTTCGTTCCAGTTTCTGGCGATCAATTTTCGTTTCAGTTTTAGTTTTAGTAAGCTAATTTTAGTTTTAGTTTTAGTTTTAGTAAATTTTTTTCAGTTTTAGTTGTTCTTATTTAATTTCAGTTTAAGTTTTACCAATTATTTGATTCCATTTAAATTTTAGACACAAAAACTAAATATTCACGGTTTGGTTGTCCCAGCCCACCAGTCACTTGCAGTTTGGTCATTTCGCATATTATAGTGTTCGTAATAAGTAGCCTATTCGCCATTTATTGTACGGGTTTTAACGTTGGTCGAATACAAGTTGGATTGACGAAAAGAATTCTTGCTATTCTTGATGAAAATAATTTTTATTTAAATAGAAGTGAGATGGATGAAAACATTCTTGTTTAAATAGAAGCGGGATTGATAAAAAATAGTTGTTGTTTAAATAGAAGCTGGATTGATTAAAAGAATTCCTGCCAAATAGAACCTGGATTGATAAAAAGAATTCTTGCCCAAGTTGAAGTTGGATTGATGAAAAATAATAATGCTACAGTGGACGAATAATTAAGAACGCTAAACTGCGAAATTAAAAGTGCTGTGTTCAACCTAACGTTGAACACAGCACTTTGTCGCATCAAGCTCAATACTATAATAATAATCCGAAACTGGGATGTCCTTTGGTCGACCATTGATAGGGCCTACTCCTCACGCTACAAGTCAGAGACAAGAGAGGCTTTCGACATTACTGCATTAATTAAGTGAACTTGTCGCAGTAGAGTACCACAGCTTTTGTTAATATCGAAATAGATGAATTCTTAGCGGAAAGTAAATAAAAAAAAACTGGAAGTAGCAACATCTCGTTCTCGTTCTCCTCTCGTGTCGTAAAATAGATTAACAAAATGCTAGCAGAGAATACCGTTTGCACAAAATGCATAAGGCAGTACAATACAAATGGTGAATTAAGTAAGTAAAGAAAAATTTAAAAAAAATATTTTTTTGTAAATATAGTTTTAGTTCTCGTTTCATCAATTTTCGTTTCGTTTCAGTTTTAATTGCAACAAATTTCGTTTTAGTTTTAGTTTCCGTTGTCTGCTTATTTTAGTTTTAGTTTTAGTTTTCGTCAACGAAAACGTTCAATTTTCGTTAATTGCCATTTTCGTTTTCGTTTTCGTTGACGAAAACAACACTAATTGTATGAAGTCTTATCAATGTAAAAGATATAATTTTATCGTAGGAACCTAGACCGAATCTGGATTTTCAGACTAGAAAGTCATAAGTGCACTATAGGGCCTACAAGCTTTCAATCAATCTGTTAATGCAACGTAAAAACTTACAAACTCAATCCTACAAAAAATCGATCCATGCAAGCTACAGCCTTAAGTTTACCGTGCTAATCTCCATTTCACGCGTCTTCACAATCTAAACTCAACAGTTTCTCTCATCTAGGTGTCTGTGCAAGCTAGAAAACTCTAAGTTTGCTGTGTCCCACACCCTTAAAAGACATCATTTTACCACGCAAATCATCTTTTCAAGTTAGAAACCTTCATACAAATCGACTTTGCCGTCTTAACAATCAAACATTTTACCATGCACACCATATTGGCAATCTATGCAGTTGTAAGTGTTGTATACACATCGCTATCTCATACATCTTAGCAACCAATGTAATTTTAACTGTCAAACCTTAATATCAAGAGTCTTTGCGACCCAACAGTCGTAAGTTCGCTAAGTAAGCTCTCAACACAACTCTTCATGCAAACTACAAAATCTTGTGTCTGTTAAGTAAATTCTCACTCCGCCTCGCATTCTAAAGGGCCTACGTTTGTAACGCAGACTCTACAGTCTAAGAGTCGCAAGTTTGCCATACAAAAACTCAATCTCCTACCTTTTGCACCCTAAAATGCCTATGTGAACTATGCAAACACTTATTCCAACTACGATTGTACCCTAAAAATAGCAATTTACCACGCGAGGTGGTCTCTCATGCATCTCTGCGCCCTGTGAGGCTATAATTTTAACCCTCGGGCTACCAAGGGGGGTGGTTGCCACCCACCCAGGTTTTTTTCATCTCAAACTTTTTCCGTATGGAATAAAAATTTGACCTTTAAGGTAGTTCATTTACACACGTTTTGAGGTAAAATGTGAGATGATATCTCACACCGTTCAAAAGTTATACCCAATATACCCGAGGCACCAGGAGGTGGGTGGATACCACCCCCTAGATTTTCGACTATATCTTATCCGTCATTTAATATCAAGAGAAACAAATTATACCATTCTATAGAGGGAATGTGGGGCTACATTTCTATGGTCATTGAGTTGACCTGAGACAACCGGAAGTGCACAAAATAAATAATAATACGCGTAACATGCGTGAAAAATGGCTGAATGGAAGCACTCCCCTTTTAGTTTTTGTCTGTAGCGTATTCATTTGTCTTCCTGGAAGAGAAACAAAGATACCATTCTTTAGAGGGAATGTAGTGCTTCATTTGCATACCAACATCTTTGTTTTTGATTACCGGAAGTGATCAAAATAAATAATAATACGCGTAATCTGTGTGAAAATGGCTGAATACAGCATTACAACGTAAACCGATATATATGTATGGATATATATATATGTATGGATGTACATTTATACTATATAAACATGTGTAGCGATGATTGTTTGTATCTTTTATACATAGATTAGTTTCAAAACAAACACACATGACATAATCTTATATTTGTTTATCGAAAAAGTACAAAATGTACGCAATAATATACAATATTGCTAATTAATGGGTTCCGTTGTTAAAAAGTGATGTAATTTCGAGGTGCATTCACATAATGTAAAACTAAATATACCATTCTGTGCAGAAATGAATGCTGAATCCATTGCTATATTACAAGTTATGATATGTAAAACCAAACACGAAATCCAGGGGGTGGTAACCACCCCACCCCTTGGTAGCCAGTGTTACAAAAAAAGCTTGGTAGCCCTAGGGTTAAGTAAGAAACAACAATCTCGTGAGTCTTTGTAACCTAGTCTGCTAAGTAAACTCTCATCACATTTCTCCTTGGTCGCAAAGAGTCGCAGGTATACTATGAAAATCTTCAGTTTCCTCTAACCCGGATGTGTTAAAAAATCTTAATTTCACTGTGCGAACCTCTCCATGCTCTGTAAAAGTTGCTTGTTTGCCAAACACATTTTCTGCATTCTATCAATCGTGAGTTTCTATGTTTCTAATGTTTTTTCTCAGGTTTCACAAAGATGAGTTTTCTAGTTCTCAAGTTTATAAGTTTTGTAGTTTCGCAAAGGTTGTGAGTTTCTGAGTTTTCAGTTTCACAAGCTTTTCAGTTTAACAAAGTTGTAATTCTTCACATTTTCAATTTCTCAAGTTTCAAGTGACTAAAGTTTTAGGTTTCACAAGTGTTCAGTTTGTAGGTTTCTCAAGTTTTAGGTTTCTCAAGTTGAAGGTTCCTCAAGTTTAAAGTTTGTCAAGTTTCGCAAAGATTGTGATTTTCTAAAAGATTGACGTTTTCTAAAGTGCTAAATTTATAAAAAATAATAATTTTACAATCTGTAAGTTTTCAAAGTTGTAAGTTAGGTTTCTAAGTGTGCTAGTTCTAAAGTTTCACAAAGATGAGTTTTCTAGTTCTCACGTTTCACAAAGATTGCAAGTTTGTAAGTTTCTAACTTTTGCAGTTTCACAAAGATTGTGAGTTTCTGTTTCACAAGGTTTTCTGTCTAACAAAGTTTTAAATCTTCAAAGTTTCAATTTTTCGAATTGTAAGTTGCTCAAGTTTTAGGTTTCTCAATTTATTGTTTCTCGAGTTTTTAGGTTTCTCAAGTTTCGCAACGATTGCGAGTTTCACAAAGTTTGAAGTTTGCTAAAAGTTTGAAGTTTTCAAAGTTGTAAGTTTCTCATGTTGTAAGGTTTGTAAAGTTGTAATTTTTCAAATTCCATGTATCTCAGCAATCTAAAAGACGCAGATTTTACCATGCAAGTCGACGTCTCATCAATCTAAGAGTCTTAAGTATAGTGTACAAGTCTTCATTTCACACGTTTTCGCAATATAAATGTTGTAAGTTTCTCTCATCTATGTTACTTTGCAATCTAGAAAAATATATTATGTATGTGTGTTTAGCTTGTTTTCATGAGAGATTTCATGATCTGTTCAAAAGAAGACACGTTTCATTTAAATACATTTTAATAAAATATATGTCTCTTCACATATCTGCAATATACATATGCTAAATACATCGTCTTAGGCGTTATTTTTATTAATGTTCAAACTGAATACTGCGACTAGCTGATTTCTTATGCATTTATTCACTAACGAGTCCGAGTCCAAAAGGGCTACATTCTGTGCAATTCAAAAATTCAACTGGTTTGCATGTTCTTGGCTAACGTAGCAGGGTTTGGCATGCACTTGAAATCGTTGGAAATTGAGACGTAGTATCGTCCACCAACGAGTCGATAATTATAGTCAGTCGACCGGGTGATTCGCTTTTAGCAGATCTATGCTTCTGTCCATATCGTCTAGATGTCTGACGAACATTGCCCACCTGGTTTTGTTGAATGAAACGACTTTTCTCGTAGGATACATCTTTCCGTTTCCCTTAACGTACTCGCGAATGTGTACGCTTCTTTGTATACGCTGGCGATCAGGTAGCGATTGTTACCGATGGAGTCTTTGAAAATTCTACCTTCCTCGGCATCTACAAAATAGAGGCGCTTAAATTCTTTATATTTTGACAAGTGGTTGAAATTATTGTTCATAGTATAGTGCTAACGAATAAAATTATACGAATAAGAAACGACGTACACTCACAGTAATTGATGCGATGGCACGTATTGTCATCTTGCCCTGCCTAAATAGGTCGACTGGCAATTGAGTCATGTATTCTTTTGATTGAAGCTTGGGATTTCCGAGCGATTCATGTTTAAATGAATGAACAAATACTTTTATATCATATAATATGGCGACCTTTAGCCTTTTGAACAATAACCAATGGTTTGGGGTGAGTTTTGCCCATCTGCCTAGAGGCTATGCAGATGAGTTTGGGCTCGCAAAGCACAGAGAGGGGTGGGGCTTGCCCCTAACCCTAGAGCGGATGACTCACTTTGACCCTGACACGTTGTTGGCGCCCTCAGATGCATTGTGTAAATCTGTTCTAGAACATGAAGTAGGGAAAATCCGTCCTAAAACATGAAGCATGGTAAATCTGTCCTAAACGATGAAGTGGGGTGAACTGTCCTAAAACATGAAGTACTCAAACTACTGTAATTATCTCATTGACACACCCGCCCGCGGCGATATAGTCATTAGCAGCGCGGCCGGTGAGCAATTAGTGCCTAATCCCTCATACATCTCAATGGCCATGGGCGTTTTCCGTCCGTCGGTCCGTGGACGATGGACGTCACATCATCGGCAGATGATAAAGTCATCAGCGCAGTCGGCGATCTGTTAATGTCTATTCCATCATACATCAATGCCCCAGGGCATTCGTACATGAATCGGCTCTTTAATCACTACTCAGTATCAACCTTATTGTGCTGAAGGCGTCCACATAGCCTAATTATGCAGTAGCCTAATCTTATCAAGTCCAATGTTCTTCGTAATATAATTATGAGAAACTTGGGAATTAATAAGCGTACTGCGTAGTCTATACATTAATGTGACTGGATATTCAATTATCTATTATATTACCTTGTTACCTTGTGCTGTCAGTTCGTTGAACCCTGGCGACCGTCATGATCAAGTTCCTATCTATTATATACGGCAAAAAAAGAATATGTAGAATTTAACAAAAATATTGTATCATAGTAGCAATGAAATTTATTCAGTCTTAGAAATTGTATGGGAAACGTTGAATAGAAATTTTAGGTCAATGTTCTGGGAGTGTAAGCACAGTATAAATAATTATAAAGCACGTCGACTCTCGGCCGCTGCTGCAGTCAGAATGTGTGACTGATTTGAAAGTAAGTTAACTCCGCCCACTGTCGCTCGCCATTTTCAGACCTAGCCTCAGCTCCTTCTGCTTAATGCCGGAGTGCTGCAGAAAGCCTTGAAAGACGACTTTGGAAGATTATTATTATTATTTTTATTATTGGTGGTAGTAGTAGTAGTAGTAGTAGTAGTAGTAGTAGTAGTAGTAGTAGTAGTAGTAGTAGTAGTAGTAGTAGTAGTAGTTGTTGTAGTTGTAGTTGTTGTAGTAGTTGTAGTAGTAGTTGCAGTAGTTGTAATTGTTGTAGCTGTAGTAGTAGTAGTATTAGTATTAGTAGTAGTAGTAGTAGTAGTAGTAGTAGTAGTAGTAGTAGTAGTAGTAGTAGTAGTAGTAGTAGTAGTAGTAGTAGTAGTAGTAGTAGTAGTAGTAGTAGTTGCTGCTGCTGCTGCTGCTGTTGTTGTTGTCGTTGTAGTAGTAGAAGTAGCAGCAGTAGCAGTAATAAGAAGGTGTAGGTCTTTCTGTCTATCTCACTGTCTGTCTGTATATCTTCCTGTATGTCTGTCTTCCTGTCAATCTGTCTTCCTGTGTCTGTCTTCCTGTCTATCCGTCTTCCTGTGTCTGTCTCTCTGTCTGTCTTCTTTTCTGTCTGTCTTTCTGTCTGTATGTCTTCCCGTCTTTATGTCTTCGTGTCTGTCTGTCTTCCCGCCTGTCTGTCTTCCTGTATGTCTGTCTTCCTGTCTGTCTTCCTGTCTGTTTGTCTTCCTATCTGTCTGTCTTCCAGTCTGTATGTCATCTTGTCTGTCTGTCTGTCTTCCTGTCTGTCTGTCTCACTTTCTGTCTGTCTGTCTGTCTGTCTGTTTGTCTCACTGTCTCTCTGACTTCATGTCAGCTGTCAGTCTGGTACTCATCTATCGACCCAGAAGGGACGAAAGGCTGAGTTGACCTGAACAATTATGAGTGAACCCGTTGCTCAAAGAGGTTGCGTGAAACTGAAGTTATTCAACTGGGACTCAAACAGCTCCCTTTCAAAATGGCGTCTCCAGAAAATCTAGTCAACAGGCAGCGGCCGGGGTCGACATACTGTATAATTATTTATACTGCGGTGTAAGCTTAATCTCTCACAAGAACTGTCACAAGTTGAGAGTTCACTCTTCTCTGCTCTCTCGTCACTGGCTTTCAACATTTTAAATCTTGTAAAGTGCACGCTGAAGCACTTTTAAACGCTGGATAGTCTTACGGAATTTGAACATTGACGTATGACTGCAATCTATTTGTGTTTGAATGCCTGATGCCAACCTTCAACTTATTTGTTCTTGGTATCCCTCTATTGTGTAATTTCATGTAGGCATTGTAGGCCCTAGCACCCATGTTATTGGTGAATGCTAGATTGTTTTCTGCCTATATTAGGAGCCTGCAACATTTGCGAGAGTGAAGAAGAAAGAGTACAACACGATAAAGAAACTATAAACATCAAGATGGAGTGTATGATACGAATGTGTGAGAAAGTGAGGACAAATTAGTGAGAAATTCAAATAGGCCTAGATAGAATGCAAAACACTTAGTCTAGGCATGAATATTTATTTACATTTAGCCTACACCGTGAATCAAACACGTGACAGAAATTAAAGCAAAGAGGCTTAGTAATTTAGTTACTTATTATATTATTAATTAAGATCTATAGTAGGCCTATTATAAGGCTACTAGATAATCACTTAGAAGAGTTTAAAACAAAATTATCATTGTTTCCTGCATTCACTGGTTCTGTACGCTTTGAGCTGAATGCTTCTGTTGTCCAATAGGTCTGTGATCATCAGTTCCTGATGCCAGCCACATTGCCAGCCACATTGCCAGCCACATTGCGGCGATGGGTACGGATAAATGTTCTCCGTTTTCATCGGTCATTTTTAATCGTAATCGTATCTCTAAATTTCTACAACGCCCACAAAAGCGAAGTCGCGGGAACCAGTTTATTCATTTACAGGCGCTTAATCAAAACAGTATCGATAGGCAGAGTTTTCCTCTTAGTGTAAGTCCAAGTGATGTTATATCATAATGTACATTACATTGTGTCCGTTATTGTTTCTATTTGCTTTGAGTCTTGCATCGTGCATGTAGTGCACTGTGTAGAAATTCGGTCGACTGGCATTCTCCACATCTCTCCACCAAGCCATCAGGGTTTTCACTTACAGATGTTGTCTAGCATAATTGCTTGGATCCCTAGAGGTCCTGAGTGGCCGAGTGGGTAGGTAGCCTGCTCGCCACGCCGGCGGCCCGGGTTCGATCCCCGGTCGGTCGGTTTATCAGAGATTAATTTCTCGGATCTTTACTGCGGGTGGCTCGGTCGCAATATAAACGTGGAGTACAATACAATACAATACAACACATTACAAATGGGGCGCGGTGGTATAGGGGTATGTTCGGTGCGTTGCAGCCGTAGGGTTGCGGGTCCGAATCCACCTCAAAGCCGCTGCGTAGGGACCCTGGGCAAGTCCTTCACTCGCAATTGCTCATGCGCTTCGGCGTGAAACTCCGATTCAGCGTCCGCGCTGTAGTCGGGAGCGCCTCTGAATGGGAAATCTGGTAGGGGCGCTATAACAAGTGTTCAAATACAAATACAATACAATAATGTTTGTCTTATGTCATAATTTTTTATTTTCTGAAATCCCGGATTTAGGGTTCTTAGCAGCCTGCGATTATGGGCCATAATTGGAGCGAATTTGCAAAAATTTATTATAAGACAGTAGATTGTCATTAATATTGCACATAATTCCACAAAGCCCAAAAAATTATTAGTCAAAACGCTTGGCTCCTTCTATCCGCTTAGTAGTGACATGTTTGAGTTTAGAATTCATCAGAATTAGGGTAACAACATATTCCTTTATCTACAGTTTTAGCCTGTGCAATCAGTAAGTATATGATACATCGTACGATTTAATTTTCAGATTTCTAAAGGCGCCTTAACAAGCACGCGTGAGATTTTGAACGGCGCTGCTGTTGTTTTCAAACCATACGTTGAAATCTGAGATTTAAATACTAAATCAATATCTGGATTCACATGTGCTGTATCGTCTATGCTGTATAGACTTTGCACATAGAACTTCTGACTCCATTTCAAATCAAATCCTTCTTTATTGTTTCACATTTTACGCTAGAGTCCATGAGTAGGCTACAGCATTTCTGAAAAAACAATAAATTATTAAAAAGTATGGTACAGATTGGTTGAATACTTAGTGAATGGAAACAATTAGGAGGTCCAAAAGGGACCAGAGTCCTCCAGGCAGGAACCACCAAGCAGTGTTATAGTGTTAGGGTCTCATGACTGAGTCCTAACCGGTCCTGGGATGGTCATAATTATGCTTGGATAGGTTTCCTTGGCTGAGGGGAGACCTCTAGCGGGGATATTTCCTATATAAGGATGCGGGAAAGGGGGCGTCAGGGAAGTCTCCGATAATACGACCTATGGGCGATTGTCTTGTCTGAGATCTTTCGTCTGCACGATAGTTAAGCTATTTTCGTGGCCAGTTCCACGGTTGATGTTTTACTTAAGTTCGATTAAGTGTTCTTCTGGTCGTCAGCTCGTTGCTGCATTGAGGTCCAGTTTGGTTTGGCGTTCTTTCGACAAAAAGGGCGAACCGTCATCCATCGTCGTTCTACGGTTGGGTAATGTATGGTTTTGAGTTGTTTTGTGTTGAGAATTATACCTTCTAAAATAGACACGAGTGTTTGAGCCTTTATTCAGAGGGGACATATAACAATAGCATCAGTTGACTATGACAATTCCCCGAACCGACAACCTAAAGTTACGAAATATCATAATGTAAAGAGGAGTCAGACACCATGATACATATTTCTAATCTGCAAGATAGTATTTAAAGCTGAGTTCGACAACAATTGCATGTTTTCTTAAATGTCATTATAAGTTAAAGAATACATATTAGCTTACTATGCCGAGACCAGCATCTTATTGCTTTTGCAATTCTCTTACGGTCTGTTAGTCTAATTAAAGACCACTCAAATCTAACAACTGTAAAAATCTAAAACAATGACGTCATAAACAAACATAGGCCTACACTTATATGTAGCCACATACAATGTAGTGTACTGTAATGTCAGAACACTGAAACAACTGTCATAGTTTTGCAGCTGTTATAACCGGACACCCTTCCGGTCTTTTAAAGAAACTAAGCACTCCGGCTGACAATTAACAGTGGCTGTACTCTGACACCAAAGATCGATGTATGCCATATATGGTGCTAATTGTCCTCTACAGTTAAGATTTTGTTCAATTTATGATTCATAGCTTTCAGTCGTTTCAAAACAGTTCTGCTCTTACAATGGCAATTGTAAGGGGTATAACGAAATGTCAGCTGTGCGTATTCCATGCTCCTGTAAATAAGCTGGTTCCCGAGACTTCGCTTTTTGGGCGCTGTATAAATCTCGAGGTTACGATAACGACTATAATTCCATGATACACAAACGTGGCAGAGGTGGAACCAGAGGATCATTTACGGGGACCAGACATCACACCAGTTGAGAAAATGTTGGCCCGAAATGAGCCTGGAATGTCTGCATGCTTTGAGATGGTTAACAATGTAAATTAATCATAGCAATAACATACGACTACGTGCTATGTCTGAAAACCATGCAACTATTCGGTAATTTTGAGAGCCAGTATTCAAGTGTTGCCAAAAGTATGAAGTATGAAGTATGAAGCATAAGGTCATGCCATCACTGCTGCTTGATGGGGACCGCTATAAAAAGTTTTATATTGTGGGGCTCAGCCTAGTATCCTGTAAAATTTGTCACGGGCATTAGATGGGACCGGGTTGGGATCCACATGGGCTCTACTCGGGCACCATTTTGGAATATGGCTCATATAGTGGCTCTATGTGTGTTAGGATATGACCTCGTACCAGTGCGTCATTCTGTTTGTTGATTAATTGTCCATAGCATTGCCTATTATAGACAATAACTGGCTTTCCGCTTTTGAATGTTTTATGATTTTATAGGCCTTTTCTCACCAATATTTCACACCTTCGAGCAGCTCGTTGAACTAATAGTATCATGTCCTAATATATAGGCCTATATACGTGTACTTAAATTCATAAAACATTTTATTAATTTCTTGGAGGGTTTCGACCTTTTTATACGCAGACCATGGGTTTCCATTTGGACTGGCACTGAATATACTTAATTCTGAGCTCATGAAACACAAGGACATATCATTGCAATGTCAACTTGTTTACGATCTTGACCTTTGGTCGTTGAATGTTTTCAGACAGGCGTGTTTAATTAATTCGGTGGATAAATCATGCTAATTCGCAATTGATCCTGAATTAATTAAAATCGTTTAGGCCTACTGTATCTGGAAACCTATCGTTAAAACCATGTAACTATCGTGGTACAGCTCTTGGTTCCAAAGGTTCGCTGCATCCCACATGCAATATATGCAATAGGGTGTCCCAAAAAGACACAGACTTTTCAAAAGTTTATATATTTTGACGGCCAACCTCTAGAAAGTTTCTATAGGACTAGATATTACATTGTACGAAGTTGCAGCTAATTAGATTAACATTTAGACGTGGCTCAAGCGACTCTAAGTTAAGCATCGTATAGCTGAATCATACACATTAATTTACCAGTGACAGAAATTTTATCCCAGAGTATCTCAGAACCTACAAGCAATGGAGAAGTGATTTTTGTGTCTTTTATAGGGTTTTCCGGGTAGAATAAGTCGAATAAGCTATTTATAACATTGTAGGACAATCGAGCGACCTTCATTTTCAAGGTCATTTGACATCTAATGTCAAATAATAATATTTCGATATCGGTGAAATACAAAATGAAGGTGTCAATCTAAGATAGGCTCATTTGGGTCAAGGAAATCCAAGAGAGTTATAAACAACCTGGTATGACCATCGTATAACCATCGACTTCGTAGTTCAAGGTCACTCGACCTGTTATGGTTAAACCTTGACCTCACGGGAAATATAAGTGATGTATAAAAATTTGTGTCATCTATAATATTCTATATGATGTTTTCAGTCTTGGATTCCAAAGAAGTATACTCAGTAGAGTTATAATGAACATCATATGCTCAGTGCATGATTTTGTATTTCAATTAGTTACTAATTACATTATATTGCATTTGAGGTTCAGGGTCACTTGACGACCCGGCATGGTTGCCCTTGGTTTCTCGAGAACTGGAAGCAATAGAATAATTATTGTGATTGTGGTTTTTGTTTAGTGAAGGAATTAAAGCACTTTCCTAAACATGAGATTTGTCATTATGATTCGCAGTAAAATAGTTACAGGAAACTTTTCTGCAGCTTTCCAAGGTCATGTGAAGTGTTTCGAACCTGTCCAACGAAATGTCGGTACTTGTCGGTTAATTCACCGCATTTCATTTTCTCGTGTACCTTGTCGGTTAATTCACCGCATTTAATTCTTGCGTCTACCTTGCCTGTTCATGCACCCGAATAAATTTCTACGCGACCGGAAGACACGCGTTTGTTTCCTTTAAGCACAGTCCTAGTTGTGACGTCATATCCGTACAAGTCCTTCCATTTTTCACTGTTTCATAAGACGCATTATGTCGTAGCCTTTATCTATCTTCTAATGACGACACTAACCCTAATCCTGACCCTAACCGACTCTCACGACGTAAAGTTCTATAATCTATGTCGGTTAGGTTAACCCTTCCTCGGGCGGAAAATAAACTATAGGGCCTACAACTAAGGGCGTGGGGTCAATTTTAACCCCATAGTAATAATTATGTAATTTGAATAAAACAAGCACATAAACTGCATAAGAATGTCATTATTATTACTAATGTCAATTGTTGTTTTACTTCCTCATGACATGACGTCATAACGTGACGTCATGGAACGACGTCACTTCATAATGTCATGATGCCACATACAAACATATGCTTGTAATAGTGTTTGTACACTAATGATTGCATGAGAAGGTCATTAGTGTAATTAATATTCACTCAAATGTCATTATTTGTTGTTCTTCCTCATGACATGACGTCTTAATGTGACGTCATGTAATGACGTCACTTCATGATGTTATGTTGCCACATACAAAGATAGGCTTGTAATGGTGTTTGTACACTAATTATTGCATGAGAAGGTCATTAGTATTATTAATATTTACTGTGAGAAGGTCATTAGTATTATTAATATTTACTGAAATGTCATTATTTGTTGTTTATGACATCATGACATGACGTCATAACGTGACGTCATGTAATGACGTCACTTCATGATGTCATGATTCCACATACAAACAATTGCTTGTAATACTGGTCGTACACTACTGATTGCACGAGAAGGTTATTAGTATAATAATATTCACTTAAATGTCATTATTTGTTGTTCTTCCTCATGACATGACGTCATAATGTGACTCACTTCATGATATCATGATGCCACGTACAAACCTAGGCTTGTAATGCTGTTCTTATTCTAATGTATCCCTCATGAAACGACGCTAGAATGAACATGGGAGACTACTAGGAGTCTAGGAAAGTATTCCATCAATCAGCAGAGACATGACTTGTCTGAAAAGAGATCTGACAGTGGACAGGGCACACATTCTTATGGCATGCCTTACAGACAACTGTAGCTTTTCTATCGTTCTGTCAGGGACAAACTTGGCAGCAACCTCGTTTGTTGCAGGTTCCTGAATGTCGTATAGGGCCTACATACATGTTTCACTGGTGCTCTAATCAGCCCAAGATGAGATGCATAAGGTCGTCACTGTTCCTTTAGCTCTTGGCAGAGATCTTTCCCCAGTTTCTTGATGAACAGCCGACGCTTTCCCACTGGAACCTTGTCCAACTTCAATTTCTCATGGAGGACGTCAGCGAGAGTGCCGCAATATCCAGTTGTTGCAGAACAGCACTAACGGTCAACGTCTGGTTGAGAACTTCGTGCTGAATGTTTTTATCATCTGGTCAGCACAATTGACTCCTACTTTTGTCCAGTTGTAGAAGTTTATAACCTCCGGAAGTTTCCCAGTCCAAAAATCCCACTGGAGGTGTGCATAGTCGACAAGACGACGACCACTTTGTCTTTCTTACACTTGTCGCCGGTCTCATTGAACCCGATAAGGGATGATTACAAATCGCATCCTCTGGGAGTCACAAATTCTTCGGGCAACTCAATTAGAATAGTACGAATATTAACAACCCAAGTCGCTTTCTTTGACTACAGAACATCTCTAGCCAGGAACAGCAAGGTTAAAAAATTATAACAGGTCATTTTGCAACCTTCACATTCAAGAGGTTGTATGAGCTGGCGGACAACGTTTCCTTCCAGATCTTTGGTTGGAGCTGCATCGGCGCTCTCTTTTCCGCAATAGCCTATATGCTGGCATTGTACTTGACTTCAGCATCGCAACACATCCCTAACTTGATGCCGTACTTTGACGGCTTGTATTGTACAAATCTGCACCGACCTCGATATGGAGCGAGTCTGTCGTCAATTGTGAGAAATTGTATTGTATTGTATTGTATTGTATTTGAACACTTGTTATAGCGCCCCTATCAGATTTCCCATTCAGAGGCGCTCCCGACTACTGCGCGGACGCTGAATCGGAGTTTCACTCCCAAGCGCATGAGCAATTGCGAGTGAAGGACTTGCCCAGGGTCCTTACGCGGCGACTTTGAGGTGGATTCGAACCCGCAACCCTCCAGCTGCAAGGCACCGAACATACCCCTACACCACCGCGCCTCGAGAAATGGGCCTGGAATCATTGCAAAAGCGGAAGGGCAGCACTGATAAGTAAATATAACACGAAATAAGGAAGTAATATTGCGGGTTTTGTGCAACTTTAGACTTTATTGAGAGAGAAACATCAATTACTGTCCTGGGGTAAAAAATGACCCCATGACCTTATGTGTATAAAAGTCCTGTAACTTTTTTTAAATCTAAACTTCGTATGCAAACTCAACTGGAATACGTAGTGACAACCTGTACAGTAATTCTCGTGAAAAATCACAGCAGACATTTCACTTTTTAATATCGATCCATGACTTGAAAATGCACTCTGGGGTCATTATTGACCCCACGCCCGACGGAGAGTTAAGCTTATGCTTCGTTGTTACGCGTCGTGAGGGTCGGTTAGGGTCAGGATTAGGGTTAGTGTCGTCCACGTTTTCTTATTACGGTATTATTTGCAAAATGGATGAACTTATACGGATATGACGTCAGCACTAGGAATAATGAAAACATGTTTTTCTAGACCATCGTGCTGTGTTTTCTACACCAGTGTAATGCGGTGAATTAATTTAACGTGGGAAAGTCATAAGCATGGGAAAAATTAAATGCGGTGAATTAACCGACAAGTACCGAAATGTCAACTGTGACGTCAGAGTCACATGGCGTCATGCGTATGTATGCATGTATGCATGCATGCATGTATGCCTTTATGTATGTATGTATGTATGTATGTATGTATGTATGTATGTATGTATGTATGTATGTATGTATGTATGTATGTATGTATGTATGTATGTATGCATGTACACGCATTTACAACCGTTATTAAAGAACACACACACACATACACATAGGCCCTTAATGGCACTTCAGCGCTTTCGCTGGCTTTATTATTGAGTATATTTAATTGAATTATATTCCTACCAGCAGTTTAATAGGCAATAGATAAAGCGTGGTGCTTCTGCGGCGGAAAATGCCGCCACGCAACCCGCGAACATTTACTTATGCGGCGGAATTTGTTTGGACATTTTATCTAAAAACAACTCTAACCCTAACACTGTCCCTAACCGACCGCCACAGCGCTTAACCTGACCCTAACCGACACTCACGAGGCCAAACCTGACCCTAACCGACCCTCACGACGCCAATTTATAGGAAGTACCGCATTTTGAACAATGCGCATGCGCCGAAGGTTGTGCATGCGCAAAGCGCTTCCGCCGCAGAATTGTGTCGAGAATGTTACTTCTACGGCGGAATTTTCCGCCGCAGAAGATTTATCCATAGATAAAACCCATGTTGGCTCTGTGTCTGGGTACCATTAGGCCTATACGGAAATACGCGTCTGAAATGGGCTCCACTTGGTCATGCTGGTCTGGACATGAGCTCAATTAAAATTATTGAAAGTTTCGATTATTTCTGTAGACATAATTAAATAATGTATTGCAGCATGTCTGCCTCAGTGGCTGTCAGTATACACAAGAAGAACAGAAAGATAGCGATAACGATGATGAGACCTTTATGACATTACACCGGTTGAGAAATGTTGGCCCGAACTGAGCCTGGAATGAGCCTGGAGTGTCTGCAGGCTTAGATATAGTTAACAATGTAAATTAATCATAGCAATAACATACGACTAATAATGACGATCATCATAAAAATGATCAAGAAGCATAACAAAATATGACGATATCTGATGACAATGGTGGTGGTGGTGGTGGTGGTGGTGGTGGTGGTGGTGGTGATGATGATGATGATGATGATGATGATGATGATGATGATGATGATGATGATGATGATGATGATGATGATGATGATGATGATGATGATGACGATGACGATGGAACGCCAGCGACGATGACGATGATGACAATGAAGGTCCTTATTCACAAATATTCAGGTCCATAGATGTTGTTTCGTGCATACGATTCTTGGAATTATCAATCAATCAATCAATCAATCAATCAATCAATCAATCAATCAATCGTTTATTTGTAGCCAACCAACAATTAACAATAATATTACAAATCAGCTTGCACTTTTAAGTATGGATTGTTGAATGCCACAAGGGAAGGAAGGGATCAAAGATCCCGCTAAGTAGGGACACCTCCATATAGTTTCAATAGAATATTGTAGCTAAATTGACGTTTCGCTGATAATGGCTTCTATGGCAACGCCTCTTTGCCTAGTCAAGTTCTCTGTGGCTAGTCGAGTTCCTGTTTCCCCTCCACCGCGCCTGCGCCTGACGGCCGTCTTTGTTGTTAGCCGCCTCCGCCTGTTGGCTGAAGCCGTTTGCCTTTGTTCCTTCTTTGCCTAGTCAAGTTCTCTTTGGTGCGCATATGGTGCGAAAAGTAGTAGAGATCTGATGAATCGATGATAATGTAGAGTTGCAGTGTGACGTTCGTTTGATAATGAGAACTTCTTGTTCAACCGTGTTGGTGTCGTCGCTCATTTCTCTCTCGCTCAGAGCGTAAGTCGGTGGTGATCAAGTCCTCTGCCAAACCGGAGGGACCTCACCGCGTCGACATCGAAAAGGGAAGGGTCAAGCCGGCCATCCAGGGTACCAGAGGAAGAAGAAAGAGAGAAGGAAACTCCCCAAAACAGATCCCTGCCGGGCCTCGAGAGGATTGCTCCGAGGTCTGCCACATCTTGGCCAGAAGAAGCGGGGTTCGGTACAATAATTATGTGGCGACCGAAAGATGCTTTACTTAGTATAATAGTTGGTGACCTGATTAACATAAAAAAATCTTAATTAACTTTAACTAATTTAAAACTAAATAACGAAAGTAAAAGGAATCAGTGGGAAGTGCAGTTAAACACATGGAAATAAAATATTAATACACCAAAGCATTTAATAATTACCTTCAACTAAATAATTGCACATTGAAAGGCAACTCAGTATAGATACATTTTTTAACTCAATAATTATGAGCTTCGAATACTTAATTAATTCCTTCATGTTTTCCATA
This sequence comes from Aporrectodea caliginosa, assembly GCA_020284085.1. Taxonomy (NCBI): domain Eukaryota; kingdom Metazoa; phylum Annelida; class Clitellata; order Crassiclitellata; family Lumbricidae; genus Aporrectodea; species Aporrectodea caliginosa. The sequence goes on from JACEVL010000997.1 coordinate 108,293, forward strand.
TTTCAAAATTAACATCTTGGCCATGGCTATCATGAGTATACTCACATTTTACATATATATATATATATATATATATATATATATATATATATATATATATATATATATATATTTCAAAATGGGTAGACCACTGCAGTGCACCAGTCGCTTTGAGGACATTACACTAGCTTCTCAATTGATTACTTCCTGCTTCCTGATTTTTATTTATGAAGCAAAAGGATATATTGTTTCACCAATGCATGTGTAGGCCTATAGCTATTAGAGGTCTGCGGGTAGAGCATTTTTGCTACCCGACCCGTACCCGTAACACAGAACTGTTACCCGTACCCGTACCCGACCCGTACTCAAAATTACTATCCGACCCGATCCGTACCCGCAGGTATACCCGTACCCGTACTATTATACCCGCCACGTCATTTGCACGCCTTCCCACAGTCCCAGTCCCCACCAGGCTAATAACTCATCATGTAGTAATAATAAGAAATAGGCTGATGATAACGATAGTAGTAGTAGTAGTAGTAGCAGTCAATAGTAGTAGTAGTAGTAGTAGTAGTAGTAGTAGTAGTTGTTGTTGTTGTTGTTAAAAGCAGTAGGAGTAGGCGTAGTTGGAATAGTAGTAGTAGTAGTAGTAGTAGTAGTAGTAGTAGTAGTAGTAGTAGTAGCAGTAGTAGCAGCAGCAGCAGCAGCAGCAGCAGCAGCAGCAGCAGCAGCAGCAGCAGTTCATGAGCAGCAGCAGCAGTAGTAGTAGTAAAGTAGTAGTAGTATAGTATTGCAGTAGTTGTTGTAGTAGGTAAGTTGTTGTAGTTGTAGTTGTTGTTGTTGTTGTTGTTGTTGGAGGAGGAGGAGGAGGAGGAGGAGGAGGAGGAGGACTAGGAGTAGTAGTAGTATGAGTTGTAGCAGGAGTAGAAGCAGGACAATGGAAAACATTTATTCTTACCCGTCGCCGACAAATGGCTGGCGTCAGGAATTGATGGTGACGATGACGATGACGATGATGATGATGATACTTTTACTACTATACTAAACAGAAGGAGGAGCAGGAGGAGGAAGAGGAAGAAGAAGCGCAGTCCCTTAAGTCAGCCCTGAGGCAGTCATGAGTATGAAGTGTTATTGACTTCAGTTTCTTAGCCTCGGCATATGAGAGCGGGTGGCCAGTGCTCTCCTTACCCGTGGCATCTATACTAAACAACTATAGTATGAATTCCGTGACAGCGAACCTAGTTATAGACCATCATGCTGCCAAACTAATTTTTTTACTGTTGGGCGTGTCTCTTTTCGAGATTTAGGGCTCACAATTATCTGACTAACGGTCACTAACCAGTGTATGTATGAATGTATATATGTATGTTATGTATGTATGTATGTATGTATGTATGTATGTATGTATGTATATATGCGTGTATGTATGTATGTATGTATGTATGTATGACATTGTATGTATGTATTTATGTAAGTATGTATGTATTAAAATTTTACACACTTCTCAGTGGCGGCTGGCACGGTGTAGCCGGTGTAGTACGCTGAATAGACACTCCCTTTATATAGTCCATGAGCCTATTTATCCCAAGATAATATTGACTGGTGGAGTTAATGCTTACTAGGACGGTAGGACCTTTGGAGTGTATTGTTACTAGGAATAAAACACTCCTGTTGGTGACTAGAAACTCAAGTGGAGTTGGGACCAAATGGCTTGCGGCGTTGATTCTTCTTAGGACAAATGGAATGAACTCCGCAAGTAATTTGTTCCAGGAAATATCAACTTCCCCGTTCAATTTGCCATAGAAAGAATCAATTCTCCCATTCAATGAAGGCAAAAGCCCGGGTTTTGGCCTTAGCAGTCCTCGCTCGCGGAACAAAGAGATCTTGCCGGTCAAGTTAACGTAGCGGGATAAGAGAAGTGGCTGCGATCGGCAGCAGGGTGAGAATTGCCCCAACCCCTAGTCTTTCTTAGGCTGCCATAGTAAAGTCTACATTTCACACCCAAACTGCACATAAATCAACGTCTAACCGGCCAGTTATTTTGTTTACAATTCCCATACTGATCGGCAGCCGGATGAGATCGCGAAGATACTTCGGAGCTAAGCCAAAATACGATCGGTAGATTAAAGTAATAGCCTTGTGCTGAATTCGAGCAATAAGAGGGGCCAGTGAAGGTGGTTAAATATGAAAGAGGAGATGTGGGACGAGCGAGGAAGTCGGGCTATTAATATGGTCGCAGCATTTACAACAGATTGGAGAGGAGAGACGGACTTTTGGGAGGCCAACAAAGAGAGAGTTACAGTAATGGATTCAGGAGCAAATGAAGTCATGAATAACAGAGCAAAGAAGGAGTAGGAGACGGAGCGTTGGATTGATCTAAACCCAGATTGCTCTGCAGATGGAAGTAGGAAGATTGCGTAAGATTAGCGATGTGCTCAAAAGAGTAAGCTTGCTGTCAAGGACTATACGCCAAGGTCTCGAACACTGAAGTAATAAGTGAAGGACGGAACTCTTTCAGCAAGAATGGAGTAGTTAAGCTTAAGAAGCTATTTGCCGTGCCAAACCAGATGAGCTGCATCTTAGCTGAGTTCAACGAGATCCGGTTAAAAGACGTCCAGAGTCTCGAGAAATAGAGCTTCAACACGACCAGTAAGAGCAAGCTAATCAGAAAGAGGGCCATGAGATATTTCAACTGAATTTTAAGTAATTTTCTAACCTCGCTTCAATATTTTTGGGCAATATATTGGTCACACAACAGACTTGTCTCTGGGTTTACGCAATTCTGATTCGAAATCTGGGGCACGGTAGCCGATTGGTTAGAGCGCTCGACCTGTAATGCAGAGAGTATGGGTGCGAGCCTCCACTCAGGTGGTCACTGTGTAAACTGTAAAGGACCTAGAGCACGTTCTTTACTCACAGTTGTTCAGGGCCGTATATGTTCTGTCCTGTGTGCACTTCTGAACTTGGTAGGGAAGGCAATGTCAAATACAGTTGTACTGTATTATGAGCAAAGGAACCATGCCCACTGTTCACACGATTTGCATGTCTGATTCTGTGGGCAATGAGTACAACAAAATAAAAAATGAAAACCTTAATTAATGAGTTCATCAAAATGTATACAAAATTCTGAAGCAAACTTAAAGGCTGAACTCATCACAATGATTCACAGACATCATCATCATCATCGTTATTATTACTATGAGGTGGCCAGTTACAATACAATAGGCCTACAAATGAAAATTTATAGCGCGCTTACAACAAGACAGGTCTTGCACGAGAGCGTGGTTGACTAGTGTTTAGAAAATATTGCGGTACCAGACTTAATGTAATATAGGCTAATCTAGCCTAACAAAACACGTACCTCTTGATATGAAAATCTTAAACGGCACAAAATTTAATGTCCGCGTATCAGCAAAGCGAATTTATTTAGGCCTGTTTACTTTGAAATATGCAAGCCGACGGCTGACCTCGGTAATCCACGCGTCGTTGGTAATGTTATCGACTCTATAGCGAGGGGACATTGCTCAGGGTTGCCAGATTTCGGAAGTGCTTGGTCGCGAAATCACGTCAAAAAGTAGCCCAAAAGTCGCGAGCGGAATAGCCAAATGAAAACGTTTATGGGAAAATAATTTTGCTAGGTACGTTAATATACACGCTCTATTGGTTTCGCCAAGACACGTCGGCGTGAAATTTATGACAGAGTGCTTCATGCTTACCGCAGAATAGTCTGTAGGCCTACTCCGTAGAGCATGCATTTATTACTAAATAAGCAGCTCCGCATAAGATTAGTAGCTAATAGCAGTGACATAAGTAGCCTGATGCGGTCAATTTATGAGAATTTATAATGTCGCCGAAGCGACCGTGGACAATTCAAAAGTAGCCCAAATATCGCGAGGACCAAATTTTCAAATCGCGAGCTCATTGAAAAATGATAGCCCAACTTGCGCTTTTCACGACTACCTGGCAACCCTGACATAGCGGAAGTAACTGGAAGTAACTTTATGATTTAACCTTAGTGACACAAATACTGCATACACACCAGCTTAAGGCCTTCAATGTTCTGTCGCATGGTCGTGTGTGAACTTCTGAACAGTGGAAGAAGGGCAATATTAACCCTTTAACGATGAGCTGCGTTGGATTTCCCAGTCGCTTTTAGTACTTCTGTCGTGTCGTAGTGGACAATGTCAAATGCAGTTGCATTGTGCAATTGAATAGCGCATGTATTAATCGTCATCCTCATGATCTTCGTGAAGTGACTGCCAAGAGGATTTGTGGATATCACATGCAAGCATCTCATGACTATGACAGAGATGTCAAATGGCGATCAAAGTCCGCGGTTGCTGGAGAGACCAGGCCCCTCGGATGACGCCATCTTGCAAGTAGACTTTGTAGGAGCGCTTCGTGCGGAGTAGATCGAATAAATACACGAAATGGCCGAAATAGAAACAAAACCTAAGTCTAAACGTTGTTCAAAAAATGGTGTTACATTTGGATGCATTAATGTGGCATCTCTAGAATCAAGAAAGACAGGAATAACTCTGCTTGCGTGAGTATTTGCAGTTTTAATTGCAGTGTACTTGGCCTTGGAGGTAAATAACACAAGTTCGTGTGTTATACGGTTAAAAGCATCCCACACGATCCTCATCTTGTAGGTGCTCATGTCCATTCATTAATGCCTTGAGACTGCAGTTGTCATAATTATCTAAAGGTTGTGAAATGTGGACTCAAGGCAGTGAGTCGCAGGACTTGCCGACTGCATCCCAGCGAACGTTGGTACCGCTACTGCTAAGTTTGCAAACGGTGCGATTTCGAGGAAATGTTTAAAGTTTGTGAAAGCTGTCTGCGAGACAGATTTGTTTACCACAATTTATTCTGCACCCTCTTCTTAAACTCTCTTCTGATAGTCTCCAGCTAGAAGAACACGCCGATCTAAAGGAAGATTATTCCAGATGGAAGAATAAAGCCTAACCACTTCTGAGAAGGCTTGAAGTTGCATCTTTTGAAGTGCGCGCAATGGAGCTTAGCAAGTTTCGCCACGAGATGCAGAACGAAGATTTCTGCGGGTAGCAGCTAAACCTGAGGTAGGGCGAGAGAACTCACGCAAGTAGGCTGGGGCGGCGGGGCGCTCCCCAATTGGCACCGCCAGACCCAGACCGAAATCCTAAATTGAATGCGCTGAGAAACAGGAAGCCAGTGGAGTACGTCACGCATATAATGCGAGATATGGTCAAATTTAGAAAAACCACAAACAAGCCTAGCATCTGCACGAAGCACACTCAATGCGCCCCAATGGGAGGCCACCATAGATGGTACTGCAGTAGTCAATCCTACTACAAACAAAAGCATGAACAACAGAAAGTGCAGCATTTGGTGAAAGTGAACGGGAAATTACCCGCAATTGCCACAACTGAAAAAAGCAAGCACGGCATAAAAGATTTAGGTGTTCAGAGATAGCATAAAAAAGATATCAGACAGATAGCAGAAATAGCATTCCTATTTGCCACGACCACTTGGAGAAGACACTGATTTTCTTCTTCATTATTGATGATGAGTCGGTTGAATTCCTCGAACAACTTCACACACTGCTGAGCCGGGTCTTTCACCACTCTCAACTGCTGAATTCTCTCTCTGCCTTGTTTGTAATACTCATTCTCAATCCACTTCTCTTGTGGAAGTGTAAGAAAGAAATCACTAATCTTCAGGTTTGACAGCAGTGTCAGTTTTCAGTGGGTTGCAAAATCACCCAGGCAAGCCCCCTCCTTCAGTAGCACAGCATCACCTCTCACCTTCCTTTCACCATGCTTTGCAGTTACTCTGTGAACAATATTCACCTTATCTGTTACTGGAAGTTGGTCTGAGAACAGTGCCTACAGCCTCATCTGAAAGGTACCACAAGTGGGTTCTAGGGCCTTCCTGGCAGCAACGCTGATCTCGGAGTAAACTGAATCATATTTTCCTAGATTAGTCCTGGAGCTTCAGCAGCAAGTGAAGCCTTTGTCCATGCTTTTGTGTAAAGAAGGGCAACAAAGCTGCACAAATCGATGAATCTGAGTTTCTTTCTTCTTCGTTAGTTTGAATATACCACGTTGATCACGAAAAAGGTAGATTTTGATGGCATACAGTAACTTGGCATCCAACTTGCATGGTGAATTATTGGCTCAGGGCTCTCCAGTGAATTGTTGAAGGTTAACTTCCAAGACAACCATTTAAGCTCAATGAGTTCTTGGTAGTCATCTCTGATCCCTGAATCTGACTTTCTTTCAGTAAACTTCTTGAGAAAACTGAGTGCTGTTTCATGATAGGGCTCAGTGCTGGATATGATATTCAGTTTTGCATCACACTTTGCCAAGCAGCTTTATATGTCTGGAAGATTGGAATATGTGGTGAATTAGATGGATCAGCACAAAGTAAATACTGTGGCTAAAATCATCACATGGTGACGGCTGGCCAGCTACAGGAGCTTTCGGCCTATCTTGTCTTCCGGCAGAACGCACACTCCATTGAAGAGCTCAGTGTTGACAGATATCAAAGCTCAAGGTTTGAACCTTGTCCGTGAGTTTCCACAACTCCAGAAGATTATGAATGGCCATGGATTCATTGTATCCTGTCCCACAGGCTAATAATATTTGGGCACACCGAAGAGTTAAAGTGTTAAATATGAGCGCTTACATTTCATTGGCAAATGGTAAATTTGAAAATTCACTTCTGAAAAAATGTCTGCCAAAACACAGAAAGTAGACACCATGACCTTCAACAAGAACTTTACACTTTGTTCAAAATACCAGTAGGTAAGTAAATAAGTAAGTATAACACAACAGAAACTATTTGAAACTCATCTCCATACCAACTGTTAAGTTATTTACCAAGTTATACGACATCAAGATTTACCGCTAATGCTACTATGTGGTAATATTTCTATATGTCATTGAGCACCATCTTCCAGCTGGAATAAGATGCTGAAATTTTATCTCAATAATGCTATTGACAGGTCTAACAAACTGAGAGGGTGCCCTGGTTTCCAGCTTCAACTTGGTTTTTGTGAACCACCCTAAGGTATATATCAAAGGCCTTTGATACTGTGAATCATGCAATACTCTTGGATAAACTCGAGCACTATGGAATACGGGGTACCCCTTCCCCTCAATTTGTTTGCGAGTTACTTATCAAATAGATATCAATATGCTGCCCTCAACAACGCTTGCTCATCTTTCTTACCAATAACGTGTGGTGTGCCGCAGGGCTCAGTCCTCGGGCCTCTTTTATTCCTCTTGTATGTAAATGATATTCAATCAGTAACCGATCTAAGCTTGATTATGTTTGTGGATGATACAAACATCTTTACAACTGGATATTGTCCTCTCCTGGTAGCTGCATCATTAAATGATAAATTGAAAGACATAAGCCATTGGTTCTCAGCGAATCTACTTTCTCTAAACTTAAAAAAACATGTTTTATGATATTTGCAAAAAAAGTACTTGGATATTGATATCAATATTACTATAAATGGAGTTCCACTAACACAGGTGCATGAAATTAAATTTTTTGGTGTGGTACTCACTGATGACCTCAAATGGAGGAAGCATGTTGACATGGTAGTTAATAAAATATCTAAAATAGTGGGTATACTCTACAGGATTAACCATATCCTTGATCTCGACAAACTAAAGCTACTATACCACACCCTACTTGAACAGCATATGACATACTGCTGCTCTGTATGGTCGTCGCCACACAGAACCGGGAATATAGACCAGATATTGAAACTTCAGAAAGCTGCTGTGTCATCCCACTCTTCTTACTTATCTCATTCCAATCCTTTATTCTGCACCTTAGGTATAATAAAAATCTATGAGTTGTCTCATTTATCTAAACTCGTGCTCATATTCAAGTTTGTACATAATATGTTACCAAAAAATTCTCCAATTATTTCACAACAGTTGATCAAATTCACTCCCATAACACTCGGAGCTCATCCAATTATGTGGTTTCTTATGCACGCACTGCATCCAGAGCGGGCAACCTCCAGGTCTTGGGATCTCGTTTGTGGAATTCACTGTCTGATGAACTTAAAGAAGAGAAATCTCTGTCCACATTTAAAAGAGAACTGAAAATAGGCTACCTACTAAAATAAAGTAAAAACTAACTTTGTTAGAAATAATAGGTCTCTATTGAACAAGCCATACCTTTGAATCTTGTCTTGACCAACTTCGATGCACACATTCCTTAGTTATGTACTAGTGCTATTTTAAATAGTGCTTTATTTAGTTTTATTTCATTTAATTTGTGTTATGTTTTATTTCATTTCATTTTTCATAATATTGTCATAAAATTTTACTCTGTTTACTTTGGTTCTGATTTACATGTATGTGCTCTTATGGTGATGATGATGATGTTTAATGTATAAAATGTCTAATGTATAGTACTAAAACTATTCGGACTCAGCTGCCTGTTAGTATAATTTAATCTGGATCTGTGTGACACTAAACGTTGACTGAAATGTTAACCAGGTACTAGGGGCCAGGGTGGTATAAGCTTTTAGCTTTTTCCTGGCTTCCTGTTGCGCAGTGACTGATCTGCTTCTGTCATGATGTGTACTGTTATCTGTTCTGTTTTCTGACGCAATAAATAAATAAATAAAATAAATAAATAAATAATTGAACCGTTTTCATTTCAAGCCCTGCCATGGATGCAGATCCTGAACAGAAGCTAATTAACAATCTGCCACCTGTCAATCATTCGTTGGTCAAGTGCGTTGAGTTCATTTCCTCAGTTGCGGAAATAAAGTAATACAAGCAATTATATATTTTAGGCTGCTGATTAGTCGTGTTCTTGATACTATTATTAGCTTCTCGTTAAACACAATTAAACACAACTGAGAGTCTAGGGATAGACCATTAGAATAGGACGAACACGCTATAACATCATTTGCCTATTACGGTCAGATGACTCAGTAGTTGTTTAAAATTATCGACATAAATTTACATGATGTTCGCATAATTAGGCCTACGACTGATTGACTTCATCATGTTTTAAGTTTGTCTATTCCGTTTGAACTAAGTATCCGGTACATTGGTAGAAAGATCAGCATTGCATATGGCTTTGACAATGATCTCGAATTGAGCGAAATTTCCTTATCCAAGATAGGAACACGTTTGAACAATGTTGGCACAATTTTGGACGGCTTTGGGACAGCGTTGTCCCAATGGTGCGAGGTGGCTGTTGTATATTCTTTTAGACTCTCCTGACTTTAATGGTACATGAACGCCAGAAACACTTTAAATCTCGAATTAAATTAACTAATTCTGGAATTCTTCGGACATGTCGAATGTTCGTCAACTGCCAAGCAATCTATGAAATAGTCTGAACCAGCTATTACGCCACATTTACTACAGTTATCTTAGATAGGTAGAGATAATTTTATTCTTTATTGAAACCAATTGCATACCGCACTTAGGTGTACAAAAACTGAAGCATATCAATGACATCAAAGATGATTAAACAGTTCGTCATTATGTTCCAAATTATTATTATAGTCTACGAATAGACTATCTAACCCGTTACCCATTAGACTAAATTATTCATCTTACCCATAATTAATACCAACCCACTATAATCGTCTATTTACTTGCCTAACCCATTGCCTATAAATCTGAACCTTAACCTGACCTTGCCTGCCTATCGAATATGTTTTGACTGAGCGCATGCGAATTGGTTGGTTCGCGCTACTTCTAGCTGGTAAATATTACGATTACGACTACCAGTCAACCATTTTCTTCTAAAGCCCTTTAGGTTCCAGTTAATTACAACAGCAAATAAAATTGCATTTTGTATTGCCTTTCATATAGTTCCGAAGTTCAAACACGACCATACGAATGAGCATCGTTGGCGGCGCTGGCGCTGAGCAACTGTGCGTGAGCGATATGCTTAAGCTAAGGTTACTACACGGAAGCCGATTCTGGGAGGTTCGAACTCGTTGAGTGACAGGTTGGATACGTTTATTTAGTAAATTATGAGAAATTTTCCATGTGAACCGAATATTAAATAGAGGTCTGCGTTAAAACATTATTGGTCACACTGACTGCATAGTGAAACGAATTCAACATGTGTAAAAGCAGGAACAGGAAATAGTGCAGCATTGGGGATGTAAACCCTACTTCGATGTCACAGGGTTTTTCAGTTCACTAGCAAGATGAGACACACATGGTGTCTGCATTATTAACTAATGCGGGTGAGGTTGTCTGAAAGTCAGAAAGTCAAATGACTGTCGGTGCATTTGTGTGGTGAAACAGCTACAACGTCTGGATTAGTAATTGGGTATTTTAGACTAGAGTCACTTCATTGTTGTTGTTGTCCTTGTTGTTGTTTATTGTTAGTGCTATTATTATTATTATTATTAGGCCCTATTATTATTATTATTATTATTATTATTATTATTATTATTATTATTATTATTATTATTATTATTATTATTATTATTATTATTATTATTATTATTATTATTACTATTACTATTACTATTATTAGTATTATTATTATGCACCCCTGTTTAACTCCGTCTACCAAAAGGCTCTGTTCCAACTTACGATCCAAAATGTGTGCCTGGTTGAGAAGCAGCAAAGGTTTTACGAGATCAGAGCTATTGTAAAACCTGAAGCAGACTGCAGTATTAATTAACAGATATTTCGCGTGAGATCTGCATGAAAATAATTCACACGGTAAAGTAGATAACTATTTGATTGTTCAGTATCTGAAAATACCGTTTTTGCTGTGTTAGCTGCGCGCGTTGTTGACACAAGATCGCTCATGTTGCTACCCTGGTGTGTTTTTAGAACTGCTAAGTCAAACAACAAATTACGTTAGGGAAAACAGAAAGGAAACAATTAAAAAACCTTAACAATCGAGTTTCTCGTTGATAAGTGCTTGCTGGATAACGACTGCAGCTAGTACAGTTTTAGTTTCCGTTATTATAATTATATGAATCATTTGAATTTCTTCTTTCCTTTAAGCCTGCTTAAAAGCTACATTGCAACTCATATTGGTGATTTCAAAGTTAGGCCTATAATTGAGGTTCTAACTTGAAAAGATCGATTAAAAAAACTTCGTTTGCATATACCGATGTCCGTTCAACTCCATGGCCCTATCAGTGCAAAGAATAGGCCTACTTATTGTTTACACGGAGCAGTTATCAACAGGATTAAAAATCCTAAAATAATCAACTCTTAATCATGACCCGCCCTGAGACTTAATAATAAATGCATCCAGCATAGGATGTCTCTATCCTGCATGCCTGTCTCTCTATCTCAACGGACTGATCCTCTGAATGCTGAGCTGATCTTTGGTACGCCATTAGTTGATGCCTTGGTATACGGACGATTGGTCATAGAACCATCGTCCTATGATCAATCGTCCTATGACCAATCGTCCTATGACCAATCATCCTAGAACCGACGCCTTGTGCAGTAGAATCTGGCGCCATACATTGTAGATGTTACCAATTTATTACTAAATAATAATTAATTTTTAAATATTTTAAGCGCATTGTTCTTTTTAAAGATAGACAGACAAAGATGTATTTCACATACTAGGGTTTGTCCTTGCAACTTCCGAATACACTGGAGTTTGCGATGGTGCCATTTGCGTCTCACGATTTCTCCCTTCTTGTCCTTAGAAAAATTAATGAGCGATCTGTACTTGTTACGAAGACAAATTCAATTTGTAATTCTGAATCAATTATATCCATGTCCACGGTTTCAAGTGACATCGTAGTCAAAATTCATAACTGGTGTCCGAAATCCGGGAGCAAACGAACATAACCAATAAAAATGCAAACAAATACCGTAGAATAAACAACCAGGGTGAGTTTATGATCCCTGCAAGATATATACGTGCTTGATTGCAGAACTCTAAGAAACCACGCAGACCTACAGAAGTCTGAAAACATTTTTATGGTCGTAGAAATGGCTTAGATCATAACCTCAGCAAAATCCTGAAAGACTTAACAGGGTACATATGCTACATCACAAAGTCATTTATCATTCTTTGCTGTTTCAAACTATTGCTCATGCTAAAATTTACGCAGATTAAGATAACCTACGTCTGTTGTCCTTATTAACTCTGGAGTAAGCTGGTGTGTGGACTAGCTGAGATGGACTTAAACCACCAGTCATTGTTTCTGCAAGAAAAACAGACATGTTTAATAAGTATAGGCAGCCAACACTATTATTCGATAGTCGATTGTAAGGCGGGGAACACGGGTTCGAGTCTCCTCTGAGAGGACTACTGTGTAGAGACCTTCAGCTAGTCCTTCACTTACAATTGCTCAGCGCCATCAAGTAATCTTTAGCCGTTTTCATGGTCGTAGAAATGGTTTAGATTTGTGCTTAATAACATGCATACATTGCATAATAATAACAATAAGTAATAATAATAATAATAATAATAATAATAATAATAATAATAATAATAATAATAATAATAATAATAATAATAATAATAATAATAGTAATAATAATAATAATAATAATTTCTAAGAGCCTGAGGGGTCATATCTACCTCGGGGTAAATAATAGTAATAATACTAATAATAATAATAATAATAATAATAATAATAATAATAATAATAATAATAATAATAATAATAATAATAATAACACTTGAGGGATTATAGATACCTCGGGTAAAAATAATAATAATAATAGTAATAAATCGGGTTCCGAGGCACTTACGCCAACCCCCAACGACGAGTAGGGTAATCACCAGACAAATTACATCAACAGCTAGTAATATCTAAGTCCCTGAGGGATCCTGTATACCTCGGGGCAAAAAAACACATAGTAGTAATACTAATTATTATTATTATTATCATTATAATAATAATGATAATAATAATAATAATAATAATAATAATAATAATAATAATAATAATAATAATAATAATAATAATAATAATAATAAATTAACAATGGAATGAGACAAAAATGCATGCTGATTTTGAATTTATAATGCCGTGTCATAAGCACAAAGGGCCTAATTAAAACTTACTAATTCCATAATGAACATTTTATAGAGTTTGCGGAATGTAGGCCCTACAAATACAATCCGTTTCAGATCAACCAAATATTGCAGAGGAACAGTCTTTTTGGCCAGCTACAGATTAGAAGCGTTCGCACTTGGTTGTTTCACAAAGTTCACGTTGGGATACAAGTAGATAATAAGTTTCAACATGTCTTTCTGTTCTCAATGAATAATCGTAATCGTAATCTTCGAGTCGCCAAAGCGCGACTCTGAAGCTCAGCCCCGGGAGCCAACTTATTCACGAGCGCCGCGTCGTGCTGAAGGAGTTATCCAGAGTTGTCAAAGGGAGATCCCAGTCCGCTTGCCAGAGAGACAAGTGAAAAGAGGCAAAGGAGCTGCAATGATGGGTTTCGTTGAGGACGAGAAAGCTAGGAAGGCAGAAGGTTCTAAATAGATCAATAAAAGACTTCGAAACTTGAATTGGAATTCCTTTTGTGAATTTGAAACTTGGTTTCTGTATTGATAGTCCAAAATGCTAGTAAATACATGTAGTCTATTACGCAAAGTCAAGTAAAGCCTACCATTATCCTCTCCTCCGATCAACTCGTAAACAGAGAATGCCGATTCAGCTTGTTGAGCGACACTGTCGTCTATAAAATTTGGCAAATCAAATTTTATTAATTTTTTAAATTAATCTGTTCTCTAATCACAGTTATTTGGCTACACTCAAAACTTAGAATACTAGAATGATTAAACTTATACAATATTTTAACAAAAGATGCCATTAGATCATAATAGTTAATTTTATCGTCAGTAATTTATATAGTATGAAAGTGAACAGCAGAGATGTAGTACTTGGTACTTGTAGGCCTACTAGTACTCGAGTATACAACTCGTAGTAGTTTTAAGTACTTGTACTCGTACTCGTATTTGAGACCTAAGTACTTGTACTCGAACTCGTGCTTGAGACCTCAGTACTTGTTCTTGTACGTGCAACCTAAGTACTTGAAACATCTCTGAGCAAGCAGCTTATTTCTGCACAGAATAAAATGCGCTATTAAAGATTTGTTTAGCAGATATGTGAGCGCGCTGGTTTACCGGATAGAGAGCCAATCAATAGGATCGGATACTCCTAAATGTAATGTGCTAAATTCGGACCAGGCATCGTCTTCAATGACTTCATTAATGATTAAACTATGTAGAATATGAACTATTTCAGCAGTCATATCGCGTAACGATTAACACATTATCCATCTGTTTGCTAGCTACGTTGAAGGCGCCTTCGTGAGTTTCTCGTAAGGCGCTATATAAATGGTATACATACATTACATGCATTCATGATGGTCGCATCTCTCTAATGGAAAATTTTTCAACTTCAGTTGTTTACTTTCGCCAACCCGGCATTCCGTGCCAATTGGTCCAAAAAGTAATGTAGCCCAAAAGTGGCCGCAGGATCAGACAGCAATATCTAGGACTGGCACAACGTCTTTGAAATTAAGATTTTTACAAATAATTTTCGTTATTTCGAGTAAATGTATTTGATTCGCATTTTTGGACAAAATTCGAAATTCGAAAAGTAATAGCAACCAAAATGTTGCCTAATGGCATGGATCAAAAACTGTTATTCAAAATTTAAAAAAAATATTAATGTCTTCCGCCCCCACCAGAGGGCCAAACTTACGAGACAAAGCGTTTTTCGAGAAAATTGTAGGTTTTCTTGTAAAATATTCTAATTGAAAACTAATTAACTGCCATTCAATACACCACCAGAAAGAGCTCTTAAAACTGAATAAAATTATTGTTAATTTTCAGAATATCCCCATATTTGTAGAAGTTGTTAACTTTTTACCATTTCCTCAATAATAATAATAATAATTCTAATAAATAATTTTAATCACTAATCAGTGTAATCACACTAGTAACCAGGCATGCAATAGAAATGTCATTGTGTAATAATCTGGACCTACTACAGGCAGTTGAATTTATTCCTGGTTTAAATGTTCACTTTTCATGGTTGATTACAACTATTATGCTTACTGTTCGAGTGTTCCTATATTTGATAAGGGGTAAAAGACTTTTGCTGGTGTTGTGCCTAAATATTAACATTTTTCATACAAATTTTTGTGCGATATTTCTGGAGGGAATGGAACCAAATGGAACCTTGGCGAACAGTAGTTTCAAACTTTTATTTTTAAGAACCACCCTAACATACATA
>JACEVL010000998.1:0-90630 GCA_020284085.1 Aporrectodea caliginosa
ATATTATTATTCGGTTTGCGAAAAGCAATCCTGTAGGATTATTTTTCACTTTAACCAATTTGCAGATTAACGCGGGTAATGTGCAAAGCATGACATGCAAAACGCCACATGGTCAGTTACTTACCTAAAACTTGCAAAATAACGATTGCTAATTGTAATCGCAAATCCGTTGCTTATAGAATCGCAAAAGACTAAATTATTAGTTGCACAAATTTCAATTAAATTTGTTTCGACATTTGACAGCAAGATCCAACACACCATTAATGGCGGACCCTTAGCAACACTAAACTCACGCATCGCGATCTCAAATCTCGCGAGACTTTATATGTGTCCGAAATTCGTCTATATTTTCTTCTTGACGACCTAAAAGCACGATTTGTTGATTTTGAAAAAGATACGCTGAAAATCTGGGGCGGATTCAACAGGCTGCTTTATCTTGTTGAGAAATAATATTACCTAATTTGTTTTGAAAACAATACGCGTAGATTTTGATTTATATGAAAAAATTCGTCTGAGCAGAAAACGACGAGATTTAGACGATTCAACATATATACCCTAAATTTAAACATTTTATTACAATTCGCAGGGGGCAGATTAAGCTTAGCCCAGTTAAGTATTAGGAGAGAGGATAGCCGGCAACCGATTGCCAACCGATTTTCGTAAATCGGCTGTCTTCCCAATTTTTCAGAGGGCGATTACGTAAAGTCCTCGCGTGACGGAGGACCTACCGTTCACTGAGCATTTATCGCCGATTTTAATAACCCCCAAATGAGGACCTACGGGAGTCTCTACGCTAATATATATATATATATATAATATATATATATATGCCTTCTAACGAGCCTACCCTCCCCTAGTTCAGTCCTTCCCAATCCCATCCCTCAATGTTAGAGTTGAACCAACTAAACCCAATGGATCAATAATTTTTTAATTTGTCAATAATTTAACTACCACTCTGCCCGCAGGTCCGCTACAGTAGGGATCGAGTTGTAGGTTAGGCAGAATGGGCTGCAAGCGTTGTTGGCTCCTCAGTTTGTCCTAGGATTAGTCATAGGTTTGTCCCTTCCATTAGGCACATAATAATATAGTTCCGCAAGCTCCTGAAGTCTGTATTTATTTGATCGTCTGCTACTTGTTACAAATTGCGACCTGTCAGCTTGATACCGAGAATAAACTAAATTGATTGATAGGTTGATTACCGGTATTATTTAACTGGCTCTCGTCGGTAGCGCCACTTATGAGTTTATTCTTGAAGTGACACTTTACAATTAGGCCTACAATTATTACGTCGGTAAGAAGAGATTGATTATCAGTTAGAAAACAGTGCTCAGATGACTAGAAGTGAAGAGTGGCGGGTGCAAGCCAACGGATACGCACACAGATTTTACAATGACCATACTAAGTCTTATCTCCGCATCTGTAGAATCACGATTACTTACGTACTTACTTCCTTCATATCCAAGTGACCACGTGACGTACGAGTGCATCACCTGTAAAAGGTAGACATTGTTAAAGAATTTTCTTCTGTTGTCAACAGAGGATTAAAGTTATGATTTTCATGGATTAGCACGGTTTAGGACATCTCTGGAGCTATCTGAAGTTTTAATTAAATGTTATCTAGTGCGTTTTAGCCGTTGGTGACACTCGCTGTATTGGATTATGACGGATTGTACGTTTGAACGATTCCCTGCTTGAAAATGTAAGTAGGCCTATAGTGCTGTTCAATCAATCAATCAATCGTTTATTTGTAGCCAAACAACAACAAACAATGATATTACAAAATCAGATTGCACTTTTAAGTATGGATTGTTGAATGCCACAAGGGAAGGGAAGGCCCTGAAGGGATCAAAGATCCCGCTAAGTAGGGACACCTCTATATAATTTCAACGGAATATGTGGCGACCGAAAGATGCTTTACTTAGTACAACAGTTGTTGACTTGATTAACATAAAAATCTTAATCTGTTGCATACGGGCACGGGTAAAATGCTGATTTGCTGATTGCTGATTTGCTCATTGGGTATGGGTAAATGCTGATTACAAAAATGCTGATTGGTCATGCTGATTGGTGGGTAAAATGCTGATTAGAAAATGCTGATTGTAACAACAGAATGTAACAATCGGTCTTTATTATTATTAATAAATTAAATGTATTATTACTACATTATATTTCTTATTATTATGACGACATAATTTGGACGATCCTTTAGAAAATAAGCTGTTTTGGTGAAGCACTTGCTCCATGACTTTTGACCGTCATAGATCTGGAAGAATTAAGAGCCATAGACAGATTGAGGTCTGTTTTTACTTTATCTATGATCTGTTAATGGTAGGGAACAACCGGGTAGACATTTTCTACCGGGTAGCAAATCCGAGTATTTGGATGTACTATTTGCCGGATCCGGTACGAACCGAGTACCGTTTTTTACATGTAATAAAAAAAGATCAGCATAAACATTATTTTTTTTATCTGTAATAATGAACCAATTAGATATATATACAAATACGACAGCGACTGTAAGAAATTTAGTTCAGTTGTATAATTTATTTGTAAATTGTAACTATAATCTTGAGATTGATCGAATTCCAAAAATTGTAGGTATTTGCGTGGGTATTATTTGCCGAGGCGAATAGTTCCGAAAACCCGATATCCGGCCGGGGCAAATGGCCGGGCGATTTCCGGTTGTTCCCTAGTTAATGGGCTAGGTAAGCTGTATAAGCTTTTATTGCCCATGTCTTTGCATCCAACTGTCCAGTTTATGTTTGAATGTGATCAAGCTTGTTGCAGTCACTACTTCCTGTGGTAGCTGTTCCAGCTGGTTCCACAATTCTTTCGCTAAAAAAGAATTTTCTAACGTCCAAACGCACATGTTCACGATACAGTTTCATGTTATGTCCTTGCAAATTTACACTGGTTGCCTTTCTAAAGAAAGTCTTTTCGTCGATATTTTCCAGACCATGGAGGATTTTGTAGGTTTCGATCAGATCCCCCCTCATTCGTCTTCTTTCCAAGGAGAAAAGACCTAGCATTCGAAGTCTTTCTTCATACGGCATTCTAGCCAAGCACCTGACGAGTGAAGGACTTGCCCAGGGTCCCTACGCGGCGGCTTGAGGTGGTTTCGAACCCGCAACCCTCCGGCTGCAAGGCACCGAACATACCCCCACCACCGAGCCCCACAGTGTGACAGAATGTATGAGCACTTGTTATAGCGCCCCTTCAAGATTGTAACTATATGAGGCATGAGACAGGAAGACGTTGGAATCGTCTGCGAATAGTATGTAATGCAAGATAGATGATGAGTTCGGGAGGTCATTTATGTATAGTATAAACAGTATGGGTCCAAAGATTGACCCCTGCGGGACACCGGTTTCTATGGGCTGAAACTTGGAGAATTTGCCATTACAGAGGACCTGCTGTGATCGATTGCTTAAATAACTTTTGAGCCAAAGAAGTGCATTACCTCTGATGCCATAGTGTTCTAGTTTGGCAAGAAGAATTTTGTGGTCCACAGTATCAAATGCCTTTGCCAAATCTAGAAAGATACCAAGTGAATATTCGTTGTTGTCCATGGCCCTAGTTATTTTGTCATGAATATCAATCAAGGACATGGAGGTTGAGTGGCCAGGTTGGAAGCCATGCTGGAACGGGTATAGAATATTTTGTTGTTTTATAAACGAGGATAGTGTATCATACATTACTGTCTCAAACAGTTTGGAAAAGAATGTCAATATAGAGATAGGTCTGTAGTTAGTTATTTGATTCTTAGAGCCCTGCTTGTGTATAGGTATGACCTTAGCAAGTTTAATTTCAAGTGGAACTTCACCATATTTAAGGGAACAGTTGATTACTTCGGTTAATGGGTCAGCCAGGAGTTCAATGACAGAAGATAATATGTATGGGTTCAGATCATCAGTACCAGAGGACTGAGAGGAGTGAGTTGATTTTAAAGTTTTGTTGATGGCTATTAGTTCCTGGGGGCAAGTTGGTATTAGAGCAAATGATTTTGGGGAGGACAGTAACAGATAATCATGGAAACATTTTTTAGTTGGTTGTATTTTACTTGACAATGATTTTGCTAAGCCCATGAAATAAGAGTTGAAATGCTCAGCCATTGTTACAGGATCATTTATTACATTCCCTTCAAATTTTATTTCATTTATAAATGTATATTTGTTACCTGACTTAATTATAGTTCTAATTACCTGCCAGTTTTTTTATGTCATTGCTGTGTTTCATGAATTCATTAGTAAGACTGTTCAACGTTCACGCGAATAGTTTTATATATGTGATAAATGCATTTTTGTTATCAGGCATAGGGATGTATTTGATGTAGAGTTTTTCCTTTTTCTTGTGGATTTAAGTAGGCCCTGTGTCATCCATGGTTGGTGAAAGGTGCTTTTTTTAGATGCCTTTTGGGATATAAACGGAAATGCTTCATCATAGGATGTTTTAACCATATTCGTAAACAAGTTGTATGCTAGATCAGTTTTGTTTTCGTTACACAAGTGTAAGACAGGATAGGATTCCAGTCAGTGTTAGTTAAGTTACGTTTGAAGTTTATGGAGGTTTCATCATGTATCTTCCTTTTCATCTGGGATATTCCTATGTTTAGAGATGCTTTTGGTTCAGCTTTAGTCCAGGTTATTATGGGCAAGTGATCAGATATATCAGTTGTTATTATGGCAGACTCAATTATGTTATTAAGTGAGTTAGTAAAGATATTGTCTATTAGGGTTGCTGTCGTTGGGGTGATTCTAGTTGGTTGCAGAATCAGTGGGTGGTAGTGATGGGTAGTCATGGACTCTATAAATTCATTAGTTGGGGTATGGTTTCCATATGCCAATAGATCAACATTAAAATCACCAGTTAGAAAAGTTTCCTTGGATTTGTTCCTGTTCTTTTTTAGATTTTCCGTTAGAATTGCAAATTCCTTACAAGTTAAACTCATCAAGATTGAGAGCAAGGGGGTCTGTATATTACACCAATAAGTTTATCCACCATTTTGTGTTGCGGGATGTTAATAAATAGACTTTCAAGTGAAGACATGGATTCTGTGACAGGGAGGTCTATTTTGGAATACTCAAGATCCTTTCTGATGAGGAATCCAACCCCTCATCCTCTCCCCTGTTTTCTACTCTTGTGTAAGAAGTTATAGCCAGTGATAGCAATTGTGTCAGTCATTAATTCAGTCAGCCAAGTCTCAGTTAGTGCAAGGACACACACAGGAAGCTGATGCAACAGGAGTTGGATTTCATTGATTTTAGGAATAATCAAGAGACAATTGATATGCATGATAGAGAAAGAGAGATAGTATTTATCAAATTTATTTACTAGTTGGGTTGGACCAAAGTATTCACTTTCTTTGGCAATATTACAGAAGTAGTTTCTATCAGGATCCAGGTCCTTATTGTTGAGTAGGGGTCAGTGTGATTCCTCCCTGTTAAACAACTGAAGTCTAGTAGGCTTATGGTAATCTGACTCATCCCTACTGGCTGGAGTGGACATAACACTGGTATCAACATTGTAGGTAGAGCTCAGTGAACTACGGAGCCCCTAAAGGGACATGCAGGCAAAATATGCTTTGTCGTTCGCACGACTTACTAACTCGTTCGACCGAGTTAGTAACTCGTTCCCACGACTTAATAACTCGTTCGCACGAGTTAGAAACTCGTTCGAACGACTTACTAACTCGTTCGACCGAGTTAGTAACTCATTCCCACGACTTAATAACTCGTTCGCACGAGTTAGAAACTCGTTCGAACGACTTACTAACTCGTTCGACCGAGTTAGTAACTCATTCCCACGACTTAATAACTCGTTCGCACGAGTTAGAAACTTCGTTCGATTCGACTTACTAACTCGTTCGCACGAGTTACTAACTCGTTCGAACGACATACTTTGAATTCAGAACTCGTTAATCTCGTTGTAGCATGTATTCTAAACGCTGCCGCCCGCCTCATGGGGGCATTGCAAAGTTTGACCATATCTCCTATTTTATTCGTGACTCCCTTCACTGGCTCTCCTATCCGCCAGCGCATCCAATTCAAGGTCTGTTCCCTCATGCAAAGCTGTCTTGCTGGGTCTGCTCCTCACTATCTTAGGGCCTTTTGTACCCCAGTATCTTCTCTGCACAGTCGTTCCTCCCTGCGGTCCTCGGCCCGTGGTTACTTGGTTGTCCCGCGGGTGCGTACTTCTACGGCCCAGTCTAGGAGTTTCGCTATTGTTGCCGTCTGGTCAACAACTGGTTGGGGCGTGCATTCACACTTTAATGGTTCAGTTCCTTGTGGGTCACTGTTCATCCGAATACAAGAAAAGTGCAAACAAAAAACAAACAAATGAAGTCCTAACCAAAGGAGTCCTAACCGGACAATCAACCTAAATTTAAACACAAAACATCAAACTAATCCATCAGTTCCCTGAGCAAGCCTACGTGGTAGCATATGTGCATCTGATACAGGAACAACAAACAGTGCTGTGGGATTAAAACACAACATGTGATAATTTCACTATGCTTACCAGTGTTGCATCCACATTACAAAGCTGCTATCACAAATGCACAGTGATTTTTAGAATTGATAATATTTCAGTGTCCAAGCTTTGGTGGAGTCCTATTATAATCATAAGACTGGTATATTTAAAACAAAAGTATGCGTTAAAGTAAGCAGTGGTGTATAATTTCGTTCCTTGAGTGCAATACTGAACTTGTGTATGGGAGTGCATATGTGTAGTCATCTCGCTGAGAATGTGTTAGTTGTTGTCGTGATGTACCTCTATAAAACTTAGAACTTGGAGATGTCTGTACCCAATTAGGGCAACAAAATCTTAATACACTAATATTTTGATTTGTCTATGTCTTGAACAGGATTCTGTCTAAACCGATGACTTTATCTGAAGTGGGCGGAAAAGTGGGGCATAGGAACTGAATTTGCTGTGTACTGGAAATTCCCCACACCAGTTCGGAGACAAGACTTATTCATAGCTAAAGAATCGCCCTTTCCTTTGTGACACAGTTTGTGTTCTTTCATATATATAGCATTGTGTGTAAGTGGGAATGAGATTCTTGTGAATAGCTTTGGCATTAAGTTATAGAAAGCCTCTAACTCAATTATAACTGTTAACAAAGAATCCATTTTGGCTTCATAGTACTGGGGTTGGATAGACAGTCACCGTTATACCCCGCAGTCGATCGAGTCGAGTGTATACGATCGACTTGGCTCGGCCGACGATCGACTTCGTCGACACGCCGACCTTTCGACGACTCGATCGACGTGGCTCGGACGACGATCGACTTCGTCGACTTGGACTATAGTCTCTTGGCCAAAATTGCAGACTTGGAACCTCTTGGAGGGTTCCGTCACAGTTCAGCATATGCTCCAGATTATAGACATACATAATTATGCTCCAAGTCGCCTGTTAAAATTGCAAGTATTTTTTCACGAATCCACATGACACTAATTGTATTTCATTTTATGACATTTCCAATCCGGAAGGCAACCATGTAGGCATTTTTCGTTTTTAAAAAGATAGAGCGACTAGGGCAGTATATTAATTGTGGGCGGCAGCTGCAGCTCCCATTTGAACTCACTGTAGAGTGGACCAAACGGTTGCCACACATCTGAGTGAGAAGTCGACGCGTTCGAACGTTTTGAGATCATCGTTACTGACTACAGAGCTAAAATTTCCTGAAACTACGGCATTCTTAACACATCTTAATCGCTCCAATCTTCACCATAAAACTGGGGGAAAAGTATCTCTATAACTTCCACTAATAAAAAAAAGCGCCAAGAGGTTCATTATTTGCACCGAACTTCATATTGGGTTCATACGGTAGTTGTTTGCTTACACAGAATTACGTCAGTATATCATAAGGTCTGTCATTTTGTGAAAAAAATAGTAAGCAAAATATTTCAGAGTCGAGTCAAGTCGAGGAAAGAACGATCGACGATCGACTCGATCGGCGACTTGATCGAGTCGGCGATTTTTCTATCGACTTCGACTTGGCCGAGTTTACGATCAACTCGATTGATCGACTCGATCGATCGACTCGATCGGCTGCAGGGTATAGTCACCGTAGTGAGATTGGTGAAGATGTGGTGGTGAGAAATTTTGAAGATTTACTTACATTACATAGCATAAGCATTTAGTTCTGATGAATTTTCAGCTGATCTCAAAATAGTCTATGGGAAAAGGTTTTACCAACTAAAGGCTTATTGGACTGACACTCTACAGAACAAACAACATACATGTATAGATAAGCATAGTTTTTAATTACTTTAATTCAGTATCTGATAAAAGCATCAAGCGGTGGTGGCTTCAAATTGCAGCTCACAATGGTAAGCCTTGCAGGGCGTACAGTTTAGCTAAAGTTGCTTAATCTTTGGGCTGAAGAAATGCTGATTACTTCAGTTAGGGGCTGTTGAGGAAGGCCTTGGAGAGGTTTGTACTAGAGGTCTGCGGGTACAGCATTTTTGCTACCCGACCCGTACCCGTAACACAGAACCGCTACCCGTACCCGTACCCGACCCGTACTCAAAATTGCTACCCGACCCTACCCGTACCCGCGGGTATACCCGTACCCATACAGTACCTGTCACGTCATTAACACGCTTTCCCAAAGTCCCTATTCCTACCAGGCCAATAGGCTTACAACTCAGCATGCAGTGATAATAATAAATAGGCTGATGATGATGATAGTAGTAGTAGTAGTTGTTGTTGTTGTTGTAGTAGTAGTAGTAGTAGTAGTAGTAGTAGTAGTAGTAGTAGTAGTAGTAGTAGTAGTAGTAGTAGTAGTAGTAGTAGTAGTAGTAGTAGTAGTAGTAGTGGTAGTGGTAGTAGTAGTAGTAGTAGTAGTAGTAGTAGTAGAAGTGGTAGTGGTGGTAGCAGTGGTGCAGGTGTAGTAGTAGTAGTAGTAGTAGTGGTAGTAGCAGTGGTAGGTGTAGTAGTGGTAGTGGTGGTGGTGGTGGTGGTGGTGGTAGTGGTGGTAGTAGTGGTAGTAGTGAGTAGTGGTGGTGGTAGTGAGAGTAGTGAGTAGTAGTAGTAGTAGTAGTAGTAGTAGTAGTAGCAGCAGCAGCAGTAGTAGTAGTAGTAGTAGTAGTAGTGGTAGTAGTAGTAGTAGTAGTAGTAGTAGTAGTAGTAGTAGTAGTAGTAGTAGTAGTAGTAGTAGTAGTAGCAGTAGTAGTAGTAGTAGTAGTAGTAGTAGTAGTAGTAGTAGTAGTAGTAGTAGTAGTAGTAGTAGTAGTAGTAGTAGTAGTAGTAGTAGTAGTAGTAGTAGTAATAACAACAGAAGCAGCAGTTGTAGTAGTATTAGTAATGATAATAGACAGTCAACTTATGGAACCTGTCACATGCAACTGTTGTGCTGTCTCAATTGCATTGTACATTTTATCTCCTTGGTATATATGCTGTAATCTAGAACAATAAGTAACTGATAATAGTACGTTGTGCGCCGACATTCTCTATTATTTGTAACGGTGACATTGTAACCCCAAAACTTCACGTCGGCACGGGTAAAACCGGGTATACCCGTACCCGTGATGACCCTACCCGTACCCGACCCGACCCGTGAAATTCGTACCCGACCCGTACCCGACCCGCGGGTACGGGTCGGGTACGGGTAAACCCGCGGGTACGGGTATACCCGCAGTCCCCTAGTTTGTACATGTAGAATGTGCTGTGTACAATGTCTAGATAACTATCGGTATCAAATTAAATAACAAATCTCCGTTCAGATAAAGTAAAGATTACAACTGAAAAGAGTGCTTTTATGAGGTCCTTTAGTGCAGTGCTTCCCAAAGTGGTGGTCCGCGAGCCCTCAGTAGCCGGTTCGCAAAGTGAGTTCAGAAACTGGTCAAAATGTCCTGGAATCAAGAAATGGCTATCATATTTTAAAAAGTCATGACAAAAGACACTTATCAGGCTAACATTAACAGGGCAGTAGAGTCATATAATTAGCTAAACATGCGTTTAAATCAATTTTAATACATTTTCTGGAAGTTAGGTAATTGAAAACGAAAAAGAGATATAATTAAGAAATTTGGCACTGTTCCTCCAGCAGCAGGAAAATCCCTGCCAGTCTGTGACACTGAAAGTTAATTCCTACCGGTCCATGACTGAAAAGTTTGGGAAGCACTGCATCAACCAATGGTGCACCAAACCTAACCGTAATTAGGTTAATATCCAGAAGATCAGTCTGTAAGATGTCTTAGAAATGCACTCTGAGTGTTTAAGTCTTGACATTTCCATATAATTTTTCCCAATTTTTTATGTTAATATTATTTAGATTGCAAAGCATTCCTACCAGAGTCGAGATTATACCAAACAATAGTTTTTAATCTGACATTATCACCATCATCTTTTTTGCCTGTTTTGATCATTTGGATTGCAAAGTCTTGGTACCCAGTTAAAGCTTATTTCGTACGATTAATTTTGAAGTGTATGGGCTGCTTGTAACGCTGTGACTTGGGCAACATTCTGTTTAAGCTGAAAATTCATTGCACTTTTGAACTTGCTACACAGAGAGACTTTTTGGATGCCTTGTGCTGTTTGACCCTTTTTGTGGTATGTAAAGCCATAAAATGTCTCCATTGTTGCATAACTTAAAGAGGATATTGGACGTGTTTAGAAGAAGAGGAGCAGTCCTTTAGCTAGCCTGAGGCAGCCATTGGTATGAAGGGTTAATGACTTCATTTTCTTAGCCTCGGCATATGAGGGTGGGTGGCTAGTCCTCTTCCTCGCCATCTCATCTTCCCACTGATATTGTATGGTCAGTGTACTCATTATAGCTGAGTTGGCTAGGGGAATGCAGGTGGAGCAGAAATCTCAAACCAAATTTCTGCCGTGGCAGGGATTTGAACACCCAACCTCTCGATTAACAGTCCAACACGCTAACCACTACTGCATTTTCTGTTTTCTGGTTTCTTTGCAAACAGGCGATAAGCTGTCGAACACAATGTCAGACCAGTCCCTCAACAGATCTGGAACGAGCATAGAGCTGAATGGAACATCAGGAGAGGCAGAGGAGAAGATCCGTCCAGTGAGCATCAGCTCTCCGTCCTCGTCCTCATCCTCGGTGTCCTGGCTGAAGAGACCGAATAACGCTTACGGAATCAGCAGCGAGTCCGAAACGTCCTTGGAATATCTGGAGACACCCGTTACGGAGGAGTTCAAGGAGTGCACACCAAAGTCTCGTAAATCCCAGACATCGGAAGACGCCAAGTTGTCCCTCGTCTCAGATTCATCATCCTTGGATACTTCGATCAATGCAGGGCCTTCCGTTTCGGCAATCCAGAGACGTAGCGGATACTACGGACGCCGAACGAAGGAAGAACTCGCCAAATTGCGATTGGAAAAGATTGCCGCAGGTGCAGCAAATCAATTGGCAAATCAATCCCTTCCTTTATCTCTGGGCAATTCTTCTCCGGCGTCTCCTCAGATGACTGTTACCGTTGTGTCATCGTACCTGGAGAAAGTCGTACAGGAAACAGTGGATACTGAGAAGATTTATGTAAAGGATCTCAAGGACATCATATGGGTAATGTTAATTTTGGCTCAGTTCTGACTATAGGTATTGATATTTGATATACCTTTAGTAATTAGGAAAGTAAGTATATTGTCTATTTATCGAACTGCATAACCACACTTTGATTTACATAAAGCATTCTTGTTAAAAACGTTTTCCTAATTAAGTTATCTGCCCATGTTACGACTGGAACTTGGTCATGAATGCGTTCTGGGTCTGAGACGCAGGGAATATTGAAGTGTCCTCACGTGAGGGAGGAGCGGGTTCAGAACATGGTCTGGGTCCACCAAGGCAGGAGTAAAGAGGTTTCCATCTGCCGATAGTGACCCTATCCTAACCCCGCTATAGCTGTACTCTGTTTATTGATCCTATAAATTGTTCTCTGTATCATAATTCTGGTCTTATTCTAAATACAGAACTGTTAAAATCCTGAACTTGACAATTTCAGAGGTGTTGCATAAAAGTTAAGTTACTGGGCAGAGCTATTTCATGAGTGCTTTGTCAAGTCAGAAGGGTTGTCTAGATATACCATATGAATAACTAAATTTGGTTGTTGAGAAATAATAGAGGGATGGAGGCAGAGACCCTGTCATCCCATTCTATTGTTAAATTTTCAGTTTCTGTTCTGAAAACAAAATGTCAGTGTGAATTTATGTACCAGAGTACTTTTATAAGAATGTCACCAAAGCTCTAGGCGAGTGGGTGCTTTCTAAGTGGTCTATAAGCCTTCTAAGGCAGCGGTTTTCAAACTTTATTTTTATTGTACCCCCAGGTAAAAAATCGAATTTTGGCGTACCCTCAACAAGGTCAGATCAAAAACATGCGAGCGTGAAATCCCCTTGCAATTAAAAACTCCTTTTAATCATTGGTGCAAACTGGGTTTTAGTCATAGGTAGAAATTTTAAAAGTAGCCTAATATAATTTTAATTTAAGAATGAAGTCATATCAACAAAATGGATAAATAAAATCACTATTAGAAAGTGTTAATGTGAGCAGTGGGCTTGTTTTGACAAGCACGGATTTACAATATCTGGTTAAATATTTGTCAATTTCAAACGCAAATCTGGTTCGAGTTCAAGCTTTGTCCTGTATTTGTTTTTGATCGCAAGCATAGGTGAAAAACCTGTTTCACACAGATAATTAATATGACGTGCTGAAAGGAATCAAACATTTTAAAGCTCCTTCAGAAATTAAGCCATATTCAGCTCTTCGTTTCAGCCAAAAATCGCACAACATGTCTTTCTTGAATTCGTTCTTCAATCCACCACAACATGATAGTTCAACAAACTGTTCTCTTTCCTGCATGCATGACTGAAAAATCAGCAGCAACACTGTATACATCCGATGGCATAAACTCGTAGAAATGTACAGACAAATAAGCGAATGGTGGACGTAGAATAGCTAATGAAAGAAAGATGGACATGAAGTCCATCAACTTATAGAAAATTTAATTTTTTCGCGTACCCCTTAGCGACACCTGGCGTACCCCCAGGGGTACGCGTACCACAGTTTGAAAACCCCTGTTCTAAGGTGTGAATAGAGTGAGCTTTATATGTGTGTAAAGCTGAGTCAAACAGAATGCTGTGTCTGATGATAAACATTAATTTGAGTAAATGATGAAGATTTATTTCTATACATTATTTCTATACATTATTTTCTATACATCATGGATAGGGCACAAGTTACACTTCTGGCTCTGTTTGATGTCAGTGCCGCCTTTGATACGGTCGACCGGACATTCTTATCAATCGCTTATTAGTTTCTTTTGGCATTTCTGGTAAGCCGCTTGACTGGCTTCACTCTTTTCTGAGTGGGCGTATGTCCTGCGCTGTCTTTGGGTCCACTAGGTCTCAATGGGTTGCCACTCCTTTTGGTCTGCCGCAGGGCTCTGTTCTCGGCCCATTGCTGTATATTTTATACACTGCTGATATTGTGACTGTTCTGGCCTCTTGTGGTGTTCTGAGTCAGCTCTACGCTGATGATATTCAGGCCTATCTGCATTGTCCGGCCTCTAATGCTCTGACTGCAGCAGCCACAATGCAGCGGGCTATGGAGGCTCTTGGCATTTGGATATCATCCAATCGTCTGCGCCTCAGTGCTTCCAAAACGCAGTTTATATGGCTTGGTAATGGGCAACAGCTGAGAAAAATAGATCCTCAGGCCATATCTGCTGACTTCCCTAACTTTGTCTTCTCGACGTTTGTCCGCAATTTAGGGGTTGTTCTTGATCAGGAGCTTACCTTCTCTGAACACCTAAATCTTTTATGCCGTGCTTGCTTTTTTCAGTTGCGGCAATTGCGGGTAATTTCCCGTTCACTTTCACCAAGTGCTGCACTTACTGTTGTTCATGCTTTTGTTTGTAGTAGGATTGACTACTGCAGTACCATCTATGCTGGCCTCCCATTGGGGCGCATTGCTCAGGTTGAGCGTGTGCTTCGTGCAGCTGCTAGGCTTGTTGGTGGTTTTTCTAAATTTGACCATATCTCGCATTATATGCGTGACGTACTCCACTGGCTTCCTGTTTCTCAGCGCATTCAATTTAGAATTTCGGTCTGGGTCTGGCGGTGCCAATTAGGGAGCGCCCCAGCCTACTTGCGTGAGTTCTGTCGCCCTACCTCAGGTTTAGCTACCCGCAGAAATCTTCGCTCTGCATCTCGAGGCGAACTTGCTGTTCCCTTTGCATGCACTTCAAAGATGCAACTTCGTGCCTTCTCAGTGGTTGGGCCGACCATCTGGAATAATCTTCCTTCAGATCTGCGTGTTCTTCTAGCTGGAGACTCTGCATACACCGTTTACAAGAATTTGAAAACTGTTCTCTATCGCCGTAGTTGGGCTGGGAGCGCCTCTGAGTAGGTTATCTTGGAGGGGCGCTATATAAGTCCTCTGAATGAATGAATGAATGAATTAATTAATATGTGCATTTTGGGATTGCTGCAAGCAATGACTAAATTACGGTACTATGAAAATATTTACAAGTAAGTGAAGCGAGACTTCAGTCTGTACCTGTGAGAATGTTGTCCTGTTTATTTATGTAAATACTATTGACACCTTGTCAGGTTACTGGGATGGGTTTAATGGTTTAGCAGATGGGCGTGATCTACTGGTAGGGACTGAATAGGGTGTTGGTAGACTATAAATTTACTGGGTTGTCTTCCCAAGGAAGTAACGGTAGTCATCCCAGTGTTTAGTTTGTTGTCTTGTTTACTACCTTTGATGGGTGGCATGTCTCTAAAGCGGTTAGGCCACTTAGGTTATGAGTATGGACCAGTACATTCGTAATGAGTACTGAGTATGTAGCAGAAGATGTTTTCAAGCATGGTATTTAGATTTCCTGTGTGCAAAAGCCAGATAGAACATTTGTAATGGATATTTTTTTACAATGCTATACCATGCAACCATATGTGATACTGTCCTCATTCCAAAGTTCATAAATGCATACACCAGCATACCACAGACTATCAATGGCTTTGAGTAACTGTGCATGAAGGACTCAAGGTTCCTACACTGGACCAGCAGGGTCCATACACAGGGACCTTAAACAGTGTGGCACTGGCACCTCAGTCAAACAGGCAGCGGTGGTGAAGGATATCCTCTGATCAATTCAATGAAAATGAGCAGGAAATGAGCTATAGAAAAACACAAAAGTTATATGTACAGTGATTGCTTTGGAGGAAGCCTGAACAGATGTTTCTTCGTGCTGTGAGCCGAGTACTCTAACCAGTTGGCTGTGTGTGTCACTGAGCGCTGCTTGCTTTATACTGGTGAACTCTTTGCCCCGATGGACTTTAGTTCCACTTACTTGCCTCTGATTAGTTTCTGTTGAAGTACCACTGTACTAATTCATAAGTACAATTTGTTAAAAAAAAATAATTTTAATGTGCAATACCAGTTTTGAGATTTACTGCAGTGCTATCAAGAGCTATTTAAAGGCATGATATAAAATGCTTAGATACATAGATGGAATAGTTTCTGTATTGATGTGAGTGTTCTTCTGACTACGGACAGTACAGGTGCATTTCATCAACAGTTAAGAACTGTTCTTTCACTGCGGTTGGGCTGGGAACACTGAAGTGGTTATCTTGAATTGACACTAAATGAATGAATGAGTGAGGGAGTGAATGAGTGTTTGAATGGTGTGAATGAATGAATGGAGTGAGAAAGTGAGTGACGCTTAGTCAGTGAGAGGGTGAGTTGTTAAATTAGTAGGTGATTGGAAGTGATTTGTTGAGAATGAATGATTGAATGTTCACCAATTAATGGTCATGCTTTACTAAAACCGACTTGCCTATTGGCATCTGAGGCCAATTCAGTCATAAATCGAGTATGGTAGTCAGTTCAGTTGGGTATATGACCTTTGTGATGTGGGAAGGAATATCACAGGTTTTCCGATATTGCCCCCATAATTGTATGCTACACTGCAGCTAACTGCACATTTGTTAGCACCTGTAGGGGCAGCTGACTGGCAAAACCAGTATAAAACAGGAGACATTGTGCATTTGAACCTGTGCATGTTTTATGTATAGGGAGAAAAACTTAAACGTTTAGTCTATTATTCTTTAATAGTGAACATTTTTGATTTGTGACTCTATATTGATTTTCGTGCTTTTTATTTCTAAGCCATTAGGAGTAGTTCAGCATGATTGTTGTTAAATATTTGAGTTGAATTTTAATTTATTTTTAATAGGGTTGTTAATATCGGTTTTTTTGCAAACCTATTATCGGTTTTAGAAATCCGATTTTAAACCGATTATCGTTTTTTTATTGGTCTTCATAAAAAATTTAATATATTATCATATAATGCAAGTTACTGCAAACCGATAATCGCTACCTACCGTACCGTAACGTACATACACCGTATGGGGTTCTACTATTACCTCGTTGGCTTTGGAAGACTCCGCTTTATATATGAGGCTTTATATATGAGGCAATAATAGGTTGCTGTGGGGGTTCTATTATCACCTCGTTGGCTGTGGAAGTCTCCGTTTTATATATAAAAGGCAGTAATACGTCGCTGTGGTGGTTCTACTATCACCTCATTTGCTGTGGAAATCTCCGTTTTATATCTAAGAGGCAGAATTCGATAATCGTTTTGTCAATAATGAAAACCGATAATCGTTTTCAAAACCGATAATCGGATTTCCGATTATCATTTAACATCCCTAAGTTTGAATCATAAGAAGTACATGACCAATAGCAAAAATCAATTATACAGAAAAACAATGAAAACGAACAGATTATACATATCCTATGTCCTATCTGTCAACACGTGAAATGTGAGTTTGCTAATACAAACGAAACATGAGGAGAGGAAGCTGAATCAGCTTACCATGTCATCCCTCTATGTTATAATTAGAACAATTTATCATTGAGATAACTATAATAACAGTTGACATTAGAGTTCATAGGACACTTAGATAGCATCAATCCTGGTAATCTTTAGTAATGGCAGTGTTGGTCAATCAAAAATGATTTGTATGCAATCTTGAGTATATTATAGGACTGTGATTCACGACTCCTAACATCAGTAGAATTCCTTAACTGATGGCCTTTGATTCTATTAGTGGATTGTTGGGGCCCGATAGCGCATTGGATAACATCTGGCGTATAGAGTGAGAGGTACCGAGTTCGAGTTCCGTTGGGCGGACATGCTTTGTAGGCTGCTATTAGCGCCGTGTATTGCAGGCTGTCTGTTCTGTTAGTAGTTAAGATTGAAATTGCATAACATGTAAATGTACAGCGCAGTGCGTTTGTCAGGCGCTTCAATAAAGAAAAGATTATTATTATATTATTATTATAAACATGTTTTTTCTATACATTTGTTTGTAAATATGTAACGTGTTTGATTTTAATTTTTAATGTGCTGTTTGGTCATGTCTTTTAATTTATAATGTGTTTGATTTGGTTAATTTATGACATTATTTATTTTTGAGATGTCATTTGGTCAGATTTGTTGATTTATAATGGTTTAATTTTAACATGTTACTTTGTCAAATTTGTTGATTTATAATGGCTTAATTTTAGCATGTTACTTTGGTCATGTTCGTGACTTTAAGCCATGTTTATTACATGTTATTTCATTTTGTCTATTAATTTGACTTATAAAATGTTTGGTTGGTGGTGTTTGTTAATTGACAGTATGTTTTATGTTAACAGGGCTACTTGCTTCCCTTCGCAAAGGCAAAGGATATTCAAGTTCCTAGGGAGGACCTGCATGCTCTATCCGGCAACATTAAGTAAGTAAGTAAGAATATTCTTTAATAAACCAATTGCTAACCGCATTTTGGTGTACACACATCATAGTAGTCACAATAAATCTAAATTAGCCAGTCTATCTTATTCAAGTCCTATAAATCATTCTAGTGATGTAGGTTCTTCGCATTAGGCTATCAGCGGGAGGAATGACACGATCATGGGCCCTGGGGCGGAGAGAATAAACGGAAGTTTTAACAGGAGGAAGCAAGGCATGTAGCACATGACCTTTATCGGTCAGAACAGCAGACAAAAGATGGGAATCCGCCTTTAAGCATAACTGCTCAAAGGACGGTGAGTCCTCAGGAAGGTAATGATAGCGAATGAGGCGACGTATCAAGGACTGAAGCCTGTTCCTTTCGCACTGCCCCGCAAAACCCCACCAAACAGGCGAGGCATAAAACAGCATCCGTGCTAGGGTTGTGGCACGCACGGCATCAAAAAGCTGCGGACCTCGCAAGCCGTGAGCGACCAGAGTCCGCAAGGCATAGAGAGATTGGCGGGCCTGACAGCATATTCGGTGAATGTGGTTTTCAAATCCTAAGAAGTTGGAAATGGTGATAAGTTCTCAGGGCCCGCCCTTTTGCGGCGGATCAACATTTCACTGGTTTTCTTTTTATTCAGCGTTAAGTTACATTCGGCAGCCCATAGGGAGACATTGTCCAGTTCAATAGAGACAGAAGCACTATATGAAGAAGGAATGAGAAGATAGCAATCATCGGCGTATTTGAGGAGCCTATTTGTGGGGTAGACAGTGCTAAACCTGGAAATAGCATTAATGAAGTTAACGGGCCCAAATCCCGATCCTTGGACAATGCTGGCGTTTATTTCAATGTATGTTGATATTGCCCCTTGGAATTTTGTGCAATGCTGACGGCCATTAAGAAAGGCAATGACCCAGTTATAGATATTGTCTGGAATTGGCAGTTTCGCCAGTATGCTAGCCAGGTACTCATGCCTGACGGTGTCAAAAGCTTTGGAAAAATCTAAAGCTATTACGTGGACATACTGATTGGAATTCAGCAGCTCTGATATATTATAAGTGAGAGCAATGAGGGCAGCCGATGTGGAACCAGTGGGCCTGAAGGCATATTGATCAGAATACATGCAATTTTGAAGGGGATTGGTTAGAATAGGGTAAAAGAAATGGCATACTATCTGCTTTTCAAGTAACCTGCACAGGATGGGTGTGATAGATATTGGTCGAAAAAAGGCCATCTACAAGTTCAACATGTCAGACCAAGCTCTCCAGTCAGACAAATAAATTTATGCCATTACTCAGTCTGTTGCCTAGAATTTCTAAATGGGATGTTCTCTGGTTGAGTAATCTTGGCGTGGGAGGGATTGCTCGCTCTGCCTGCACTTGACCGGTGAAATAATAACCATGGTACTGTGCGAGTCTGCTTGGGTTTAAGGTCAAGTTTATGTTGACTATGGTTCATTTACTGTAAACCTCGGTCTTTAGTAGAGCTTGGAGGTACGGGTGCTCTGGTCGGTCTGTGGTAATTCCAGTTCTTTCCCGTTTCATCCACATGTAAAAACTCCATCACTGCTCGTACTCTGTCAGTGCCAGTCCCAAGCTTGTAGAAAGGAGGAGGGTAGCACTAATCATCTTTGTTATGACACAGTGTCGTTAAACAGCTACTAACCAACCATTGCAACCAACCATGTTTAACAATACTTTGAGGCCTATATAACTGTGCACAGTCCAGTGTTTGTAAATTTCTGTTCTCCTCAAAATGGCTGGGAATTACTGTGTTTGTCAACTCATACTTTTCTGAGATTTGTCTGGTGACTAATTTGAATGTGCATTTGTTTATAAATGTTTATAAATTGTAAGCTAGTTAGTTATTTGGACTTTTAATCAAGCACCTTTAAACCTCTCAAAGGCATGTTATGGTTGTTTGTCAATGGTGATTGATATTTTATCGTGAGTATAAGCAGTTCAAAATCGGACTTCTTGCAGGTTTATCTAATCGAATCCAATCTAATCTAATAGCCTCGAGAGGGTCATAGTTCAGTCAGTATGTTATCGTTAGTTTTATTATTGTGGGACATGGTAGCCGATTGGTTGGAATGCTCTTCTTGTAATACGGAGGGTATGGGTTCGAAATTATTCTGATATGGTTACTGTCATAGAACGAGTATGTGCATATTACGAATATTAAGATTTTTTGAAATTTACGAATATTGACGAATATTAAATCTGGCCAACGAATATTAAATTTTTTGTTTTTTAATTCTTCAAAATCCGGAAATAGTAGTAAAACATTCAGTGCCAAAAACTAAAAATGTTTTAATGGATGGCACGTTGGTTTCAGAGATAGACCGCAGAGTTCTTCAAGAGTAGGGAACGATTTGGGTAGGAAGCCTAAGCGTACCAACTTACGGACCACAGCACTAAGTACAGCGCCGCAAAACCACTGCACATACTCTTGAATTAGTACTCTTAAATTAGTTGATAAACAAAGCAGAAACAGTGACGTCATCAACGAATATTTACCAATATTAAAAATGTCCTAACATTCACGAATATTTACGAATATTAAAAATGTCCAAATATTCACGAATATTTACGAATATTAAAAATGTCCTAATATTCACGAATATTTACGAATATTAAAGCCTGAAGTCACGAATTCTCGTTCTGTGGTTACTGTGTAGGGAACTTGATCATGTCCTTCACTTAAAATTGCTCAGCGCTGTTGATTGATGTTTGGTCATTCGTAGCTGCTAACTAATTAATAGGTGTGCAATAATAATAGTAATGATGATGATGATGACAATGATGAATAATCTTAGCTGTAGTGTATAGACTTCTGGGTAATAAGAAGTAAATGTCTGACAGCAGGTTACATTGAATGTGTTTGACAAGAGACAGTTTATGTTTATGAGCAGTCTTTGACCATACTAATGTCTCTGATCAGGTCCACATTAGTTTTTAAGTTAAATTAAATATAGTCAAGTTTTCTCTGGCTGCTTGTAATATGAAAATATAATGCTGTAGTGATTTGCTACATGTAATTCTCTTTATACGGTTAATCAAGATTTAAGTAATCTTACCAAGTAGTTTCACATCAGGTAAGGGAAGGATAAGTATTAAGTTAAACTTGCTCAGGTAAGGGAAAGTTGAGCCTGAGTAGGTAAGGGAAAGTAGAAAACTGGCTTAAGTGGACAAGTTAGAGCAAATTTTCGAGATTAAAAGTTTAATGACTGACGTTTTATGATGTCTGTAGGAGGTTTGTGGACAGACTGAAGAAGAGCCATCTCGATCCAGTCGTGATCGGAAAGTGCTTTGTCGATGCGAGTGATGGCTTCAAAGTCTATGCTGACTACTGCACCAACTACCCCAGGTATGGTGGCGAATTTTAAGGTCTTTGGATAGTTACTGATGTTGTGCCAACTCAGTCGTCCATGCTTACCAGTTTGGGAAACGAGTACAGACATAGGTTATGAGGTTAGATAGTGTTGTAGTGATGTGGTCACATTTGTACCTCAGCTGACAAATCCATCAGCTTCAAGATAATGCTTCTAAGAAGTTTGTACAAAAGCATTGCCAAAGGTGTTGCCTTTTTGTACAAAAGCATTGCCTTTTTGTACAAGAGCATTACCTTTTTGTACAAAAGCATTGCCTTTTTGTACAAAAGCATAGCCAAAGTGTTGTCTTTTTGTACAAAAGCATTGCCTTTTTTATACAAAAGCATTGCCTTTATCTGTTTACACTTACTTTTTTACCTTTACATTTACTTTTATCTCTACCTGTATATTTTGCCTGTATATTACCTTTACAGTATTACCTTTAGTCCTTTAGCTTATTTTACATTTATCTTTTATCTCTGCCTTTTTACCTCTACAGCATTACCATTACCTTATTTTTACGTTTACATTTTACTGTTGCCATTTTACCGTTACCTGTACCTGTTAACCCTTGATATCTTTAACCTTCAGTTATACCTTTATTTGTTTATACATTTAATCATTTTACCTTTTGTCTGTTAATGTTTTTTTAAGTAGCTAAATATTCAGGTAATAATTTAGTTGAGTTATTCAGCCAAAGTTGAATATTCATATGAATTTTCTGTAAGACAAATGCTTTTGTTTTCTAAATATTTCTACAGGGCCTTGTGAGTTGTAAGAAACTTTTACCCTGTGGCTGTTTAACAGACCTCATGATTAATTACTCAGGTGCTTCTATCACAGGGCACCCTACCAGATGCCCTAAATACATGCTAATGAGATATGTACTCTCCTCGCCAATTAGATGGCTACTGTGTGCTTTGAGCTGTGGGTCAAATGGTCTTATGGTCAAGGTCTGTTAGGTGCTCTAAATTAGGGGTAGAGGCATGTGGTTAAGAACTATCTTGTGGGTCAGATGGTGTGTGTTGGGTACACCATGTAAATATATACCTGCCTTGTATATGCCATCTGTGTATAATATCAGGATTATCAGGTACACCATCTCAACATCCTTGGCTTGTGTTACAGATAGATTGGTGACCAGACCCACAGACAAGCAGACAAACAGCGCTTCTGTGAGATCCTTAAAAGGACCTGTGTTAAATGTCAGAATAGATTCATACATACAGAGACAGACAGAGCATTAGCAGGCAGGCAGACATACAGACACGGACAGATAGACAATTATTCAGAATGACAGATGATCGCTTCCCAGGGACTCCTCTGAGTCCAGAGTTAGACAGAACTTGCCAGTAATGAAAGTTCCCTGAGGCTATTTTGAGGCAGGGCTGATGATGTATATGTGGTTGTCACGAATCATTGATGCCTGGATTGTGACTAGATTGCACCCAAAGTTATCCCCCAAGAAACTGGAGTGAGGATTGCACCGAAGCTACCCCAAGAAGTTGGGGTATGTGTCCGCTGCTACTGTTCCAGTCTTTAGACTGTTCTACACCTCAGACAAACAGATTGGAGATTGAGAATCTTGGGGATGAGAGTCTATGGAAACCCTTGGGAAGAAAGCACTTGGTCTAGCCCTGGGAACACACCACTGCTCGTACTCTAGCAGTGCCAGTCCCAAGCCTCTCGACGCCTAAACTTACCCTAACGGGCCTAACGGTCTAACCAACTCTCACAACGCCTCCTAACCGACACTGAGGTCATGAGAACCTATGCACCCCGATTCTAAATGTTTACCCGATTTCCGACTCCGTACGAAGACTTTCTGCGTTCACGTCAGTTTGAAATAATAAACGAAGATTATTATTATTACTAGATGTTTGCCCGTCCTAAGACGGTTAAAGGAAATTTAAACAAAATATGCTTACTCCCTTCCCTTCTTCCCCTCCCTCCCTCTCTCCCTCCATCCCCTTCCCTCCACTCACTCCCGTCCCGTTTCGTCCCTCCCACCCCACCCCTACCTTCCTCCCTCCCTTCCATCTCCTCCCTCCACGCCCCATTTCCTCCACTCCCTCTCCCTTCCGTGCAGTGTGTCCGTCCGTCCCTCCACCACCTCTCTCGCCCACATGTCGTGTTGCATTATCTCGCGTTGCTATGACAACGTGGAATGACGAAAGCCATTGTCGAAAACAGCTTTACAGGCTTCAGATACACAGATGCACGCATGCAGGCACGCACGCACAAAGATTTTCTGTTTCATTATATTATTAACTAGACTAGATGTTTGCCCGTCCTAAGACGGTGGGTTTAGGTGCTCGGGCAGGCCACTTGTTATCAGCGCGCTCCTCTTTTCTCCACTTCCCTTTTCCTTGCTCTGCTTTTCCCCTCCAATTCCACTTTCTTCTCCACTCACACTCCACTGCCCTGCGATCGTGCGTGTCTGCTCCCTCCTCCTTCCTTCCGTCCGTCAGTCCCTTCCTCCCTCCCTCCGTCCGTCCCTCCCTCCCACGTCTCTCGCGGCGATCGTGCGTGTCTGCTCCCTCCCTCCTTCCGTCCGTCTGTCCGTTCGTCAGTCCCTCCCTCTCTCCGTCCGTCCGTCCGTGCGTCATTCCCTTTCTTCCTCTGTCCGTCCGTCCGTCCCTGTCCTTGGCCCTGTCCCTGTCTATCCTTCCGTCCATCCATCCCTCCCTCCCTCCCTCCCCGTACTTCTCTGCCGTCTGTCCCGGCCGTCCGTACCTCCTTCCCTCCCTTCAACGTCCGTCCCTCCACCACGTCTCTCGTAGCGATCGTGCATGGCAGACCCACATCGTGTTACATTATCTCGCGTTGCTATGACAACGTCTTATTTAGTTATTGCGATGACGTGTATTGATGACGTAAGCCATATTGTCGAAACCAGCGTTACAGGCCTCAGATGCACAGATGCACGCATGCACGCACAGACATTTCTGTTTCATTATATTATTAATTATTCACTTTAAAATGTTGCGCAAGCAGCGCAATTGTTGTGGTGCGTAAGTTTACTGGCATCGTGAGTGTCGGTTAGGGTCAGGGTAGGCTCGTGAGGGTCGTTTAGGGTCAGGGTAGGCGTCGTGAGAGTCGGTTAGGGTCAGGGTTAGGGTTAGTGTCGTCATTACAAAATATGATACCATGCCAAGACACCGTATAACGGCAGTAAACTGACGCGGGTTTTGAACTAATAATTTAATGACCTCATCTTCGGCGTACCAAAAAAACTTTGGTATCAATAAAAAGCCTTCGGTGATGTATGGGTGTTTAACCGGTGATACATATGCCCATTTACCAATTGCCAAAGTGACCACTATCATGTAGTTGAGGGGTTTGTCAAGACTTACTGTCGGCTGAAGCAAGGACTTCTAGATTAGCATGGACTATAAACGTGAAAACAGCCTGTACGTCAGTTGGCCCACTACTGCAGCAGCAGCAGCTCAGCATTACAATGCTTTAGGATGATGCTATACATTGATTTAATGAACAAATACACTAGACCAGAATGACAAATTGCTTATGTAGATAATATAGCATGCATATGTAAAGTAATGTGTGGCAATTTTCAATAGAAGATAGAATAATAAAAATGTACGATTACCTATATGAATGTGCCTGGATAGAAATTTGTCATAGATGATTATCACGTTCACTGGTGTGAAGCACTAGAAAGTTTGGCTATTTTTCTACGCTTTGCAGGCTGCTGATTACTTTGGTTAGCATCACTTGTAAGCTTCCGTACTGCATTTTTTGCAAAACAGTTAAACAGTCGCTGCACAAGGAGTGATTTAAGATCATGGCCTTTGAAGCAGTAGTTTTCACTGACAAGTGGATGTCCCAAAGAATCAATGTCAGTAACACGATCCATGATTTTCACAAACAGTGATCGCTGGCATTCTGCAGCCAGGAGTCGAGATTTCAAAGGCGGTGATGCATTGATCTCTTCAAACACTCGCCAACAATGTACTGCCAACATGAATGTATATTCGCTTGGCTTTGTGAGTCCACCACGATTTATGTCATCTAAAAATTTTGTCGCTCCATGGTTGAAAATGAAATCTTCTTCCAATTGGACAGCTTGTGAAGCATCCGGATCAACCAGTTCCTGTTTGCAGTAGCCACATCTTGTGATGTGTACCACCGATCTTGCCATCGCACCACTTACATAGAAGATGACATTAGCATCACTAGATGATGGCCATCTGAGACATTGCAGTGATTCGGCCAGTTCATCAGCTGTAGCATCTTCTGCCGAATTATTTGAATTTGATACATTGGACTTAATGGCATCATCGATCTCATTAAGAGAAAACCCAGAAAACTTCAGCAGAGACAAGGCACGGATTTTTCTGTCTCCTTCAAGCACTTGTCTCATGGATATATAGTAGTTGGCTCCAGACAGTTGACGAAACCAACCAAAACGTGACTCTATCGCATCAGACTGTAGATGGCCAAGGAGGACAAAGTTAAAGCCAAGGCGGTCAAGCAGATAAGAGGAACAGTCCACCAGAGCCATGCACGTGTGACGCAATGATAGGAATGTCTCGCGTGTCAATCCTGGCTTTTTTGAATCCTCCCAGTTTTGTAGAAAGCTGGCAAAATCTCTCAGGAAGTTCAATTTCCAGTCAAGTGAGGATCTTACTGGGTCCATTGTGGAGTCCCTTTTATGCTTGCCTTTTGTAGAGGTCTTAACATTGACTATGTTCCACAGTTTTATTATTAATGCCAAGAAATCTGCGGTGCCAGTCCATGATGACTTCCCGTCTTGAGTTCCATAAAACCTCAAAGCATCACGTGTTGACTCCGAAAAAATGGATGTTGCAAGTTTCACTGATGTTTTCTCGATGCTTTTTGGATACAAAGCCTTTGCAGTTACTCTGTGTGCTTTTTTCAGTGTCATTGCAGCCTCTAAGTCGTACAAGTCCACGATGTCACGGAAATTTGCACAACATCCATCTGGCAGATTTTGAGGCATCGGCGGGCATTCAAAGACTTTGCGGGACTGGAAGTTATTGTAGATATTCTTAAGACCATGCACAGGATCGAAGATTAAAAATATTGGCTGCCCTGTGATGTTGTCGATGACTTTTGTCTCCAGTGATCCATTACATAAAAAGTCAATAAAAAACTTTCGGTTGGTGGTAGCATTATCAACAGCTATTGCAATTACACTAAAAAACACACTTCTAAGCAATGCAGCCACTTCCAAGTAGCACTCATGCTGCTTTGCAGCAGTTAATTTTGACATTGGGTATATGGCCACGATGTCTTTATATTTGCTAACTACCGACTTCACCATGAAACAAAGCAACGTGGAAGCAACAGATCCATCTGGTGTCAGTCCCTGCATCTCCCCTCTTGTATATTCTACTCGTTTTGCGACATAAATTTCATCAATGATAAGGATGACCGTCCTTTCATACTGGTTTAGCTTGGAGATCCTCAACTTCAAATAGGAACTATTGTCGAGTCCAGTGGCAGAATTCAAACGTCGAGTGACCTTCCTCAGAGTGGTTGTTGTTGGCAAACACAAAATATTTTGATCCTGAAGAACCATGTATGCGGCTGGGCTGGCTGCATAAATCATATATGATAGTATCACAAGCTTTGCTGAATAGACTCGTCCAAATTTTTTCTTAGACAGCAACTTAAGTTGCTCAGTTAAGAAGCTAATTTTCTTGTGTTCTTCACTGTCTTCCTCCAGACTATCTGTAGTGGTTTTCAAATGCTGTATAGCCAGTTTAATGTTGAATTCTAGTGTGCGAGAAGTTGGATCTCTGATCCATGCCTTTACACGAGCCATTAAATTCACAAGTTGTGACATACTCCGGAGTGGACCCTTTACTAAATCATGATACTGGGTTGATGGAACAACTTTCTCATCCACTGTAACAGCCATGGTGAAATCACTTCTAACAATAATACTCCCCATTATCTTAGGTATGTCCTCTGTCACATTGATTAGATATACAAGGAGAGCTTGCTCAACAATACAGATCTTAAAATCCTCAGGTAAAGTCGTCTCAGCTCGCAATCGTTCCTCAAGTTGTGACACTGTAAGACCGGAAATGTTGTCATTCTCCATGAAGGACTGCTCCAGGGTGTCAAGCTTCTTCTCCTCTAGCTGAAATTGACTTGATGTTGTGGCTCTAGAAGTTGATCTGGGGACGTTACATGTTTTCGACAGATACTTTGGAGCATTAGAAAAGATAGATGGAACAGCTTCCTCTTTCAGATACCTTCTGAAGGGTTTTACAGATGATTCAGACTTCATCCTTCTCCTGGAAACATTTGTATCTTGTGGTTCGTCAATAAAATCACTGGGCTGGAAATGAAGCGAATGTTTTGTTGGGGTATATCCTTCCCGAGGATTAGCCCGAAGCCATTTCTGGCATAGTTCGACATTACTGACTGGGAAAGAATGGAATGTTATTTTTTCTCCATTATCTCCAATACCTGGGCAATCACGATACCCACTTCTACAGCCAAACCCTGCACATTTATATACCATTTCAAATGATAGAAAGTCCAATAGTAATCAGCTAATCCAATTGTTGTGTACAAGTCTCCTACAGATAATCCAACTGGTGTCTGTTTTTCCACAGATAATCCAAGAGAAGCGAAGTAATATCACACAAGAATCTCCTTCCACAATTTATCCAAAGAATGGAATCATGCTACATTCTAACATAAGCTTACACTAATACTTTCAGATACAGGCTTTGAATGCATTGGAAAGCCAAACATGACTGCTGCTGCATGAATGCAGGGGCCTACTCGCGTATGAGTCACTTTCAACCCCAGCCTGACCTTTTGTTCCAGTTCTCTATCTAGACTTCCTTGGCTGAAGCCAAAAGAGGTCACGCCATTTATAACGCATCATTCTATTGGCTCCTAAAAAGCATTGGACCCGTAGTACTATAGGGTCTACGAGTACGTCCCGGGCAGACACGTCTCAGGGTCCTTCAGGGCATCTGGTTTTTCAATTTTATCAGTAAACCAAAATCTGATGTAAGCCTGCAAAAGGGCCATTTAATGTAAATTACAATAATGAATAATAAAAAAGGTTAATAATAATAATAATAATAATAATAATAATAATAATAATTATAATAAAAATTATAATAATAATAGTAAAAGTAAATGTAAAAATCAATTTCTGGTTTTGCAGGTCCATCTCTGGCTCTAATTAGGCTACAAAGAAATTTCCAGAAACATGAAAATGTGATTATGTGAATGTGATAAATGATTTTAAATGACAGTTGTCGCATTATAATGATTATGATATAAATTTCAAGAGATGAGGATAGGCCTACGTAACTTGCATTCTCTGTATAGACTACATCAACAACTCGCTCTTTACCATGATAATCAACTCCACTACTACTGCTGCTGCTACTATTTAACTGCTAGCAATGATATTGTCAGCTTGATTTGCTGCATCATTCGCTTTTGATGAAATTAAAAATTCTAGACTTTGAAGGAGTGTATTGTATTGTATTGTATTGTATTTGAATACTTGTTATAGCGCCCCTACCAGATTTCCCATTCAGAGGCGCTCCCGACTACTGCGCGGACGCTGAATCGGAGTTTCACGCCGAAGCGCATGAGCAATTGCGAGTGAAGGACTTGCCAAGGTCCCTACGCGGCGACTTTTGAGGTGGATTCGAACCCGCAACTCTCCAGCTGCAAGGCACCGAACATACCCCTATACCACCGTGTCTGTCTCTCGTTTGCATTCCTGACTTCCACCAATCTTTCTTTCCTTTTTTGAGTTCCAGAATTCTGGTGGAGAATAGAATTCAGTCAGAAATGGAAATTTATCTGCATCAGTTAACTTTGGTCCAACAGCTAGTCCGAAATCATTCTGATGAGTAATGACCTACATTTGTTACTATGCTAGCCCCTAACTCCTCTGACTGAGCAACTGAGATAGTGCTGAGTGACATAGCTATTAAATTGTTCTTGTCAGCAACATTGCCAACCTCGTCAGTTTAATTTCCACCGTCACATTCGTTGCTGGCTTGCGTTTTTGTACAGAAATTCAATAGAGCCCGTTTTCTATAATGCTTCTTCACCTAGATCCTATAGAACTTGATTAAATTGAGGCAATTAAACTTGAAAATTTAATTAAGAGCGTTTTTCTTTATGCGGTGTTATCTTCATGTACAACTGTGCTGGGTACGTTTCTACCTTGGGTCAAATACCCAATACAGATACCAC
The DNA here is from genome assembly GCA_020284085.1 of Aporrectodea caliginosa. Taxonomy (NCBI): domain Eukaryota; kingdom Metazoa; phylum Annelida; class Clitellata; order Crassiclitellata; family Lumbricidae; genus Aporrectodea; species Aporrectodea caliginosa. The sequence goes on from JACEVL010000998.1 coordinate 29,357, forward strand.
ACATACATGTAGCCTGCATGTATACATACACTGTATGTCTGTGGCCCTGTAAAACATGTATCACGATTCACGGAGCATCCGTCATATACAGACAGCATTGGACCAAAGGTTTCTTCAGTTTGATAAAGTTTAGATATTTTCGGGCCCCTGCCAGGGGTCCCTGCAATAGAACCTGGCCCCCGGCCCCGGGGGCAGCAGACCCTGACCCCATCTCATCGGCCCTGGTCATGGGACTTGTGCCGCATTACAGAAGTTTACTAGTATCGGAGCCTAGATGAAGCAAACGAAGATGCCACAATACACGAGTAAAATGTGGGAAATTAAAATGGTGTATTATTATTTTGAAACGTTTATGTCCGGTCATTTATATCTGTGACGTCACATGTTGCACAGCTAAAATCCAAAGTGTTTAGTTATTCTATGTCGCGGAATTCTAAACCTCAACGTTTTATGTCGGAGTGCAGTTCGACTATAGTTCTCTAACTAGAATAATAGGTGCTTAAGGTCATTAGCGTCGCCACGGGGGGAAGGGGCAGCTGCCCCCCAACCCTGGTCAGGCTGGGTCCTGGGATTCGTGCAAATCCGGTGAGTTTTTAGGGGGGTACCCTATGTGGTGTGTGGTTTGACATTTTACATTGAAGGTCCTTTTCTCTTCCAAAGTTTGTTTTCTTTTCAAAGACTAATCAACAGGTGACGGATTGTGCTTTACACAAAATATACAGAAGATAGGGAAAAGTCCAATGTTGTTTATCTCTCCTATTCGCAGTGATGAGTCATGATGGGGTGACCTATTTACATCAGTCACACAGCCGCATTCCAACAGGGTGTCCAAGACAACATGTGGAAATTATTAGTATGCCTGCCTCTTTGAGCGACATCTGCAGGGATGCAGTCAGATGATGCATTCTCGCTCAACGGGTGCACGCAAAAGCAAGCATCAGTGTGGGTGTGTGCGCGCGCGTGTGTGTATATGTATATGTATATGTGTGTGGCCTGTGTGTGGGTATAATACTTGTTGTAAAATAGATACATATAAACAGAGACAAAACATAGCAAACTGATTCACACTATCTTGGTTTTAAGACAAGGGAATAAAAATATCTATGAATTAACATTCCCTCGCCCGCTAATTCTCGAGAGCAATGGGAGGCCGTTCCCACGCATTCCAACCCAGTTTAACCCAGGGCTTTTTTAGCGTGCAGTTCTACACAAAATGTGCAGTTCTAAATCAATTTGTGCAACTGTAAAAGCATTTTTGTGCAGTGAAAAATTTCTAAAAAGGTCATTTTCATCCAATTGGGAAAAATTTAGTTCTAAAATGTCCTTTAAAAAAACCTGGTTTAACCCCGAGTACGGTCGTTTAAAGCAGTCGGCGTTCTGTTTCTATTGTCGATTGTTCACCAGTAAAACTGCATCAGCACTGCTTGGCTTCCCGATTCGGGAATCCTTCTTGCTTGGTCTGTATAGCCTACCATTTATAAACTATTTCTGCTAATTGTGTCTGGTCAGCAATCTGTTTACCCTAAGGCTTGTGGCGTTCTTGGATATTGAACGTGTTTTCTAGTTTTTATATTAATTTCAATAAATGTTGGGTTTGCTAATATTATCTGTAGTCAAACTCAAATACGGTTCACACTACATCTTAAACTTCGGGGTAGCACGGTCCTTGCACGGGGACCTTAAATGGTGTGGCGTGTATTCGAACAGACGAGCAGTGATGAAGGATGTAACCCAATTCATTGAAAAATGCGCAGGGTCGAGGCCGTATACGGTCACTATATGAAAACGCGAACATTAACATTTAGCTACGAGCCACAGTTAGCGCCTATCAGCGCTGAAATAATAGATCAATTTTGTTCCTATGGCAGCTTAAAATGCTACCATAACAGTATGGAAATTCAAAATTTTTTAAGTACCTCTCCCCCTGCTCGGCGCTCTGCGCCTCAGCGATCGTCCTTCGGACGCTCAGTTCTCTGTCCTCCTATGCCTTGCCCCCCAACCTTGAAGCTCTGACGACGCCACTGCTTAAGGTAACATAAATAAAAAGGAGCTGTCGAGCGTGGTAATTAAACGATTGATCTCATGACAGAAGTCAAGGTAAATTTAAATGTAAATCTTCGAAAATTTCTCAGCGCACACGAGATCCATGTCTGGGAGACCAGCTTAAACACCGGCGCTATACCAAATCAAGTCCACAATAGCCAAACTCTTCTGTTCGTTCCGGTGCCAGGTCAAAATCCGGGGAGGTCAAGCTAATTTTCCATAGTCTAAAACTGAGTTAAGTCTATCTGGCGGTCATGGTAAACTGAAGTTACACATTCTACTCAAGCATTACTCAAGCAATTGTATTGCGGACGCGAAAATTCTGGTTGCTTGGACAAATGCCCAAGAGATTATTATGTCATAATTTGATTCCTACTCTTTAGATTCCATTGAATATTCTGTTGGCGGCTCAGAAATGGAGGTCCTTTGCCACCAGTACTAGGCGCATTACATACGGTGTATCAATTTATAAAATGGGTAAAGAACTCTTGCAAAGAACTGAGGCTAAGAAGTATGAAGTTCACCATAATCATCTTTCATTATCAAAGGCGGCCGTTGACAGTCTTAGACAATTTTGAGAAATAGGCGAGGACAAAATGCCGCCCTTGAGTCCTTTTGACGGAAGTGACCATCATGTATTTTGTCGGAATTTGCCGGCCCTTTAAAAGTGCCGCTCTAGGCAGCCGCCTATATCGCCTACACTCATTGTTCATTATGCTGTCATAGTGATCAAGACAATCAATTTTAACTACGACGTCAGCTATTCTGAAAATACAACGTCATTTGTTCGTTTCCTAATTAAAGTTCTGCAGACGTTACTGTAAACATTCTGATGAATTTAGCCAATAAGAGTGTCTTCTATAGAAACTGTGATGTGTTATAAAGGCACTTTGTCCTTAGTGGACTATTTCTTTTTGAACTTTAACTTTTAATGTCGCTTAAAACGCCTGTCTTGTGCTATTGCATAATATACCTCATATATATCGTTTCTTTATTGTCTCTCAATATGGTACCTACTATCATTACACACCATGTAATTGGGTTCCTGTTGTAATTACACACCGGGCAGAGTTATTAAACGGATCATCGAGTAGAGTTTGATATCGTATACCTACAGACTTGTCTGAATCACCCATGTAGACTTAGTCTGTACCACACAGGATGACTATCTGACGCACACACTTGGATTATAAGTGTTAGGCGTAGTGTTGTAATTGATTTTGCAACAGCCGAGTCTGTGCCCAGGATGACTTTCCTAACTTGTATCTACGCTTTAAACAGTAGGAGATGGTCGCTCTACAATGATCAATAGGCATATCCGTTTGTTATTAGCGCGGATCATAATTAAATCGACCTAGGTCTTATAGTGCGATCCGTTTAGATGTAAATCCATCCTGTCTGTCTAAGGACATAGCACGTGACAAACCGTATTATTGAAACATTGCACATCACCGGGATGGTTAGAGGGCCATACTCTGTTTCAAGTCCAAATCGTCTAACACAGAGCTAACCGGTCTTATACCTATAATAAATTCAAAGTTTTCACATTATTAAACTCTCAAGCAGGTTTGGGGAAACACCAACAGAGATCATTTCGCCATTCACGCATTTCACTGCTGCGTTGCTGACTTGCTGATTACTCGGCGAATTTAAATAAAACTAATTACTTGTTGGATATATTTGACACTAATTCAAAGCGTGTTCTGTGAAATGCTCAGCTCGTACATTTGCCTCTGTACAAAATAACTTCTTCTTCTATTCCTGCTCTTCATCAATGACCTACCTAACGCATCTCCAATTCTTCAATTCGTACTATTTCCTGACGACTCCAACATCTTCGTTCATATAAAAAACTATTTACTGAGCTAAACTCATACAAATATCCGAATGGTAAGGTAAAGTTAATAAACTATACTTTAACTTGACTAAACTAACTACATCTTCTTATTCAGATCTTATTCAGATCTCACAGGAAACCAACACCTAAGATTATAGGAAAAATTCATATAGACACTACTGAAATACCTCAAGTTTCAATCGTTAAGTTCTTGGGCATGCATGTAGACCAATACTTCAATTGGAAGAACCACATAGAAATAATAGCATCTAAAATAGCTAAAAACATAGGAGTAATATCTCGTATATCGTATCTCATACCTACTAATACTAGACTAACTCTTTACTATTCTTTAATACACCCTTATATAGCTTACTGCAATATGATTTGGGCTTCTACATATTTACACTCATAGAACGAGAATTCGTGACTACAGGCTTTAATATTCGTGAATACTAGGTTATTTTTAATATTCGTATATATTCGTAAATATTCGTTGATGACGTCACTGTTTTCCTTTTGGTGACGAACTTATTTAAGACTACTAATTAAGAACATGTGCAGTGGTTATGCGGCGCTATACTAAGTGCTGTGGTCCGTAAGCTGGTACGCTTAGTCAAATCTTACCCTACCATTGAAGTACTCTGTACAAAAAGCCGACTATGACCAGAGGCCCGGGAATCTATAGTATAGAGCCAAAGGCGACGAATCTCACAAGTTTTGGCTTTGTGGTAACATTAATACAATAAAAATTATCATTTGCGCGCTAAACTGTTTCATGCATAACAATATAGCCTTTGTGAGATAGAACCAAGGGAATGAGACACCTTGTGTATAATGTTCCAAGCCAAGCTGAGGGCAAATGATCTGACCCGAATCAGAGTCTCTGTCTGTCTGTCTGTCTGTCTTTCTCTCGCTCTCTCTCTCTCTCTCTCTCTCTCTCTCTCTCTCTCTCTCTCTCTCTCTCTCTCTCTCTCTCTCACACACACACACTCACTCTCACTCTCACTCACTCTCAGTCTTTGTTCGTCTGTCTGTTTCTGTATCTCTCTGCAGTCTCTCTCCAATCTGCGAAAACCCCTTACTCAGTATGGGTAATGCCAGTATTATGCAGAAGATTCATTTCAAGTAGTTCCAATGATGCCTTCAGGTTAACGCTTGCCTTATAAGTCAGAGTTGACTGATAAGGAATGAGGCTGTCGCATAATGTCGCTGTGTGTTGTTTAATATTGATGTCACTCGTCTAGGCCCAAATATATCAAATAGCTACGACGCTCAGTGCCAGCCTTAGATATAGGAGATATAGGCGGCTGCTTAAGGCGGCATTTTTAAGGGGTTGCAAATTCCGGCAAAACACACGATGGTCACTTCCGTCAAAAGATTTCATTTGTGAGTAAGGATTTTGAAGAATTAGGAATTAAAGGAACTTGATATTTTAATATTCCTTGGCCAGAAATGTGTCATTTTAATATTCGTCAATATTCGTAAATTTATAAAAATCTTAATATTCGTAATATGCGCATACTCGTTCTATGGATACACTGACCGCCTACAAAGAATAATACTACTTCAAAAAACAATACTATGCATCATAGCCGGATAATCTTGGAACGCACATACTGACCCCTTATTTAAACATTATCGAATTCTAAAACTAAACTATATTAAACAAAAACAACTTAATGAATTCATGCATCGTTATATATTTGATACGCTACCAAATAACTTTTAAATCCTCTTCACCTTCTCGTCAGACTTACACTTCTATAATATTAGAAATCCATTCCTTGTCAGAACAACATTTGCCCGTATGAACTCCCGCAGGTTCTCGATCATAGCGGCTGGTCCAGCAGCATGGAATGCCCTACCAAAAAATCTCCTCCAGTCCATAATACCCAACTTAAACTTATTTTTTTAAAGGTGCACTCATGGTTAGTTGATCACTAAGCTGATTCAAAATGCCTTGGTCTCTTTAAGGCTCACTGTCAATATATTACCCTTGCATAACCTATCTACGTCTGTACCTCCTCTGGTTTTGTTGATAAGCTAGTTACATTCTGACAACTACCTAAGATTGATGCTAAAATATGTGGTTTACTAGAAATGTGTCATTACTGTTACATTGTCAGTTTGTTTGCATACTTATGAACGGGTCGAGGTCGGTTACCACAGACTGCTGCCTATGTTGTAAATATTTACATAATGTCAAATTGTAAAACTGCAACTGTTATTGTTTAACTAATCGCCATCCAGTACTGAAACTGATAATTAGGGGCCCTACTTAGTGGGACCTAGGTCCCTTCTGATCCTCCTATTGTTACCACTCGAAATACTTGTATGTAATATCATCTGTGTAATACCTTACCTGTTTGGCTACAATAAAATGATGGTTATGGTAACTCTGGGGGCAGCCGGGGCACGTGCCCCCAATAATTGAGATGATGGGGATTGCCCAAAAAAATCCAGAGGAGAATTTATACTTTTTAAGGAATAGGGTTATCCTTTTTCAAACAATACAACTTGGTCCTTCTGGGCCACCATACTTTCGTATGTTTTCTTCATTTGGTTGGACAGCTCTTCTGATTCAATGGTATTGAGCGTTTTCGGGCATTTTGCCTCAGTTAGTCTCGCCGGTGTCACCAGGACCGATGAGAGGGGAGTCAGAGGGTTGCTGCTCCGGTGCCCGGTCCTATGGCAGGGGGTCCTCGACAGGGATCACAGAAATGTCTAAAGCTTTGTCCAAACTGAAGAAACCTGTGGGTTTTGGCCTAATGCAGTCTGTAGGCCCTATATGACGAATTCTTCATGATACATGATATCAACACAGGGCCACAGACGTATGTATGCGTTGTGTGTATCTAGTTCACAACCACTGCTTTGCCGTTTGCCTTGCCTATACCCATCACTGAACGCCATCGCTGAGGAATGTTTGAAATAATATCTGTATTGTCTCTCGCTCGCGCGTTTTTTGCCTGCAGTCCTTCTGCAGCCTCCAGTGTTCATTTTACTCCGCCTATTGTGATAGTATTTCCTCATGTTCAGAATACAGTCGCTAATCCATTCGTTTACTTTTAAAAAAAAAACGATTTTAAGTTAAAATTGCTTCAATTTACTAACTAGGTAATGAAGCATTATAGAGGAATCGACCTAATGAATTTCTTTACCAAAAAGCAAGACAAGAACGAATGTCACGGTGGTAATGGGACTGAAGAGGTTAGCATTGCAGATAATTCTATTAGCAATTTTGTTAACGAAAACAATTTAATAGCTGTGAAACTTAACACAGTCTCAGTGGCTCAGTCAGAGGATTTTGGAGTAAGCACAGTAACAGACGTTGGTCAGCGCTCATCAGAATGATAATGGACCAGCTGTTGGTGCAAAGTTAACGGATGCAGACAAATTCCGATTTATGACTGAATTCTATAGGCCTAGGCCCTATATAGGCTATATATAGGCTACTCCACCAGAATCGTATGCATGGCCTAGCACTTCGCATTACGCACCCGTCTGATCAAATCCTAGCTATAGGCATGCACTGGAATTATAAAGGCTATCCTACTATTTCAATTATTTAAGTCACAACTTTTGTGGTCATATTATAGTTGAATAATTTGAATTTGAACACTAAAACACTGCTTATCAGTATTTTGAGATTCATAAACAGTCAGCGTAGAATTGATTTTTGTTTTTTGGCAAGCATAAATCTTTTACTGGATGTAAATTTATTAATTAAAATTTGAGTTATTATCAAAATAAATAATACTATAACTTTCTGCTGGATGTAAGTTATCATAATAAATAATTGATACCAAATTACCAATATTTGATCATTAGAGTCCAAGATGGACCTTTTAAACCAGAAATTGATTTCACATTTACTTTTATTGTTATTATTACTATTATTATAATTATTATTATTACTATTATTATTATTTTATGTTATTATTATTATTATTATCCTTATTGTTATTATTATTATTATTATTATTATTATTATTATTATTATTATTATTAGTATTATTAGTATTATTATTAGTATTGTTATAAATAAATTTGTTATTATTATTATTATTATTATTATTATCACCACACGCCAGCGACTAGCTACATAGTAGACCTGGTGGTTCCTTTATTGATGGAATCCCAGCCTTCGAAAGGGAGCGGTGTATAATGTCGTTGATTGTTTTATGTCTGGCAATTCGGCCGAAGCCAAGAGAACAGGACAGGCCATGGCTCCCTCTGGCGTCGATTCGGGATCCACAAGCGCATTATGTGTGGTTCACATATTGTGGCCCCAAGGCGCAAGCCGACTGCCACCCGAACGTCCTCGTTGTCCAGTCTCAACCCACATGCTGTTATAATATATAAGAACTGGTGAAACTTTTAGAGAACTCACAACTTGTGTAACTTAGGGATCCCGAGTGGCCGAGTGGGTTGGTAGCCCGCTCGTCACGCCGGCGTCCCGGTTCGATTCCCGGTCGGTCGGTTTACCAGAGATTAATTTCTCGGATCTTTACTGCGGGTGGCTCGGTCGCATTATAAACGTGGAGTACAATAAATACAATACAATACAACACAAAATACAACTGGGGCGCGGTGGTGTAGGGGTATGTTCGGTGCCTTGCAGCCGGAGGGTTGCGGGTTCGAATCCACCTCAAAAGTCGCCGCCTAGGGACCCTGGGCAAGTCCTTCACTCGCAATTGCTCATGCGCTTCGGCGTGAAACTCCGACTCAGCGTTCGCGCAGTAGTCGGGAGCGCCTCTGAATTGGCAATCTGGTAGGGGCGCTATAACAAGTGTTCAAAAATACAATACAATACAACTTACCGCTCTTAGATAACGCGAAACCTGAGAAACCTAGTGAAATTTACAACTTTTAGAGAACTCACAACTTGTGTAACATGCAACTCTTAGAAAACACGAAACTTGATAAACTTATAACTTTTACGAAACTACACACTTTGGAAAACTTCAAACTTTGTGTGATGCTTTGCAAGTTCGAGAGAGTCAGAAAACGTGAGCGAGAGATACATTAGATTGACGTGTGTTTAAAGACATCAACTTCTAAAGCGCCGTTAGAAAACTATATAATATGATTGAATTGGGGAATGGTTGCACTGTGTAGGGCGAAATAATTGCTACTAAGTATGAAATGCGGTGATTGTTTAATATAAGAAACAAGTTTCAATTTATGTGCGTCTGAAACTATGTGTGTCGTGGACATGGAAACGAGGACAACAACCTACTATTCACATGATAATTAGGTCATGTGAAGAGGTCACGTGATTGTTACGTAATAGGTCAAGTGGTATAACTACAGTTTCCGCCGCCGCCGCCCCTGCCAATGGGCGAAGTGGGGGAGCCTCCGGGGAGGGGCTTACGAGTTTACATGCCGATGAAATTGGATGGCGTATAGTACTAGACATTAGTTTTTACTCGAGCCTACGCATCATTCAAAATTATGCATACCAGCTCCTGGTTCTATGGAACCGGGAGTGCCTACCAGTCAATAAAATTGAGCGACACGGTGCGCGGAACAATAGGTCCGCATGCGCATAACTGTCAATCACGATTATTGCTTCGAGCACTGACCAATGATTGCACGTGGCTTACCCGTCAATCAAATGAGCCGGCCGGAGCCTGTGACAATGACCTAGCGTGTGCCTACCCGTCATTCAATCTTATTGACCGTGGTCCAGACCTGGGAACAAAAGACTTGGGTAGGGCAACCCGGGATACAATGGAGTGGCAGGCAGTGGGCCGGACTAGGGAACAATAGACTAGTAGGCCGTAGCCCGGGTTGGCCTTTACCAGAAGACAATTGCCTAGCAGGCGTCGGCTTATGCCTTGAGACAATGGACTCGCACAATGGCCGCCAATACTAGAACAATATGGGTGGGGCTTAGGACAATGGGAGGCGTGGCTTTGGACAATAGGGGAGGGGCTATGTGTTCAGTAAAGCTTGACTGGCGTTGAACCGACACTAGTACCACTACTTATACATATATATATAATTATATATACTCTATTATGTGTGTTAAAATTAATGATTAATTTCCAGGAATATACTCTCATTCTATTGCACATGTTGCCATAAAAGTCTTTTTGCTGCAGTCCAGATATGTACGTCGATGGTTGGAGACAACTTGAAGGAGGAATTGTAATTGCTCCTCCCTGACAGTCAATTTCTTAATGAGGGCCACGCCTCGCTTAGCCCTGTCATTGGCAACTGCCAACCCGTTGATGATGCGCAATTCCCTCTGGAATGTTTCCTCTTCATCTCATTCAGACGAATCCATGGCAAGGAAAGTATGAGGAAGGCCAACTATGGAAGAGTGTTTATCGCGCAGAACTACTCCAGGCCCCGATGCTCAAAATGCTGGAGATTTCATTTTTGGTCGCTTTGGTGGATGTCACGGGGCTGATCCGGGGCTGGGTCGTCCACGGTGGCTAACATCAGTCTCTTCATCTCCACAGACACTCTGGAACCAAAAGGCGCCAGTCCGACCAGCTCCTCAGAAAGGTACCATAGATGAAGTCCAAGTTTTTTGCTTGTTGTGCTGAAAATGACTTTATATGGGTATTGTAGAAGTTCAGTCATGAGTCGGAAGTAGTTCAGAGGTGCTTCAACTCCAATTGGGGCAGTAATCCAGGTCCTGAGGTGGACGATAACCGCAAAGTTGCAGACGATGAATTCCTTTTTTTCTCTGAAACAGTCTTCTGGAACTGGTCACAAAAGTGCCAGATCTCAAATGCATGTATAATCTTGGCCATCGATAAGGCACAATGCAAGGCGCCTGGCACCTGCAAATGAACACCTCATGCCTCCTATATAGCCTATTATGGGTATATTTCACAACCGGAGGCAAATTCAGAAATAGAATTAGAGAAAAACTAAGTCATGAAAAATAAAAAAAATTCTTACACAAATATTTGCATGGCAGTGCTGAAGCATACTTAATATTGAGAAGAGCTTAAATTTGATAGATTTGGCCTAATTTTTCATTTTAGTTTTTTTGCTATGTGAAACACATACAACTTTAATTCCTAAATATTTACAACTCCGTTACGTAACAAATATACATTACAATATACCGCCACTGTTTATAATTAGTGATTAATTAGTATTAAGTGTGCATTAAATTCTTACACAGCGAAATAAATTATTATGACGATAAAATTATCTACATGTATCATTAAATAAATTCATTTTAATAGAAAAATAAAGTTACGGAATACGGAGTTGTAGTAACGGAGTTGTAAAATATTCATAATTAGGTCTCCACGCTTACCGGGCGAGTTAAGATATAAAAAATAGTTAGTTTATAATAATAATATGACGATTTCTATAGCGCCGTAGCACAGCCGAGGCCGAAGGAAAGGGCGCTGTACATGAGTATAGACAGTTGATTTTAAATGTTACTGTCGTTGGATCAGGAAAAGCCCAAAAACAGCCCGTCAGCTATTAGCAGCTACTATATATGAGAGCTTCTGACGCTCGCTTCAAGATAGTAAACAGTTCGAAGAATGGCAAGTTCATTGGTAGCCGATGCTACAAAGTCTACATATAATTAATAAGACTGCATCCGTGATTTTCTTGGCAACAGATGTTGTGTTGCTGGAATCTTTATAGTCCACCTCTGAAGGCTCGCAGGAGAAGCGCGTGGAAATTCGGATCCGGACTCTCCGTTCTTAGTTGTTACCAAACACGTGGCGGCTGCCATGAGGAGATGATTGTAGATGTCGTGTAAATCGTCCAAACCATGAATATTCCACGCGGTTGACTTGACAGGCATCACAGAAGTGGACTTGGACGCAATATAGGCCTACCCACTAATAGATGAGCCATTTGCAATCATACGGCTTAAAAACCAATAAAAGTGCACATTATTTCCGAGCGAAATTTGGCGGCGACCGGATGTTCCGCCAGCGAGATCCCATAATAGTGGCCAGGCTGACAGTTTCAATATTATTTGAAAGAAAAAAATTATATATTATACGCAAAATGCAATAATTACAGTCACGGAGTTGTAAATCTTGTTTTATACTATAACATTAAGGGATAAATTTTCCAAAATTGTCAACAGAATCAAACATCCATATTGATTTCTTTTTGGTAAAATCAATGCAGAAATGTTCCCTGCTATCGAATATGTCAATTCAAACAAATTGAGCTTTCAATTTATTCCACAGATGGCAGAAACCCATTCATAACGGAGTTGTAACCAATATTTGAAGACAGGGTTTTATTTATTTTTTAATTATTTAGTTCGTTAATAAGTTAATAAAAAAAACATAAGGCGCAATGGATATAATTATGTAAGTTAATGATCTAAAAATTATAAAACATCAGTTCAGCGCTTCAACTGTTACCGTAACGTGACGTTGAATTGACGCACCATTAGAAAGGACAACATCATATAATGTAATGTAATGTAATTAGTAATTTATATAGCGCCGCTCACAGCCGAGGCCATTCAGTAGCGCTCCCAGTGCGAGAACCCCGAGAGAAGAAATATGTTTTAAGGAGAGAGAGATGAAGACAATGATCCAGAAAGGAAAGTCTCACGCAAAGTGAAGTGAAGGGCATTCCATAAAGAGGGCCCAATGATGGCAAAGTATCGAGTTTGAGCAATCGTAGTCCTAGCTCGTGGGACAAAGAAGTCAGATCGGTCCAGAGATCGTAAAGGCCGATGAGAAGATGCAGAAAGAGGAGGACGAATGACATCCCTGAGGTATTTTGGAGCAAGTCCCAGTTTGGATTTGAGGACCAAAGCAAGGACTTTAAACTGAATGCGGTCAGAGAGAGGAAGCCAATGCAGTTGGTTAACCATGAATGATGATATATGGGAGTATTTAGGAAGATGAGCAATCAATCGAGCAGCAGTATTGAGAACAGATTGAATAGGGTATAGACGGACATATATTCGTTTAATGTGTTAACAACAGACATAACGCTGTAGGTGAACATAGAAAATAAAATACATCTAGATATTAATAGTATGAATTAATAATAGCTTAGTAAGAGTTCAGGAATAACATACGAGATATAAAATTTCGTGAGTCCTTGTCAGGAAGGTTAAAGTTATGTGGTCTGACCCTAAGAAAATAGGGCGTAAAATGTTGATTAGGAAACATGCATCTGAGTGAATGATTCTCATTTAAGAGGACGGCCTTAAAGAGTGAAGTGTCTGCGTTATAAGCAAGAACATTCATAGAAGGAGAATCTGACTGAATAAAACCAGAGCGTTTTAATCTGTTGTTCAGATGTTCAATGCGGGATTTGTCCTTTTCGCTCGCCAGACCCCACCAGGCGGGAGAAGCATACATTGTTCTGGCTATGATGGTGGCGCGGGTGATAAGTTGTAGAGAATCTGCAGATGCACCATGGTTTTGAGTGTTTTAAGGGCGAAGATTGAAGCAGAGCCACTTTTGACGACTTTGTTGATGTGTTCCGTGACAGAAAGTTTCTCATCGATGGTGACGCCTAGGGCTTTTATTGAGGTAGAGCGAGGAATACCGGTGATTGAGGGTTTGTTGGAGAGTGAAGATTGGTTATGCTTGATGACTGCCATTTCACGGGTTTTGGAAGCGTTTATTTTTAGGTTCTTTTCCTCTGACCAGTTGTGGATATGTTGAAGTTCTGTTTCTGCGGTGTGAAGGGAGTTTGATCCGATGAAGAGGTAAGAGTCGTCAGCGTATTTGGAGAGACGATTTTGAGGATGGATGGGATGGAGGTCAGATATGCCAACAATGAAACCAGTTGGGCCGAATACTGAGCCTTGGATGACACTGGCGTTGATTGAAATTAATATCAGCTTTGTAATAGCAACGGGTGGTGCAGCAATTTTATTCAGAAACACAGACCATTGGTAAATCTACGTCAGTCTCCATATGGCAACACCTGTTCGAAGGCCGCTTCGATAACCAAGTCCTTACGAGTAGAAATTTGTCATCGTGTACGCCCCTACACGCAAACCGAGTCTTCGGCCAGTTTTCTTTGCTTTAGGGAAATCAGAAGGCTATCTTCTTAAATCAGAAAAGTCTTGAAACTTACTTAGTCGTTATTTTCGTCAGAATGTCATTCCTCCTGTATTCTCCTCCTCCTGTTCTTCTTCATTTATCATTGTTCTTCTACTACTACTACTGCTGTTGTTACTGCTATCACTACCAGTTCTATCACCACCACCACCACCACCACCCTGCCGCCGCCACCACCACCACCACCACTACTACCACTACCACTACTACTACTACTACCACCACCACCACCACCACCACCACCACCACCACCACCACCACCACCACCACCACCACCACCACCACCACCACCACCACCACCACCACCACCACCACTACAACTACTTCTACTACTGCTACTACTACTTCTTTCTCTTTTTCTCATGAAATATGGCTCTAATTTGCGTTAACTAGGACAGCTTCAATAGGTCTAAGCAGGCTTGTTTCTTGCTGACTAATCAGCATGCTTTTGGCTCGCGTTTATAAAGGGTGTTTCCATAATCTACTGTATTAATTTGTTGATTAGTTATAGACAGGCTTCTGACAGGAATGTTGTAAGGTGGTTCCAAACAGCTTTTGGGTCCCTCTTATACCGACCTCCCCCTCCCGAACATCCCTTCTGTTTTCGTCCCATACCTATTATTATACAAAGTCTATTATGGCAGTGTCGAATAAGTTCAACAAGTCTAAGGGCGTCAGTTGTGCATATCCAAAATTGTCCTTATGTAGTGAGGGCAAATGTTGTATTTCTGTTATGCAATCCTAATCATTACAGCCAACAAATGCTAAAGCTTTCCTCCCAGATCAACTGCAATCACGGTTATATATTTCCACAAGAAATCAAACTTTCAGGCAACTGCTTAACAGCATTGAGTCGGACAGTTAATCCTGCTATACCATCCAGTAAGTATAAGTTGCGTACTTCTCGGCTTATTTTTAATAAACTAAAACTGATTGATCCAATTACCGCCATAAATGTCATCAGAAATATGCGGAACTGTGTCCACAGTATAGGGTGGTTGTTGGCAGGGAATGACAGTCCGGTGCTTTATTTTGCCGATGGGCCTGTTCAGTCGTTATATTGAGAGAAGCGCATCTCCTCCATTCAGAAGATACAGCTCTTCCGACTGCGATATTGACAGAAGCCGCAGCCTCAGATTCCGTCTCTGATAAGCTGTTGTGCGCTTACAGGCCTATAGGGCCTAGGCCTATATTTGCATATTAGGCCCTATCTCTCATCGTGGGCTAAGCCTTTCTAGTGCATAATTATACGCATCGTACATAGGCTGATGCGTAGATCATTAGCTCATCAAAAGCACAGTTAAATGCAGAATGCTTGAAGACGCAGTCTAGCTTTGCAAAGAACTTGACACTGTAATGTCCGTGCAACAATAACAATACTAATATTTGCAACTATCGAGGAAGCGCCAACTGTTTCTCCGG
Source organism: Aporrectodea caliginosa (assembly GCA_020284085.1). Lineage (NCBI taxonomy): Eukaryota > Metazoa > Annelida > Clitellata > Crassiclitellata > Lumbricidae > Aporrectodea > Aporrectodea caliginosa. The sequence goes on from JACEVL010000998.1 coordinate 44,699, forward strand.
AACCTTGCGTTAATGACAGAAATTTAGAACCTTGCTATTTCCAGCTAGCTAACCTGTGAACACCAGCCATAATGTCTTCTTGCACTCTTGAGCTTTGCGATCACAATAACGAATAGCGATTGTCATCGCTGCGTTTCAAATCAACCACCCATCGCTGTCTTTTGTAGAATAACGGTTCCATAGCGATCTTCCGATTAGAAATTATATGACTGAAATGAATAGGTCACGTACACTCGTGTTGTCTTTCCTTTGTGGGTTTTCCGTTGGCGTTTTGTTCTCGTTTTCACGTATCTTTACGTTCAGACGATCGACCGCTAACGCTACAGAAGGCATCGTTTGGCAAAAACGATTAAACTGGACTGAAAAGCATTTCAAAGCTTTCGAACCGATTCCAGAGATGTTGCGTTCGGTTACTACAAATGTCGACCAGATTTCATTCAACGATAGTCACTTCCACGGAGGTACGTTTACAGCATAACCTCAAAGTACTTTTTGAATGTGCAGTAGACCTAACCTAATTGTACGCTTTTGTACACAGCAACTGTAAGGCATTCGGGGGCCGATAGCGCATTGGATAACAACTGGCGTAGAGAGCGAGAGGTACCGAGTTCGAGTCCCGTAGGGCGGATATGCTTTGTAGGCTGCTATTAGCGCCGTGTATTGCAGGCTGTCTGTTCTGTTAGTAGTTAAGATTGTTTCAATTGCATCACGTGTAAATGTACAGCGCAGTGCGTTTGTCAGGCGCTTAATTAAAGAAAAGATATTATTATTATTATTTATTCACTTAATTGATCGGGTGAGGTAGTTCATCACCGCTCAACGTTTGAATGGGCGCCACGTCATTCAAGGTCCCCGTTTACGGATCGTGCTATAGCCCGAGATTTAAATCTCTAAAATAAGCCACCATCAGGAAGCAAACCGCGACCTGCATGATGTGCATGGGACGTAGGCGCTAATCAACGTAGCTAACTCGGTCAGTATAGTTTTTAACAATTGGAAATGTTTAATTTCGTAAGAAGTAGAATAAAAAAAATCAAGTTATACAGAGAAACAGAGAAAAGTACACGTTACCATGTTCTAGAAACAAAATTGCAATGTACTTTTAAGTTTCTAGTATAAAGTATGAAGCTGAAACATCAAACGAAATACGAGGAGAAGAAGCTGAATCAGCTTTTCGAGTCATCCCCGTTAGGTTATCAAAGAAATTAAGCAATGAGATAACTGTAATGACAGCTAATCAAAGTCAGTATAGTTCTTGATGTTTAAGCAGGCCTAAGCTCCTACAACTGTGTACATGTCATTTTATTGTCTTAGGTCAACCTGTGGATTTCTACTAGGAACTGTAGGCCTATCTGTCTCATTCCTTGTCTTCTAACTGTACGTCTTGGAATAGCCCGGTTTACTCATTGAGAATTCTGCACGTTGCTCAAATGCCGATTATTATTAATACTATTGTGACTATTGTCACTTCCCTATTCTCTGTGACCTACTTTAACCCAACTTTCTTGATTCTACTTCTACAGTAACTGTTGTTCCACTATGTCTATCTATAAGTAGCTTATCTCTGGTAGTAGGCCTACGTGGCTATCAAATCACAGTGACACTGTCCAACGATCTTCAACACACAAGAAACCATAAGACACTTCAACTGTGTCCTTTACACACAATCGGGCGCGGTGGTGTAGGGGTATGTTCGGTGCCTTGCAGCCGTAGGGTTGCGGGTTCGAATCCACCTCAAGCCACCGCGTAGGGACCCTGGGCAAGTCCTTCACTCGCAATTGCTCATGCGCTTCGGCGTGAAACTCCGATTCAGTGTCCGCGCTGTAGACGGGAGCGCCTCTGAGTAGAAATCTTGAAGGGGCGCTATAACAAGTGCTCATACATACAATCAGTACAGATCAACTCTACACTATACACTGTTCAAATTTCAAATCGCTCTCTCAACTAATTCGCTTTCGCGCGCCACACATGCAATGCATACAAATAGCACTTGTTCGGCCAGCTTATTAAATATGCAAGGCCCGCTGCTCAACAGCTGTTCAGCTTTACAACGTACGCATGCGCTGACGCATTAAACATAAACACACCCTACACACCTACACACACACGTATGCTCACAGAAAACACGTTCATAGCTACTACTATTCTTTGTGTAAAAAACCTGTTCTATGCGGTTTCTCAGATGATGCGACAGTAGCCGACAGACTCTACCAAAACATTCGAATTCTTTGTCTTGTTATGACATACCCTGAAAATCATAAGAAAAAAGCAATTCACGTCAATGCAACTTGGGGCAAACGATGCAACAAACTTCTCTTTGTGACCCGCACGGCAGAAGAAAACCTACCAACGCTCATTGTCAACGTTAACGACGGACGCGATAACCTTGGCAACAAGACACGTGAGGCGTTTGACCACGCCTACAAACACTACTTGGCCGACTATGATTGGTTCATGAAGGCTGATGACGATACTTACGTCATCATGGAAAACCTGCGCTACTTTCTTTCGGCACAAGATCACAATTCGCCTGTGTTCTTCGGTCAAATATATACGAAATATGTGCTGCAGGGATACGCGAGCGGCGGAGCCGGGTACACAATTAGCAGAGCAGCGCTGAAGAGGTACGGACGTAGAAGGAAACAGACAGGGGCTTGCCAATTTAATTCTGATGCGGAAGATGTAGACTTTGGGCAGTGTATGGAGTCGGTGGGGGTACGGTTAGGATATTCGTTGGATACGCTTGGAAGGACAAGGTTTCACAGTCTGTCAGCGGCTGATCATATCGCCGGAGAGTATCCGGATTGGTACTATATCTACGACAAACAAAACGGAACGAAAAAGGTTTCACGCCATTCCAATTAACACTTACATGTATAATTACATTTGAGCTGCCTTTATATAGGCCTAGGCTCATATTTGCTTATATGTTTCTCTACGTTTGATCGTATTTCTTTATTTTGTCATATATTGGATTCGCCTGCACATGTAAGGAAAAGTGACTATGTTGCTGTACTGCTGTATATACTGTTGTATTGTTGCATTCAATGTATTGTTGTTATTGTTGTATTTACTATTGTTGTAGGCTACTGCTGTATTTAGTACTATTCACTAGGTTGCTGTATTGCTGTGATCTCCAGTCGCAGATCTCGTCTCCTGATTTTCAGAACACTACGAATAAGAATAGGTTGAATTTCTACGAAGTTTTTAGTGTGCATCATACAAATACTCCCTCCATATATAGGGGATTACAACATAGATCTATGCATCTCAGTTCACATCATTGTGCTTATGCGCCTAACAGATGTTCGTGATAGTTTCGTCTCAATAGGCTACATACCGATGAGCCAATACTTTATGTTACCCGATCTAAACATCTTTGTCTTGTTTCTAAATCGAAGAATTTTATTTCTATTGAGCTCCAGTTGACGAAACCTTCGACTCGCTTGCAACAATAATTATAGCACCATACCATCATACCATTAAACTGAGGTCTAATAATATATTCTGACTACTTATTTGCTCCATTTTATTCATTACATGTGTAGGGACTGGACGCTTTGAGCGACTACGCCATCTCGTTCCACTACGTCCATCCAGGTGACATGTATCTCATGGAATACTTCGTGTACCACCTGAATCCTTACGGAATCATCAAAGGACTTCAGAACCTCAACTCCAATGTCACGAATGTCTGAAACTAGTCAACGCTTGTAAAAGTAATATCTGGCTAAACACCGGACAATAGAATGTCGTTGAACGGCAAGCAGCTCTTCATCGATTATTACCGAACCATGAAATGAAACTGCATCGTGCATCGACCAGCAACACGAATCACATTGAAAGAGAAAGTTATAAAGCTCTGTCCGTCCGTCCGTCTGTCTGTCTCACTGTGTCTGTCTGTCTGTATGTATGTATGCCTGTCTGTCCGTTCGTCTGCTTACTGTGTCTGTCTGTCTGTCTGTCTGTCTGTCTGTCTGTCTGTCTGTCTGTCTGTCTGTCTGTCTGTAAACAGACGTATGAATAGGTAAGATCAACGTCAACGACCATTGCAGCATTCATACGTCGTTGAAATTGTGAAATTTCAAATAATTCCTACTTTGTCATTGTCAAACTCTCTCTGTCTCTCTCTGTCGGTTACGTATCGATAGTCCGAAGGTTCGATAGTCCGAAGTTCGATAGTCCGAAGGTTCGATAGTCCGAAGGTTCGATAGTCCGAAGGTTCGATAGTCCGAAGGTTCGATAGTCCGAAAGTTAGATAGTCCGAAGGTTCAACAGTCCGAAAGCCGTCGTCTCTTGATGGATGAAAATAATTCTTGCTTGAGCAGAAGTTGGATTAATTAACAGAATTCTTGCTTGAATAGAATTTGGGTTGATGAAAATAATCCCTGCTTAAATGGAATTTGGAGTGATGAAAATGTATCGCAGTGTAAGTAGAAGTTGGATTCATGAGACGATTTTATGTCGGATTAATGTCGGACTACAGAATCTTCGGACTATCGAACCTTCGGACTATCGACCTGTTGCCTCTCTGTCTTTCTCTGTCGCTGTCTGTCCATCTCTCTATCTCTATGTATATTTCTGTCTGTCTGTATGTTTTACTACGATTTATATAGCACATGTCATGTCTGTCTGTCTTCTGTCTGTCTCCATATTTCTATATGTACTGTGTGCGCGTGTTGTGTTTCAGGCGGATCTGTTCCAACCATTCATCCAAATAATGATACATTTATGCATCAGTTCTCCATCGGTCCATCCATCTACCTAGGTCTCCATCAGGGGCGGATCCAGAAAGTTTATGAGGGGGGGCCAAATGTTCGTCCGAAGGACGATCGTTGAGGCGCGCAGCGCCGAACAGGGGGAGGGGTCTGGGGAGGGGGATGTGCCCCCTCCCCACTTAAAATTTTTTTGAATTTGCACACTGCAATGGTTGCATTTGAGGCTGTCATGTGAAAAAATTTCTCTATTATAATTTATTTCAAAACTGATAGGAATCAGATGTCTCTCGTAGCTAAGATGTTGCTTGAGTTGTGTTTGAGTTTGACTGCAGACAGTAGCAGGAAACCAGACATTTATTGAAATTAATATAAAACCTAGAAAATACGTTCAATTTTCAAGAACGCCATAAGCCTTATGGTAAACGAATTGCTTACCAGGACTCAGCACAAATAGTTAACACAAACCAAGGAAGAAGGATTCAACTACCTTATCGGGAATCCATACAGTAATGATGTAGTTTTACTAAAATGTTCAAGGAACACAACATTTTAAAATTTGATATTTTGAAATTTGAGAGACAACACTTGAGAGAAGCTATTTAGTTGTACAGAGATAATATTTTTTATTTATATATCCTCATTTTCTTTTCTTCATGAAAGATCACGGAGTGAACATAGTTTACTTGGCGATGGGGGGGGGCCACGCCCTATGTAAATTTCAAATGGGGAGGCCATGGCCGGATTGGCCCCCCCTGGATCCGCCCCTGGTCTCCATATATCCTATTACAGTTTAATCGATCCATCCATCGATCCATCCATTGTAATTGTGATTACTTCAATTTATATAGCACCGTCAGTAGCAAGCTACTTCTATTAGAAGCGTTACAATGTCAACTGTTAATGCAAATGCTAAGATTTAAACAATAAGAAGGTTTTCAACTGTTTTTTTAAATATGAAGACTTTTGGACTTCTAAATAGACGCATGAAAACTGTTACATGCACGTCACCCATCCGTCCGTCCATCTTTCCATCCGTTCATCCATCCATACATCCATTCATCCATCCATCCGTTCATCCATCCATCCGTTCGTCCGTCCATCCATCCATCCATCAAACCATTCATCCATCCATCCATCCATCCATCCATCCATCCGTTCATCCACCGATCCATCCGTCCGTCCGTCCATCCAGTGGCATCCACCCATCCATCCACCCCATCCACCCATCTACCCAATACCCATCTATCCATCCATCCAGCCACTCATCTATCCATCACTCCATCCATCCATCAATTTATCCATCCATCCGTTTAGTAATAGCGTGACGTAATTTTGTGTCAATTCGATTCGATCCTCCCTAAAGACAATTGTCGTACAATATAGGTCGATGGTGAGTACATGTTTGTGGCTTGTATTACTCAGCACCCCAGCGACATATGGTGCGCTTGTCATTGTACCGGTAACTTCACTGTCAATAAATATAGGCCTACTCATCGATGGGCCTACTAAACTTAAATCAAATGCGACTTCTCGTACTTAGTCTGATATGTGAGGAAAGATTTTAACAAGTCTACACAATGCGGTTTTCTTGCCATGTTTCTTCTCTTCGATGGCTAGCCTAAAGCAGACGATTTTGTGAGCGGCGAAGTGAAATTTAGGTGATTACTACTGCTGGTATTTTTATCCTACCATATACAGGAGGGAAACCCAGTTTCTATGTCACACTATAGTGACTATACGACACGACATGTTAGCTACGACTACGCTCATTCATTCAACGGAGTTCTCAAGGGGACACACTATTATGTTTATGGAAACGTGGAAAGTCTTCCAAACATGCGGCTCACATTACTAATGTGTTGGGAGGGGTGGATATTCGTGGGATAGGTGGGACATAATGCTTCACCATTAAGACAAAGGAAAACATGAAGTTCTGTATTCCAAATAATACTCAGTCACGGAGACATAACGGTGTCGTTTTATCAATTTTAAATTTAAGGATATTTTTTATTTTGAGACCAGGTGCCGGTTGACATACGAGAAACTTTCATTTTATAATGTGTATCATCGTCTTTTGAACCACTGCTTATTCTAACGCAGCGGTTCTCAACCATTTTAGTGCTGCGACCCCTTGATAATATTTCCAAATTTGCGGCGACCCCCAACAATTAAATTGATCTCGTGCGGTGTTACTCCTTTTCACCGCAATTTCCCTACCATTATGATGCATTTTACTTCTCACCATTAATCCATACGCATCATGCGAATTCAAACAATTAGCAAGACAATTTTTAATTTTTAGTAACTAATCATTTTGAAAATTTCAAAAGTAAAATAATTAAGAAAGTGAAATGTTTACTTGAAGTTTCATATTTATTGTAAATTGTTGTTTACTATGTACAATTAAGAGTTTGCAACACCTGTGGATGCGTCAAGCTATAGGCCTAGACCTATACTGAATAATTCAAGTGGTCCAGATTTTATTCCTGATCAAGCAATGATTAACAGGGAAATTTGTAATTTTGTATTGGTAATAATATCAGCAGACACGTCATCAGTTCTTCTGCTGACGGTGTCGTTAGACAAGGAAATTATATTCAATTTTTTAATACAGGCCTATTCAGCTCCACGCATAGGTCTAACTCGAACAATGTCTTTCGTTGCTGGCAACAATACTTTCTCGGCAATTGTGTGAGGTTTCTTGGCTTTTACGATTCTGAGAGCAACCGAATTTGAGGCTTTAACAGCTGCCACGTTTTGCTGTTGCCTGTAGGCAAAACGCACGTTTAACTTTTAAGTATATACAGGGTGGGCCAGTAGGAATGCAACTAATTTGAATGGATATAACTTGAACAATTGTTATCCGAACATAATATTATAATATATTCGTTTATTGGTAAGAAACAGGTAGACACACCGCTATCTGATACATAATAGTAGCCTAATAGAAAAGTTTAAAATGAGTGTAGTGTTTTTAGTCATACAATGTCAGATTAGCCTATATCACCAAGAGAGCTTCTATATAGGGCTCTGGGGATAAACTGTCTATCGTCTTTCGGAGGCAATGTGTAGTTAAACATCGTGCCCAATATACTAAATTGAAAGTAATCATCCACTATACTACTGTATCAAATCTTGCCCTGATATACGGCACCGTTGTTATAAAATTTCGGTGCGGCGCACACCTCTCAATTTTGAATATAAATATAATAATTATATTTTCGTTTATTGAAACAATCCGGTTGACAAACCGCAACCGGTTACAGTGTACTGTTATGCAATTGAAACAATTCACAAGAACACAAATGACAGAAGACATAAATCTTAACTACTAACAGAACAGACAGCCTGCAATACACGGCGATAATAGCAGCCTACAAAGCATGTCCGCCCTATATACGGGATTCGAACTCGGTACCTCTCGCTCTCCATGCCAGTGTGTTATCCAATGCGCTATCGGGCACGTGATCTATAGCATTATCATCATGGAAGATCATGGCGCAGCTCACGGAAGAGGATAGAATTTTAATCCGAATTTTAAGACAGAAAAAGGATACAATGCACATCAGATGATGATAGAATTCCCTTCTAGAGAAAAATGAAATAAATAATTATGCTCTACATCGATTGATTAAACAAATTGATGCTACGGGAATGTCTAACAGCCGTAACTGTGGTCGCAAACGTTCTGCGCGCACAGCAGCGAACATTGCTCGTGTTGATGCAGTCATTAAAGCACGTGGTGGACATAATTATTGAGTATTTGTTTGACTGATGGCAAATTCACTCTTGATATTAATTGTTAGCACTAAGTGATTGCTTAGAATTGACATCTTCAGTTTCAGAATTTTGTTGTTTCTTGCAGTTTTATTGCAAGAAAATGGCACATCGAATATTAATAGCATTATCACAAAACGTCGTAATAGTATCTCGTAGATATTTTGCAGAATGATAAAAATGGATGATTATCTTCGATCGGATATATTGGACAAGACGCTCAGATAAAAAGTATTCAAATTATAAGGCGTCAAAGTTGTTGCCTTCCTACTGGCCCACCCTGTATAGTTCACAAAAATAATGTTCTTCTTAACCATACTGAATTCAACAGCTTTTGGATCTACCAAGGCAATTATAATAATTATGTATACTATTCAAAGGGCGAATATCTTTGAGAAATTAGATGTTTGAAAAGCTAACATTGCACAGTCCAATAGTTAAAATGACGCAGGAAAGCAAAACAGTCAAGAACATAAACATAAGGAGGTCATTGCATAATTAGGGGAGACCGGGGCATAATGGGATACCGGGGCAAAACGGGACTTGAATATTATCCGTCTAACTCACTTTTAATTGCTGAAGACGTTATCAATCGGAAGTAAAACATCTTTGAAGGTGAAGGACAAAGGCAATTGCGATATCGACGTGTCTTGCTAATTTGATGACTAAAAGTAGATTTTCAGGGTGTCCGAAGTAAGGCACGTTGATAATTCAAGGCTTTTCTAGAAAAAGTGGAGCTGTATTAAATTTAGCTTATGTGATGAATATTTAGCGTAATACTTAAAGTCACATATCCCCATAATATAAGAAATTTTGTCCAAGTTCAGTTTATTTTGTCAAAATGGCGGACTTACTATGTTGGCCATTTGGGGCATAATGGGATACAGATATCCCATTTTGCCCCATGTGATAATTCGACAGCTACTTATTTTTTTAGGCCTATTTTGTAATAAAAAATATGCTCACTATTAATGCGTAGAAAAATGATTCATATAGCCTAAAGTGATAGTTGTCCAATTTCCTATGATTTGGATATGGAAAGGAAAGAAAGACAGCTGCTTCTTTCAGACAAAACTCGAAATGAAGTGCTCGGCTATGGCATAAGGCCATTGATGAAGTACAAAGTGGAAAACTTGGGTAGCTCGCAGCAAGTAGTGAAGCATCCTCCTGGTCAACTTCAACTGAGCCATCGGCCAACGAAGTCGCTGCCACCAATATCAAACCATTAAAGGCACCGTATGGGCCCAGAAATAAGGTCATCAACCAAAATTGGAATAAAATTCGTCATGGCAACTCTGTATAAGAAAAGCTAACTGGAGAGTTTGGTCATAATACCTAGACTGGACGAAGAAGCTATAAAGACACTCGTCAATTCCTCTTTAACAACGGCTTCACAAATAAAATTTCCGATGGATTCGATTACATGACAAAATAAAATATCATGAAAAAACAAGCAACAATGACCCAAGAAAGGCAAAAGATATCGAACAAGCAAAATTGTCCCAAGAATGGCAAAAGGTATCGATGTAGATGACGATGATACAAATGATTGTCTTCACTGTTGTGAGGCGATCTCTGATGAAGCCGGGATCAGATGTCAGATGTACTTGAAGTGGGCACACAACAGTTGTGCTAGTGGAAACTAATATGTCATAAAATTTGTTTGTGGCTTCTGCAAGTATCAACTTAGAGCACGTTTCATCAAATGAGGAAAGTCTGACCACATAGCGGAATAATTTTTATGATATTTTTACTTTAAAGTTAACTGTTATGATGCTGTAATTAAATGCTGTTCATGGTTCTTGTTAAACAGTTACTTGTAATAAGTTCAAAGTTACAGTTTGTCAAGCTATACAGTTTTTATTCTGGCCTATATTCCATCTTTCAGATGATACATACCATGAACCACAATGGGAAAAGTATATATCCCATTTTACCCCTTATGGTGGGGCATAATGGGATTTTTGGACACACTAGTAGGATAGCATTATCTTCAGTCTGGGTGATGCTTAAGTGGATTAATCTAATATATGCTGTACATTAGGTCTGCTGGCATAGTCTGAATGCAAGAAAACTCTGAATTTTTTATTAACTATATGGGGTAAATTTCAAAATGCCTTAAGTATCCCGTTATGCCCCGGTCTCCCCTACGTAACGCCGAAAATGACCATTTTTGACCAACCCACACACCCTATAACGCTTCGTAACGTTTCCCTAGACCCACCCACCCACCCCAGCGTTACGTATTTATTGCTAAGAAAAATTATTTAAGATTTACTATGTGAACGCGTAATATCCGGACAAGTATCTTGAAGAAGCGCGACAGTTTGCAAAACTGACGATCTGCTGGTATTGGATCCTTCGGCGGCAGTGTATTAATAACACTAATTAGTGTTGACTTATAGGCCTATTACGTGTTTTTAGTGAAGTTTTAAATCAATGGCACGAAGTTTGAACTTCGATCACATCGTGTCTAAAGTGACATTCGATGTTAATTTAAAATTCATTTATAACTAAACTGTTGGTAAAAGCGTTACGTAACGTTCAGCTCCACACACCCACCTAACGTTTCGTAACGTTTTCAAGGACCCACCCACCCACCCTGGAGCGTTACGTAATAATGCAATGACCCCAAATGTCCTTTTCACTCTATATATAAAAATTAATGTTTAGAGCAAAATTAGCAAGAAACAGTGCCGTTTTAAGGCATAGGCACGCGAATCACGTGCCAATAGGGCGGCGGCCCCAAATAAAAAAACTACATCGCGACCACGTAATAACAATACGATAATATTCCTGAACAATATCATAGGTTCTAACAATTCTGCAAAGTAATAACAATAACACATTTCTACACAAATGTCTGTTTTCTTAGTTAAATATAGGATAATCGCTTTAGTAGACTGAAATAAATCAACGATATTAACGCATCCATGGCGCACTCTGTCCAAGTATTTAGTTTGCTTAATTCGCTGCTTTTTTACAACGCTATCAAAGAATTTTTATGTATTGGTATTAGGGAATGCAAACCCGGGTTACCCGAACTCGGGTAACCCGGGTTACCCGGCTTTTTTCCAAACCCGAAACCCGGGTTTGAACGCGATTGAAACCCGGGTTCGACGGGTTTGAAAATCGTAATAATACAACTTCTAACTACTTATTTATCGGCTTATTCCATATCTTTATTGGTGACTTCGTATGAGTGTGGCTTCCCATTTCACACGACCAGTGACTAATGTTGAGTGTTTGACACGTCGGCGTCGTAGCTTCGATTCGTAAATAATAGCAGTAAACTGTATTTATTTGAATTTAGTGATTTTAGACACAAATCCAAACAATGTCTAAATCAGCAAATGTAAAGGGTGGTGTTTGGGATCATTTCGTTCACGATTCTGAGGGCCAGACGGCTCAATGTCAGTTATGTAACTCACAGCAAAAATTGCCAGCGTGCAACAAGCAATATGCATAGGCTATTCATCTCGGGTCCAAGCATAAGATAAACCTGTTGAAACACAAGGACGTTGGTGACCCTTGTCGTTCTGACGAAGCCAATGACGGTAGGCCTCTTAGTCCAAGCACAATGACAGGCAGCGATATGTCTCCAAAGCAGCATCTACTTTAGTAAGTTCTGGCTCTGCCAAATTGGGTTGCAGAGTAACGATGACTAAATTATCTCCTGAAAGCAAATTTAATGGGCAGGCACTAGAATGGCCTAAAGCTGAGATGTAGACGATTAAGCTGTCATTTGACAATTATTTGTATAGGCCTATGCAATGTTTCTTTCAGACAGAACGCTCCGGAACGGCATTCCGTGAATTTTTTCAAGCTGCTAAAAATTATTTTATTTACTTACATTTTTAATAAAAAATTATTTAGTTAATTTAATTTAATTTAAGCGTTTTCAGTGTTTATTTGTATTCAAGATGCTATAAAATTAGAGGCTCAGGTTTAGGCCTTCGGAACCCTTGCAATGTCTTCCATAACTGTTCTGGAATTGTTCAGTTCCGAAACATTTTTTATTGAAAAACACTGCTTATATAAAAAAATATCGCGATTATCCTAAAGTTTTCTTTTTATGCAAAATTCTTGACTGTTGGAGAACATTGGACTTGTAGCTGCATACGACGACGTTGTTGTTACGCAAGAAATAGTGCAGTAATAATATTTATCATGTAAAATTTGTTAACCCGTCCAAACCCGGGTTTTCACGGCGGTCAAACCCGAAACCCGGGTTTCGAAAAAAGACCCCGGGTTTGCATTCCCTAATTGGTATGCTAATATTTATTTGAAATCGCTCTGAGTCCTATAATCTAGTCATTTTCTAAATTGTTTTAAAATTTAAATTATAGCAAAACGTAATCAAATAACAGTAGGGGCCTATAGGCCTACAGTGAAAAGCTTGTTAAGTTCTTTCCTCAAGATCTTGACCAACACGAATTAATTTTAGAATGTGAACACCTGAAATACTATAATTATGTCAGTGTTATTTTCAAAAGCATCAGTGCCATCTATGTCAGTAATCTATGCCAGGATAAAGAATGACAATCTGTAATCAAAGTTTCCAAACGTTGAAATTGCAATAAGTGTTTCTGTCGTATCGACAAACTGGAGCGTACAGGTGAACGTTCTTTCTAAAAACTTAAATTGATCAAGAACGTGCTTCGCCTTCGCAGCCATATGATGCAAGAACGCTTACAGAGCCCGTACGGTATGTCATGAGCATAGAATCAGATGTGTTGGAGTCTTTAATTTCGATGACATTATAAGAGACTTTGCTGAGAGGCAGTGAGAGCAAAACACGAAAGCCATGTTTGTAAGAAAATGTCCTGACAATCCATGTATAACAAACATTTACTCATTAAATATCTCACTTTCAGTTTGTATAATAAATTAACAGTAAGAACTTTAACGTATGTTAAACTAAACCTTTCTTTTTGTATTTGTAGTACAAATATTGCTGTGTTAGTACTCTGATGTATATACCATTACACTATTATTATCATTATTATTATTATTACTACTATTACTATTACTATTATTATTATTATTATTGTTATTGTCATCATCATCATCATCATCATCATCATCATCAGCATCATCATCATCATCATTATTATCATTATTATTATTATTATTATCGATATCCTCTGTTGGATCTGTCCAGAGTTCGCCGCTCGTCGGCTCCCGGAAGCCTTGACATGATGCCCTGGAAAGCCACTGCGTTGAAGCGTTGGATAATGACCGATAGGCCTTGGAAGAGGAAGCTTGTTTCGCGAGTGTCACCGGTAGTCTTCGACAGTCTGCTTCCGGTCTCCGATAAGAAGTCGAGGCCCTCTCTGTTGAAGGGACCGAAGGTTTCTATGGCGACAGGTACGAACGTGTATCTCCTTTCCAGCTCCGAGTACCTGGCGTGCTTCCTTGCGGCGGCCATCTCTGCCGCCCCACCAGCCGCGGCCGCTGTCTCCGAAATGTATGAGGCGGCCACCGTGTCCACCACCGTCGCATCCCATAGTAAGGTCCGTCCACCACTCCACGGTATCAGGGTCTGCCCATCCGGTCTCTTGCCATCCGATCTGGTCAGGCCGGATGGCTCTTTGACTGCCGGGATGCCAGCTCTGTCGAGGCTATGATGGATGAGGTCATTGATATTGCTGTACCTCGCTTGTCGGCCGAATCCCAGTGAGCACGAAAACCCATGCGTACCTCTAGACGAAACGGAAGTACCGCATGCGCATACGTGCGGCTCGCAAATGGCCACACCCAATCTCAGGCCAACCGCCACCCTTACGGTCTCGTCCTCCAGTCTGAGGCCGTGTGCAACAAGCGGGAGAGCATGTAACCAATGCGATGCGTGCGGTGACTGTGAGGCTCTTAGTCTCGCTTGGTCGTAGGGGTCCTTTAGATTATCGTTAACAGCCGAAAGAACGGCTTTCAACAGCGGTCTATCCCAGTGTGACTGTTTGTGACCTGGGGCGACCATCGGCTCCGGTACACCCGCGATCTGAAACAATTGTTATCCGAACATCGTGCCCAATATACTAAATTGAAAGTAATCATCCACTATACTACTGTGTCAAATCTTGCACTGATATACGGCACCGTTGTTATAAAATTTCGGTGCGGCGCACACCTCTCAATTTTGAATGTAAATATAATAATTATATTTTCGTTTATTGAAACAATCCGGTTGACAAACCGCAACCGGTTACAACCAGGTAGGCTAGTCCGCTCCGAGTCGTAAGCCGTGTCCGAGCCAACCGGTGTGGCTCCCAAGATGAGGGACTGGGTGGGGAGGGTGCCCGCGGCTGAAGCCAAGAAGGCGGGTAGTGCCAGCGATGACACCCTCCTAATTCCCAGTCCCGCCCCCCATCTAGATCGGTAGGGAAGCTTGCGTCCATTGGTCGTCGGTCACAGAAATATTCAAGATCCCCTCGATTCCTCTCCGCAGCAGCTCGTCATAGATCCCTAGTTGCGGATGGTCGTAGCAAGGTATGCATCGCAATAAAATTATTATTATTATTATTATTATTATTATTATTATTATAGACATACACCTAAACACTGCTTAGAGCAGCTAAACGTGAACATTCTTGTATCCTGTGTATACATGTTATGAGAAATGACGCCAGTCATCGTCGTTATGACGACGTCGTTAAATAAACGCATTACACACGTGTTGGTAGTTTAGTAGGCCTACTAGGCCTATATTAATAAATTTAACAAAGTGACACATACGCAAATGCAATGCATTAAAGCAATACTCTATTTCTGAGACTGTGAGTCGGAAATAGGGTTACGTTAACGCCTATAAGGCCCCGAGACTCCTTAAAACGGCTCTGGCAAGATATTAAATGTTTCTATCAAAATTTGACGAACGTTTTCTTCTTTCGTTACACCATAATCTTGCTTCTTTAGTTGATACAACTTGTGACCTTCGAATCCTATTACGTCATTGGTCACTGTGACGTCACGTTCGAACTTCGTGATCATAATCTACACTAGGCGTTTTACGTTTCTGTATCGCTGGGTTCTGCTCTATTATACGAGATGAATCTACTTCTACAGGTACGTATCTCTCGTTCTTTCTGTATGCTCCATAGTTGTAAAAAACGGTTTTTTTGTTTTTTATTTTTTTCATAAAACGTGTTTTTTTCGTTCTTTTATTTCACGTCACGTTTTTTTCGGTTTTTAATTTTTTTATGTAACTTTATTTATTTATTTACTGTCTGTTACTATTTGTTTTATCTTATTTTATCTGATATCCCTTACGTTGTCTCCGTCCTTTCAAGGATTCATCTAATTTGAGTCATTTCCGGTAACATGGGAAATTCACTAATTCAAAAAGCAAAAAAAATTCCAAATAATTTTTTTCTTTGGAACGAATCTTGAACGTTTCTATTTCACAAATATATATATTTGGTTTTGCTCTCATATGTAACTGTAAAACGTTTTTGGTAGAAAAAAATAGCCTTACTAAAATATTTATCCACTCCGTTACTGTATAATATGAGATCTGTTTTATACAGTGTACAGCTTCTGTTGTGCATTTTGACATGCCAGAATGTTTTTAGTGTTAATATTTATAAAATAGAAATAAAATAAATCAGAATACATATAATTAATTATTTGATTCCATCACAGTTTCATTTATTTAGAAAAAGGTCCACTCCGTTACGGAAATAGAAGCAATTAATGTTAAATTTAATAAAACAAATTTGCCCAAACAACTGAAAAGAAATCACTTGAGGCAATCGTTCCCAGTGATCGAATAAACAAAAAACACTAAAATATTTATGGCATTGTTCTAAAACTCTGCTCACAGCTTAAAAATTCCACACCATTTAGCCTACAATAAGTCCACTCCGTTACTATCTTTCGAGTGTCGAGCACAATTTTTCCACTCCGTTGCATAGCTGTCCCATGCGTTACCAAATAAATGTTAACGGAGTGGACAGGTAACGGAGTAGACAATTTGGGTAGCAGCACAGTAAATACCGTATTATCGCTCACGCGTCCGCATCAATCGTCGGTCAAATTATTATTTTGCTCATAAGCGTTATATTACAAATATTATTAAGTAAGTAAGTGTGTTCTTTATGAGACGCTGGCAAACGCACGGCGCTCTACGTACAAAGTTATACAAAGTTATCAAATAGTAGCGAAAGAGTTAGTAAATAGTAAACTAAAAAAAACACTATATGGCTTAGCTGTACAACATCCTAGCCAGGAAACCACGCCTGGTGAGGGAATCAAATATAGAAAGAACACGGTTATGTGAGCGTGGGCGCAAATAGTGACCAGTATATAGGACAGGGGGTAATAGGTAATGAAGGATATGTCCGGGATTATCTAAGATATTTCTAAAAAGGTTATGGTCAGCTTTTTTACAGAGTTCCTCAAAAGTAGGGAAAGATTTTGGTAGGAAGCCAAAGCGTACCAGCTTACGGACCACAGCACTTAGAGAGTCACGTTCCTGTTTGCTGGCAAAGCCCCACCACACTTGGGAACAATAAAGCATTCGGTTGACAGTGGTGGACCGGACCACATCATATAGCCTGACTCCCAAGAGCCCATGCGAGATTAAAATACGATGGGCGTGGAGAGATTGCTTGGCCCGTACACAAATCTTTTGGATATGGGAGGAAAACCGAGCTTTGCGGAAATCTCGATACCCAATATATTCAGGGATGTGACCATTTTTATGCCACGTATAATTGGAGGACCTTGTTCAAGATTCACATTTGGTCTGGTCAAGATAATTTCGTTAGATTTAGAATGGTTTAGGTGGAGATTACATTTGCGAGCCCAGGCACTAATGTGATCTAATTCTGCATCCGTGGTGGAAATATTTGAAGCCAAGATCAAAAGATAGCAATCATCAGCATATTTGAAGATATAATTGAAGCTGTGGAGAGGTTTAAGACCAGAGATGGCCACTAAGAAGTTTGCAATTGGAATTAAATTTATTCATAGTCATTGTAAAAATGCAGTAACGGAGTGGCTGTATACTAAAAAAAAACACATCTGGTACGAAATAAATGAAAATTAGTAAGAAATTTGTCGGACCATTCATATCATTGGTGACTGAAGATATAAACAGCTTACATAGATCTTTACAGAAGAGATGAGTCAAGTTGCGCGACCACAAAATTGAATGGTTCTGAGATACAAGATTATTTTTACATGGTAACGGAGTAGGCTATACATAAATCCTGGGGACAAGTTTAAAAAAATTTCTTTTAATTATACTGAAGATACGGTTCACCAAGTTGTGTCTTAAAACATGCACGAATATATAATACATGAGAAACACGTGAATTTTTTGGCTTAATACAAAACATTTTGAAATGGTAGACTAAGCAATAAGTACCATAGCCTAGGGACAGTATACATCGGAGTGGAACATTTGTGATTCAAAATAAATTTTAATAAATTGCGTTATTGTTTTGAATTACTGGTTCTTGTCGGTTAATTCACCGCATTTAATTTTCTCGTGTACCTTGTCGGTTAATTCACCGCATTTAATTCTTGCGTCTACCTTGCCTGTTCATGCACCGGAATAAATTTTTACGCGTTTCTTTCCTTTTAAGTACCGTTTCGTCATTAGAAAACATGGACGACACTAACCCTGACCCTAACCGACCCTCACGGCACATAACAACGGCGCATAATGTAATTAGTAATTTATATAGCGCCGCTCACAGCCGAGGCCATTCAGTAGCGCTCCCAGTGCGAGAACCCTGAGAGAAGAAATAGGTTTTAAGGAGAGAGAGAGATGAAGACAGTGATCCAGAAAGGAAAGTCTCACGCAAAGTGAAGGGAAGGGCATTCCATAAAGAGGGCCCAATGATGGCAAAGGATCGAGTTTGAGCAATCGTGGTCCTAGCTCGTGGGACAAACAAGTCAGACCGGTCCAGAGATCGGAGAGGCCGATGAGAAGATGCAGAAAGAGGAGGACGAATGACGTCCCTGAGGTATTTTGGAGCAAGTCCCAGTTTGGATTTGAGGACCAAAGCAAGGACTTTAAACTGAATGCGGTCAGAGAGAGGAAGCCAATGCAGTTGGTTGACCATGAAAGATGATATATGGGAGTATTTAGGAAGGTGAGCAATCAATCGAGCTGAAGCCTCGAGAACAGATTGAATAGGAGATAGACGGACCTTGGGAAGACCAATAAGTAGGGAATTGCAATAATCAATTCTGGAACAGACAAATGCATGGACAATGGATGCCATGGTAGAGAGGGGAACAGATCTGCGAATAACCCTGAGACGCCGGAGGTGAAAGTAAGAGGATCGTGTAAGGTTGGTTACATGAGCAGAAAAGGTGAGAACGCTGTCCAAAGTGACACCTAAGTCACGCACACAAGTAGAGAACGTAAATTTGGGAAAGTTTTCAGAGAGAAGCGAAAAGTCAATTTTCAGAAGTTGTTGGGGTGTGACAAGCCAAATAAGTTGAGTTTTGGAAGAGTTTAGCGAAAGGCGATTGGAAGACATCCACAAATGCAAGTCATGGGAAAGGGCTTCGATACGGCGAGCATAACCTCAACGTAACGGTCGTAACCGATATGGACTATAAAACTTGAAGTCGTGCGGGTCGGTTAGGGTCAGGGTTAGGGTTAGTGTCGTCATTAGAAGACAAATATTAACTATCGCGAAGACATTCCTGTACAGGGGTCTCGTCTTGTCAATCGAATCAAAGTTCGTAAGCTGAACGCTTTCGATAGCCTACCATCCTCAAAGATATTGGTCTTTTGGCCACCAGCTTAATTGGGCTTGGAAGTACACACATCTGCATGGTGTAAATGTTTCTTAACATCGCTTTCATGAGAATAGTTATAATTAAAAGATGTCTTTCTAAACCATCGTGCTGTGTTTTCGACACCAGTTTAATGCGGTGAATTAATTTCACGTGGGAAAGTCATGTAATACATTAGCATGGGAAAAATGAACTGCGGTGAATTAACCGACAAGTACCGAATTACTTTCAAATATCTTAAATTGTTGACTGATCGATAACATTTTAATATAAGCACTTAGCATAATCAGACTAGATATAGCTTTTCTAGAAATATGTAAGTAAGTAAGTAAGAATGTTCTTTATTGAACGCAAGCAAACGCTCAGCGCTTTACATACAAAGTCAGAAATAATTTATGTACAAAGAAAACAATAATTAGAAGAAAATTAAGTCAACTAGAAAACATATGTCTAACTGTACAACATCCTAGCTAAGAAGCCACGCCTGGTAAGGGAATCAAATCTAGGGAGAACACGGTTA
The DNA here is from genome assembly GCA_020284085.1 of Aporrectodea caliginosa. NCBI lineage: Eukaryota > Metazoa > Annelida > Clitellata > Crassiclitellata > Lumbricidae > Aporrectodea > Aporrectodea caliginosa. Next base: position 64,472 of record JACEVL010000998.1, read on the forward strand.
TGTGAGCGTGGGCGCAGGTCATGACCAGTGCAATTGACAGGGGGGAGAAGGTCGTGGAGGGTGTGGCTAGTATTTGTTAAGATGTCTCTAAAGAGGTCTATATCAGCTTTTTTGCAAAGCTCCTCAAAGGTGGGGAAAGATTTAGGGGAAACCAAGGCGTACCAACTTGCGGACCAGCGCGCTCAGAGAGTCAAGTTCCTGCTTACTGGCGAAGCCCCACCATACTTGGGAACAGTATTGCATGCGGTTGATAGTGATAGCCCTAACCACATCATGAAGCCTGACCCCCGAAAGCCCATGTGAGATCAAAATACGATGGGCATAGAGAGATTGCTTGGCCCGAATGCAAAGTCTTTGAACATACGGGGAAAAACCGAACTTTTCGGTAATCTCAATGCCCAGTATATTCAATGACACAACCCTTTTAATGCCAGGCAGGACAGGAGGGGCCTGTAAAAGATTCACCTTTGGTTTGGTAAATACAATCTCTCAGGATTTTGAGTGATTCAGGTGGAGATTACATTTAAGAGCCAAGGTACTAATATGATCTAATTCTGCATCTGTAGTGGAGATGTTAGTAGTCAAGATCACAAGAATGCAGTCATCAGCATATTTGAAAATACGATTAAAGCTATAGAGAGGTTTTATGCCGGAGATGGCAACCAGGAAGTTTACAGGACCCATGCCAGAACCCTGAATTATGCTGGCATTGATTTTCAGCCAGTGCAGATAAAAGTCCACGGAACTTGGTGCAATGAATACGATTGCTCAGGAGGGAGATAATCCAGTTGAATATATTAGCTGGGATAGGCAGAGAGGTCAATTATTGCTCAGCCAAGTTTGAGTGTCTGATCGTATCAAAGGCCTTAGAGAAATATAGAGAAATCACACGGATATAGGGTTCAGAATTAAGTGAGCTGAGAATGAAGTCGGAAATGGCTATAAGAGCGGCAGAGGTAGAACCAGATGGCCTGAAGGCGAATTGGTCAGCAAATGGACGGTTTAGTTCGTGATTGGTGAGGATGGGATAGATATATATATAGGCGCACTACAAGTTTTTCTAACAATCTGCATAATACCGGCGTGATCGAAATGGGTCGGTAATCAGCCTCAGTGGCAGGGCAAGGGATCTTAGGGATAGGAGTAATGCAACTAGACCTCCATTGGTCAGGGACAAAGGAGTTTTGAATAAATATGTAATTGGTTCAGCCAAAAGATGGGCCATGTTAGAAAGGAGCCAGAGTGGAATCAAGGCGGGACCAGTGGAGCAACCACGAATGGAGGATAGGACAGAGTGCCAAGAACCCCAAATTTTGGCGGGCAGGAATCATACCCCGCAATCGAGCTCCGCATAGTTGGTTGAAGGTAATGGACATCAGTCGAGATATCTCGATAATGTTGGTTAAGAGCTTCGGAGTTAATATGACTAGAAGCAGAATCATTGTTAGATTCACGTCCATTTCTTAGGCGGTTAACCTAAGACCACAGTTTCTTTGTACCCCTACATAATCCGTTGAAGGAGGATACATTGCTCTTCATGATGAAACAGTTGATGCGGTCGGCAATGGCTGCAACCGCCTCTGAATGGCCACTTCTGACGGTCTGAACAGTCGGTTGCGCTTCCGCAGGAGATATTTGAGGAAAGGCGTCATGTACGGGGACAGATGAATTGTGAATTCATTCAATACCGGAAAATGACTCATTTACGTCACTATTTAGTGTCACATCAGTTGAGAAATAAACAGTAGGCTACACTACAGGAAATAAAATTTATAAAAGTTATTTGAATTTCTAAGTTATCCAAAATGCGAAATGTTGTCTTTTTACTCAGTAATATCTGATTGACTGATAAACTGACGGATACTACTCCATATAAAGTTCTTACATATGTCAGAATTATAAGTAGACCTAGCGTAAAAATGTTAATCAAGTACACTCTATACTTACAAAGTTTAGTTTTAAATATCTTATGTCAGCATGGATTTATGTGGACCTATGTATGCAATTTAAATTTTAAAAGATTTCAATATTTTTAATTTCTCAATTTATTTTTAAACCAAACTTATGAAAAATAAAATAATTGTTGTAGATTACTGTCACTTGGTGTTTACTAATAAAGTTATGTTATTTGCTGATTAAAATTAAATTGTGTAAACAAGGTTTTTAATTTTAAAATGCAGTAAAGATGCAGTAAAGCCAAATTATTGTCTTTCAGTTTTTTCTCGTTTTTTTCCGTTTTGTATTTTTTGCCAATAAAACGACGTTTTTTCCGGTGGTTTATTTTGATTTTACCGTTTTTAACAACTGTGGTATGCACCCATCTGTCCCTCTCTTATCTCTTTTAGTATACCTCTTGCTCTCGTGGCAAAAGATTTCTTCTGTTCAGTAAAATCGTTGCAGCGCATTTCGGTTTAAGCGATTATATTTTCAGGATAACTTCTATCTTTGTCAAGGATACCTGATTTTTCCAATAATAATAATAATAGGTTTCACTGTTGTTTTGATCACCACGATCTCTATATTACCATTAAAATATTCATCTTCTAGCTCAATGCAAGCAGTCGGAAATAGTCTCTTACTCAAATCTAGGAGTGTACATGAAGACTTTTCTCCCGTTAAATGTGCTTCATTCACCAATGCTTTAGCCACAACAAAACACGTAGCGCCGGAGTCGAAGACTATAGGCTATCTATAGGCCTATCTGTCAATCTAAATCTTTTCAGAAGTTTGTCTCTAAGACACTGTTAGAGTCTTTATTCTTATTGAAATTAGGGAATTTAGTATGGTGCTATAGCGACTAGTTACTTCGATGCATTTTCTAATTGGCAAAATTAGTAGTTTGGCAAGCGTTGCAGATCAAGGTATTAGTGGACTTTTCCCCCTACTGGAAAAGTTTTTCTGTATCCCAGCAACACCTAGACCTGTTGAGACTTGAGAGAGTGTTCAGCTGCAGTGGACTTTTCATGAGACCTCACAGGGCAAGACTTGGGGACAAACCTTGTGCGATTTAGTATTTTATGTAATAAATTTTAGTACAAGTCTTATGCAATAAACACCTGACTTGAATGATAGGATTATGTAACATTTCAATTGAGAATTGCGTTTATGGTCCTCGAGACTGTTGTCTTGGACAACGTGGTCTTAGTCTTGCACTTGGACAACATGGTCTTGGTCTTGGAACACGCGGTTTTGGTCTCGGTCTTGGGAGTTTTGCTCGTGTGCACAACACGGCAAATAATAAAACAAAATAGTAATTCTTTATAGATGCTGGCTCTAAGTATACGCAAACTTGACCATTGTAATAAAATAATAACTGTTCTTATGAGGGTATTTCTATACTCAGATGACATCAGGGATGGGCAGTAATTGAAATTACCTAATTGAAATTACTTGAAATTGCACAATTTGTTATTTGTTCATTTGTAATTCAATTACATTTCCCATGTATTTTGTAATTTGAAATTACATTTCATGTCCGAAAGTTATTTGTAATTCAATTACATTTTTCCAAGTAATTTGCCCATCCCTGAATGACATGATATCTAGCTGAACTTTTTACCCTTTCATTGAATATATATTTATATATCTAGATCTGGGACTCTGTTCATTGATCTAAGATTGCTAGCTATGGGTCTATATCTATATTCTTTGCTAGCCTTGTTGGCAGTCGATTAACTAAAGTAACACGAGTAAGATCAAACAATAACGGATCCAGAGAAGTAGGACCCGTTGACCCGTTACATACAGCTGTTCTCTTCGCCATCTCTTCTTCCATGGCTCTTTCCTAATTCATCGCCTCTCTATTTTTCTCTTTCTCTTGCTCTTTCTTGTCGTAATCCCATCTCTCTTTTTGTCACAAACTTGCATAATTCCTCTTCTTCGAAGCCTAGATCTACTTTCAGAAGTGGCTACTTTCACGCACTGTTGTAGTCAGAGGCAGCATTCTTACTTATTCACCCTGAATAAAGTTTGCGCTCAATGAATCGATTAATGACTTAGTGATTCCCTTATGATGAAGCAATAGCTTGACGTTATATGAATGCGATAATCTATCTTTGTGATATGGATATCTCTTACCCACAATGTTTAGTTTATGTGAGCATCCGTAGCATAGAGAGAAATAATTATGAACTATGCACTGAAGACAGTCGAAGCCGGAGTAACAGTGAAGGGACAGTTACTCAGCAATCTTTTCTCGCTGGGGATATTGACTTGGCTGCTGAGTTCGCCGAAACAATAACTGACAGATAGGGTACACGAAAACAGTAAGAGACTTGGACTCTGAATAAATATGCAAAAAAAACAAGACAATGACTATTGGAAAACAATACGAATCGATGAGATATCAAAGAACTCGAGGAAGTCACAGAATTTGCGTACCTGGGTGTCCTAGTAACAGAAGGCCGCCAATTTACAAAAGACATAAAACGTTAGGAATTGTCTGGCATCGGCGATGTTCGCAGATTGAATCAGAGGTGGAGAACTTGTAGTCTATCAGCAAGAACATAACTGAAACTGTATTAAACATTTGTCACTCCATTGCTTTTTGTGGCTCCTAATGTTGTTGTCTACGAAAAGACGACGAAATGAAGATACTGGTGGCGGAAATGAGTTGGCTAAGAACAATACTGGGTAGAACCAGAGGAGACAGGGAAGAATTGGGTCAGATGGAGATTCGGAGATTCTAGTAGACAAGATTAGGAAAAGAAAACTGACCTGGTTTGGTCATGGAACAATAATGGGCACCAGGAGATAACCGGCTAGAGTACTTTATGGTCACGTAGATGGAACACGGAACCGGGGAAGACAAAACAAATAGTCCGGTCATTAAATAGTGCTGTTCAAAAAATTGAACAAAAGGTTATCGATGGGTTTCACCTCTTTGATATGTCTGCGTTATAAGAAAACAAGTTTACCAAAATATGACATGGGGAACTTTGGGAAAAATGGGTCAGATCCAAGATGGCCGCCGTTAAAAAATGTCATAATATTATACGCAATCAATCAAGCTAAAAAAATCTATGGAGATTCTATTTATATCATCATATACATTAGGGGCGTCTTAAAATATGAAATTTCAAAATTGATATCGGCCTTGTTGTTTTCGTGTTCCACCTTGAGAAATATTGTCATTTGCCAAATTAGATGAAAATCGGAATAGATTTAGAACTGGCGCAAAGCCCCGGAAGGAAACAATGTAATAGCCTAAATTGCAATTTTGAAAGATCCAAACAAATGTCAACACTTAAACATAAAATATAAGGCAAAGATAAAAGAAGAACCGTTAGTTATTTGTCATTTATTTAGTCCCTTCAGTGCTTTTTGGGAACTTCGAGACTCGACAATTTGCAGCGCAACTTGTTTCTCTTCCTTATTTCGGTCCAAGGCTTCATTGATGGACTGCAAGAGAGCTACTTCTTTCTCCAACAAATCGTTCGTCACTCGTGGGACGGATATGATGTCGTTTGCTTCACTGTATGATTGTTCTGACTCCTATTGTCGCGGGTCCCGATCAAAGAAAAGAGTCATCCAATCCAAGGATCTGGAATATTTTTGTTGTAGAAGGGGTGAAGAAATTTGTAGGTTGATTATGTATCGGAGGAAGCTTCTTTGGCATTTCTGGTGCTTGCGTGATTATAGAGCAGAGGCTTGGAAGAGATTGCTCTACTTAGCATGTCATCATCATATGGCAAAGCTAGTGGTTGGGACGACATTGGAAAGGACAAGTGGTGCATCTACTGGCCCTGAAGTTCTTCTATATGGGTATATTTCACAACCGGAGGCAAATTATAGATAAATTTCCATCTTCTCCTTTCGGCGGCTTACACAAAGTGTAATATTATAATTTATAATTTTTATATAAATCATAGGGCATAAGTTAGTTATAAAAAAATTATTTCTGTTATATTATTTAGATGATTAGTATGCGAAAAAATTATAAAGTCCAATTTTAACCCGAAATTGCATTGTCAAATTACAAAGAAAACCAACCATGACGACCTCCCTTCTTCACTCAGTGCCGATGATCTCAACAACTATTTCGCCAACGCTTCTCATGATCCCAATTACTCTGCACCTCTCCTCAAGTCCACCGCTCCCCCAGAGCAGATCGACATTACCGAAAGTTTAATCTTTCATCTACTTGATCATCTCAAACACACTGCAGTTGGTGATGACGGTCTCCCAGCCTGGTTTCTAAGACTAACGGCCCCCGGCTACTCTGGAATANATAAATAAGAAAGTCTGATATTTGTTAATATTATCATTGGTTGCCGTGGTGTTGGTGGAAGTGGTAGTGGTGGTGGTGGTGGTGGTGGTGGTGGTTGTGGTGGTGGTGGTGGTGGTGGTGGTGGTGGTGGTGGTGGTGGTGGTGGTGGTGGTAGTAGTAGTAGTAGTGGTAGTGGTAGTAGTAGTGGTGGTGGTGGTGGCGGCGGCGGCGGCGGTGGTGGTGGTGGTGGTGGTGATAGAACTGGTAGTGATAGCAGTAACAACAGCAGTAGTAGTAGTAGAAGAACAATGATAAATGAAGAAGAACAGGAGGAGGAGAATACAGGAGGAATGACATTCTGACGAAAATAACGACTAAGTAAGTTTCAAGACTTTTCTGATTTAAGAAGATAGCCTTCTGATTTCCCTAAAGCAAAGAAAACTGGCCGAAGACTCGGTTTGCGTGTAGGGGCGTACACGATGACAAATTTCTACTCGTAAGGACTTGGTTATCGAAGCGGCCTTCGAACAGGTGTTGCCATATGGAGACTGACGTAGATTTACCAATGGTCTGTGTTTCTGAATAAAATTGCTGCACCACCCGTTGCTATTACAAAGCTGATATGCAAATGGTAGTGAATTAATTCAGAGATTGAAATGTTTTCATAATTAGGCATACATTTTAGCAGGTGCTACTCATATAATTTTGTCAGATAAGGGCATTACATCGATTTCTTTGAACATAACAATCGAGTTATAAATCGTTTGTTTCAGATGCTGTGGAGGTTAATGAACAATGTGGGTCAAGAGGGAGTCACACCCTGACGATCTTTCTGGCACTGTACCCCGATCTTGTCGAACTTAGGGGTCTAGGTAGGGCGTCGTAAGTTCCCACAGACTCCTGGTGTGTGTATTTTACGTTGAAAGTCGACTTACAGCAGCATGTGTGAATGCACAATTCTGATAATTTAGTGCATTAGCTATAGGTAAAATCGTAGTTTTAGATTTTTTGAAAGCTTTGTTGAAACTAGTGACACTGTTCATGTAATGTTTGCGTGTTATAACATCGTGTAGACCTATGTGAATGCTACAGCTGAGGCTGCATTTTCTGGCAATATCAGTATGAATTTCTGTTAATTGTCAATGCTAATATCAATATCTCCGTATTCAGGTGCTCATCGATTCGCATTTTACAACTGCCGGGTACATTAGTAGACCTACGTGAATGCCAAAGTTGGCAGTCTTTTTTATTCAAGTTGTCACTATTGGTCACTTGATGAAACTGAAGGTCGTACATCTTCAGTTATTAAAATTACTGTTAAAGAGTTTGTACGAAACTTTCCCAACCGTGACCAATTTAAGCATAACAGAAGCGTTCATTCCCAGCTCACCGTCTCTTGAGCAGGCAATGGACGAATGAATCCCTATAGGTCGTGAACACGAGGCCTGTACATCGCAGGAATTGTCATTTAATTCATTCCCAGCTTACTCCGGTACCGAATTCAGCATTCTACGGCATAGTGACATAGACAAATGCGCGCGAACAACTTGCTTTAGCACACGGTCGCTACACGAAGCCTCATTGACAGATTCGAACCCGCAATAGTTGGTTTATAAGGTCAAGTGTGCTGCCAAATAGACCGCCGTGCTGCACATTACACGATTTACATAACAGGAATTTGCTGCACAGTGGCTTATCGATTGGAATTATCGACCGTCACATTCCTGTACAATGTGCATAAAGATTCGAGCAAGTCTCTAACGCATGACTAGTCAGTGCCATCAATTTATGTAGCATGGAAGTCAGAAGGGTTTTAACACCCGCAATCTCTTGCTTTTATTTTTATTATTATTATTTAATAAATTTGTAACGGGCGCAAGGTCACACCGAAATACCTTGCATAGACACCAGCAAAGATTCACGACAATATTTCAGAATTCAAAAATAATTAGCGCTTTCATTAAGTGCTCTTCAGTTAAAAACAAACAGTAAAGATGATGCGGATTGCAAAGAAGTCAGTGTGCCCAAAGTTTCACACACTAAAGCTAAACACATAGTAACGCAGCGAGTGTATATAATTATATATACATCGTAATCGTAATCGTAATCTCCAAACTTCTAAAGCGCCACTCGAAAGCCAAGCGCAGGGCACCAGCTTATTCACGAGCGCTGCGTATTCATATGCCCACTTACTGGAAAATTATTTCTGTTTAGAAGAGTTCTAACTTTGAAATGTTGCTCTTAATCTTCAGCTCAGGTAACAGCAGGCACTACTGCAGTTGCTAGAACACTTAGATTTAATGCTGTCTGATAATTAAGCATACCTACTATAACATTCAACCAGACATAATAGATACACAGAATCTGAAGGCAGATATGGTAGACGTGGAGGATGCAGTGGATATGGCGGGTTTGACGGTTACAGACATGGTGGAAATGTTAGCTACGAACGTTACGGATATGAACAGTATAAGCCTATTATTATTATTACTTGCATACTTGCTTACATAAGACATTTTACATACTATCTTCAGCAATACAGTTAGATTTTCTTTCTGTTCTGTGCTCGGTCCTCTTCTCTATATCCTCTTTACTGCTGACCTTGAATCTGTTCTCGCTTCTAGTGCTCTCTCTAGCCACTCATACGCTGATGACCTTCAGTCCTACTTGCATTGTTCTGTAAGGGATGCTTTGAGTGCTGTTCGCTCGATGTCCCGTGCAACTGACACTCTGTCTGCCTGGCTTTCTTCCAATCGCCTGAGACTAAATCCTCTTAAAACCCAGTTCATATGGCTGGGTACCCGCCAGCAGCTGGCAAAACTTGACCTGAACCTTCTTGCAGCTGAATTTCCTCTAATATCATTCTCTACCTCTGTACGAGACCTTGGTGTCATCCTTGATCAGGAACTAACCTTTACTAAACACCTCTCCTCTTTGTCTCGCTCCTGCTTTTACCATCTTCGTCAGCTTAGGGTCGTTGCTCGCTCTCTTTCAACCTCTGCTGCTTCTACTCTTATCCATGCCTTCGTCTGCTCTCGTCTAGACTACTGCTCTTCTCTTTACACTGGTCTACCTCAAGTCCGCTTGTCCTCCCTTGAGAGGGTCTTTCGGTCTGCGGCGCGCCTTGTTGGTTCCATTCCTCGCTGTGGTAGCGTATCCTCCTACATGCATCATACTCTACACTGGCTTCCCCTCCGGCAGCGTATCCTATATCGGCTCTGCACTCTCGTCTGGCAAAGCGTCTTGGGTTCAGCTCCTCGCTACTTGTGCACCATCTTCACTCTCTCTTCGTCTATTAAGGGTCGTTCAGCCCTCCGTTCCTCTTCTCGGGGTGACTTCTTGGTTCCACATGCCCGCACTGCTACTATGCAGCACCGAGCATTCTCTGTTGTTGGTCCAACAGCGTGGAATGTCTTGCCATCTTTCCTTCGGTTATCTCCTCGCATTCACTCGGCTTCCTTCTACGCCCAATTGAAGACTTTTCTGTATGATCAGGCCTGGCTTGGGAGCGCCTCTGAGTAGAGCCCTTGAAGAGGCGCTATATAAATTTTATGATTGATTGATTGATTGATTGATTGATTCTGTTTACATGTGCATGGTCTCTGCGATGCTATATTGCTATAACTCCTTCATTTCAGAATGCTAATATAAATCATTGATGTTTTCCTTATCATCTAGGCCTACTGAATATTAATTAATTATACATAAAGTCGATGAAATTGCCATAACATTGGTCCAAAGCCCAGCCTCATAACTATGGCTTATGTATGCATGTATCGCTATTAAGTTACTGTTAAAGAGTCATGTGTGACGTTCAATATAGCGTATAGGCTATGCGTGTAAGCATCGATAAATCAAAGTTTAAAGCATGCATAATGTGAAATGTAGTGAGATATACAAACAAGCGAAGCGTGAACTTAATTACCTGCTCATGAATATTCAAACTACATTTCTCGTCGCTTGAATGGCTTCAGAGAGATTTACTCCAGGACCACAGAATATTATCGTTGTATATACAATCAAAACAGACTGAAGCAATGCGCTAAGAGAACACTTGGAGAGGAACAAGCCGGGTTCAGGCCATAAAGAAGCACTATTGACAACTGTTCACAATGAGACAAATACTTGAAAAGCATAGAACACAACCAGCAAGTCTTCATCAACGGCAGAGACTTCAGACAAGCATTCGGCAGCATATGGCACGACGGAATGTGGTGAGTGATGCAAAATGCAGGAATACCAGAACAATTGATCAAACTTGTACAAGAGATTTATCGACAATCATCAAGACAGTGCCACGAAAGTAGATAAAAGATCACAGATAACTTTCACATGAAAACAGAAGTAAGCCTACGTCAGGTATGTATCTTTTCCCAATACCTATTAAACCTAGTATTAGAAGCAGTAATGTCACTCAGCCTTAACAACACCGAGGCAGGAATCAAGTTAAATGGAAGGCTGGTAAATAATCTTAGATTTGCTGAGGATAATTATAGTCTCATCACTAGAAGCGGACTAGGATATTATGACACAGATTGACAAAACCAGCAGAAGATTCGGCTTAATAATCAACGCAGAGAAAACCAAAACAGTGGTTACTGAAAAGGCCAAAGAGACACCAATAACTATCACAATCCGAGGGGAAGTAGTGAACAAGTAAAACAATTCCTCTATCTAGAAGGGCTAATAAATAACGCAGATGGCAAAGAAAAAGATATCAAAGAATTGGACGCACTGGAAGAATGAACAGGATATAGAGAAAGAGAGAATTAACAAAGAAAACCAAGACAAAAATAAACACGGCGATGATACAGCCGATTTTCTTGTACGGATCGGAATGTTGGACAATGCAAAAGCAAAATGACAAAAGAATTTTGACAGCAGAAATGAGCTGACTGCGGAAGATCGCAGGAATTTCAAGACTACAGAGAATAAGAAATGATGACATTAGACAAGATCAAAAACAACTTTTCTAGACTAAATCGTTCAAAGAAAAATCCGATGGTTTGGACATGTAGAGAGAAGGCCAGTTGACCGAATCCCACGCAATGCACTACATGCAAGATTCGAAGGAAAAGGAAACAAAGGCAGACCAAGACTACGCTGGATAGACAATACAAATGAGGACATGATCACTTGGACTAACAATAACAGATGCAATGGACTTGACTAATGACCGAGGACAATGGAGATAATTTATTTGTACCCATCGCCTCGAAATGGCTGGCGTCAGGAACTGATGATGATGATGATGATGATGATGATGATGATGATGATGATGATGATGATGATGATGATGATGACGATGACGACGACGACGACGACGACGACGACGACGACGACGACGACGACGACGACGACGACGACGACGACGACGACGACGACGACGATGTGTACACTTCGGTGTGCGAAACTATGCTGAGGCTAAAACGAAGGTCTAGAGAGCTAGGCCTATTACACCTATGCATGGCATAATATTATAGGTCTGATGTTGTAATTGTTATTAGGCCTAATAGCTTCTACTGTGCCGGTGTCCAATACGCAAAGCATCAGTCGATGGCCCACCAAAACCAAGTAGTAAATTAGGTTTATATTCAGAAGATAAGTCTGCCAAAACAGAGAGGCAGCTTACGGAGGATTAACAATTTGAAAAAGTAGTGTCTTCAGACCTTTGAGAACGAAAACATTTCGTTCTCAAAGGTCTTAAGACACTACTTTTTTCAAATTCATAATGAATATAAGTGAATAAGCAGAACGCTTGCAGGAAGAGAGTTTAAAAATCTAGGTCCAGTTACCGAAAAAGCTCGTTCACGAAAAGCAGTAGGTTCTAGTTTTAGGTGCGACCTGAAAAAAGATAATGAGATGACTTCGTCGAAGTCTGGGAAATGAGTCTTGACTTCAAAACTGTGTTACTTAAAGTCTATAGACAGCCGATTCGACTGGTTCACTAGAACAAGACTTGATTCCAAGGCCTATTGAAGCGCTTTACATTGTATCTCGTGTCATATGCTGTCCTTATGCTGTCATGGTTATCAAGACAATAGATTATTTTATATGACGTCAGCTATTATGAAACATACGTCATTTTATGTTTCATAATGTTGATAAAAGCTTACACTAAGACGCACAAAACACAACATCCATTAATATTATACGCTCTGGATTGGATTGGATCCACAGTTTAACGGCAGCTTATGACAACATAGGCCGTTTCCGCCGACAAAGACGCTCAATTAAAGTTTAAATTGCAAGCGTTACATTTCTGGTGAATTTAGCCAATAGGAATCACGTCGTCGAAGTCTTCTCGAAACCCTGATATGTTATAAAAAGCGTTTAGTCCATGGTGGAATATATCTTTTGTACTTTAACTTTCAACTTCTCTTAAGACGCCTGTCTTGTGCTATTGCTTATATAGCTCATTAAATCGTCTTTCTTGTCACTAAATGTGGTACTTATTATCAATATACACCATACAAATGGGTCTATGTTATATTGCAAGCCGTGCAGAGTTTCTTACGGATTAATCGAGTAGTTGCTGGCTATCGTGTACCTACATACTTAGTCTGAATCAACCATGTAGACTTCGTCTGAACCACACAGGATGACTATCCTACGCACACGCTTGGATTATAAGTGTTAGGCGTAGTGTTGTAATTGATTTTACAACAGCCGAGTCTGTGTCACAGGATGACTTTCCTAACTTGTATATACGCTTTGAACAGTGGGAGATGGTCGCTCTACAATGATCAGTAGGCATGTCCGTTTGTTATTAGCTCGGAACATAAAAAATTATAACCAAATCGCAAATTTCGAATATAATTAGGCCTATAGCGCGATACGTTTAGATGTAAGTCCATCCAGTCTGTCTAAGGACATAACACGTGACATACTGTAACATTGGAACGTTGCACAACACTGGGATGGCTAGAGGGTCATAATAATAATAATAATAATAATAATAATAATAATAATAATAATAATAATAATGATGATGATGATGATGATGATGATGATGATGATGATGATGATGATGATGATGATGATGATGATGATGATGATGATGATGATGATGATGATGATGATGATGATGATGATGATGATGATGATGATGATGATGATGATGATGATGATGATGATGATGATGATGATGATGATGATGATGATGATGATGATAATAAAAATAGTAATAATAATAATAATTATAATAATAACTGAAATAATTTCTAGTAGCAGTCGCAGTAGTAGTAGCATTTAATATCAGTGCTCCTAAGAGAGATTAAATATTAAAGAAGTTCTGTTGTATACAGGGAGCCTGAGGGTGATTGCGCGCTGCACTGCGGAAGTCATAAACGTTTAATTTCTGAACAGATTGTCGCGACGTTATAGACGACTAAGGTTAACCTGAATGGAATGTTACTCGATATCGTCAACTCTCAACTGTACAGGACATCACAATTATGTTGGTAAAAATACCAAAGTGAGTTAAGATAGATTAACGTAAGGTAATGATTCACTTAGTACAAGGCTTTTGGAGCAGTAATGTTCACTCAGGTGATTATGAGGTGTTAGAAAGAAACAGCAAGATAGTACTGCAGGGCATTTTGTGTCGTCGACATAAAGCATGATTTCAGACAAGTTTGGAAGTCCAATTGACTAACATCGCAGAGCACAAATATCTATATATCTATATACAAACAAACATTGACATAATTGTAGGACAACAGTGTTTGTCTAGTGGTAGGTTACAACAATCCAGGTCTGTTACAAATCCTGGTAAAAGAAATTCTAACGGAACTTCATCTTTTAATCGTGAACTAGAAGCGCTCCGATTAGTATAATAAATCCGACAATGAACCACATACATGTAGTCTGCACTCTCGTTTGAATCCAGACATAACCAAACAAGCCCAGGCACATTGATTGCATGCCTTTGACTTCATACGCAAAGCTGTGTGTGCATTAAAACACTAAGGTATAATTTTTATTTCTGGCCACATTACTCTTTTGATCCAATTACTGGACATTAACATAGGCGAGCAATTCAATTTCTCAGACAGTAATATTGTATGTCAGATGTTGCTCAAGAATTTACGATGCTACGTGATAGAAATTCACAAAATGCGAGAGTGACTACGTGTTCCCATGCACGTCCAGTGATGGCTGTGAAGCAATAGTATATAAGGTGGTAGGTAGGGTCGTTGACTTTCAGCAAGCATTTGATACAGTCAACCATCCAGTTGTGTCCTATCGTCTGTAGCTGCTTGAGATCGCAAAGATGAAGACCGTCATTGCTTTGTTCCTTTTGGCCGTTGCTATTGTCGGGTTCACGTCTGGCAGTGGATATGGAGGATATAGTGGTGGATATGGTGGGTATGGAGGGTACGGTGGATATGGCGGATACGGTGGATATGGCGGAGGTTATGGAGGATACGGTGGTTACGGAAATGGTGGATACGGTGGATATGGTGGCTACGGAGGTTACGGACATTAGAAAAGGTAAGTCATTCAGAGAATGAATCGATCAAAACTGACGGGTGATTAAGATTGCGTTACAGTCAGTATGAGAATTTTGTTTCTTAGAAGTAAGCAGTTTAGATGTCCAGATTAGGGAATGTAATCCCGGAGCATTTTGCCAATCCCGGATTACGGGATTGAAATGAATCAATCCCGGGATCCCGGGATCCCGGGATTGACGTTTGCAAGGAAAATTCGTCTTGACTAGAATAATATAGGTCCCTATATTTAATGCTATAACGCAGTTGTGTACTAAAGATAATGATTTTTAGAACGTTGTGGCTTTGTATTGTTAACTTGTTACTTAAAATGAAAAGTTAAAAGTTCAATGTCCATGTATTATTAAAAATTATTTACGATACAATGATCGCAAGAAACGTAAAAGTGTCAACAGTAGAATGTCCTAGCCTTGAGCTTAGCTTACAGCATAGAACACCTACCGCCGAAAATGCACGTTCCGCCTCAACTGACGTTTATTATTTATGAAATCTATTAAATATATTTAACTAAATTAGTTTTTAAACGCTATTCTATATGACTGTCATCGTCTTAGACGTAGTATAGTAGTAGGTCAAATAACAGTAATGCAATACGCCTTGTCTACTTCGACCGCGAATTGAGCTCGAGCTATGACTCATTAGGTAGTGACACCTGGCAGCAGCAGGGATGTGTTGATAGTGATAGTTGATAGTGATACCACGGCCCGAAATCAGGTCGAGAATACCAGATGGCCACGGTCAGTGCGACCGACCGCAACGCGAGGAACCCAGGCAGTAGCAGGCCAGCCTAGCAGCAGTACGGCAGCAGGGTGCACTGCTGCATCTCCCTGATATTCAGGCAGCAATTAAGGGTCCGTCTGCACTCTGTAGTCTTACTAGGGCCTCTGCTAATTATCTGTCGTATTAGCGTCTATCGCCCAAGGAAGAATTAGGCTGTGCATCATGTAATTTTAACCAAAAAATCCGATTTTTGTAATCCCGGGATTCCAGTTCGTCAATCCCGGGATTACCGGATTTGAAAATGTTCCGGGATCCTGGGATCCCGGGATCCGAGATCAGGATTACATTTCCCTAGTCCAGATGTTTATACACAAACACACATCTGGAATATGGAATGTGTGTTGTAAACTATATATTCCTTGGAAAGAAAATAAAGTACACAACTAAACAACAGTGCCGTAGCTTTGAATTTTGGCATACTCAGAGAGACTATAATCGCAACCCTCGACTACAGAGCCACTGATTGTCTCCATGTATAGAAGGTGATGAGCAGTTGCTTAGTTTGTTCCAAGAAAAAGTCAGAGGTATATGAGGTATTGGCAATTGTATTGTTTATAGCCTCGGAATTTGAGTAAGATTGGCCTGTCCTCTTATCAGTGTCTGAGTTTGTAAATGACAGAAAAGGGAAACATTTAGTTAACTAGTGCTTGATGTAAATTGCAAAACGATCTTTTGACATTTGCTTATAACCATGGCACATGAGCACGATCAGAATCCCTTCACCATAATAATCTGCATTTGATGTTGGGATACATTGTCTATTGTCTAAGAAGAAATATCCATCGAAGTTGATAATACAGTCAATGAACTTCACGTTACGAAAAGTGTACAAGTTCTACTTAATTAGATCGCTCAACCAAAATGTTCGATCTTTGGACAACATGCGAGTAAATCCACACGATCATGGTATTAGGTGGTAGATTGAATGCTTTCTGTATTGCAGGATGTATATTGCAGGCTGTCTGTTCTGTTAGTAGTTAAGATTTATGTCTTCTGTCATTTGTGTTCTTGTGAATTGTTTCAATTGCATAACTGTACACTATAACCGGTTGCGGTTTGTCAACCGGATTAACCATAACCATCATTTTATTGTAGCCAAACCAGGTATTACACAGATGATATTACATATAAGTATTTCGAGTGGTTACAACAGGGGGACCAGAAGGGACCTTGGTCCCACTAAGTAGGGCCCCTAATTATCAGTTTCAGTATTGGATGGCGATTAGTTAAACAATAACAGTTGCAGTTTTACAATTTGACATTATGTAGGTATTTACATCAAAGTAGCAGTCTTTGGTAACAGACCTCGACCCGTTCGTAAGTATGCAACCAAACTGGTAATGTAACAGTAATGACCCGTTCATAAGTATGCAAACAAACTGGCAATGTGACAGTAATGACCCTACATAAGTATGCAAATAAACTGGCAATGTAACAGAAATGACCCGTTAATAGTTATGCAAACAAAGTGGCAATGTAACAGTAATGACACCAGTGGCGTAGCAAGGATTTTGAGGGCCCTTGTGCAGAGCTTTGGTGGTGGGCCCCTTGAATCCCCCCCCAAATTCGATTTCAAACAAAAACGCTGTGCAAAAAACGCTGTTGCATACAACATAAAAGGTCAGATAATCAAATTTTGACAAGTCTATAGTCTACGGTAATCTAGGAAGAGGAATGCTAAAAGTTAAAACGGTCGTTTGCGCGCTTTCTCTTGCGCAAAAATATCCACCACTTTTTGAAGTATCAAGCTTTTTGGGATAGGCTTATTCATTTTCTATTGACAACATTGCCAGGTCGCTCAGCCGGTCTTCTGACATGGTACTTCATATAGGCCTAGATAGTTTTTGATGAGCTTCAGTTTTGAAAATGATCTTTCACATGTTGTAACAGTCACAGGTAAAGTCAGCAGCAACATGTAGGCAGTGCAGACATCACTGAATGTAGACGACAGACCATATTGATTGTTTCAATAAACGAAAATATTATATATTATATTATGCTTCATTCTAAGATGGTTGATAGCTTGAATGACTGAATGTCTGACTGACTGACTGACTGACTAATTGATGGACTGACGGACTGACCGATTGAATGTGCGAGTCTGATACTGAACCGATGCATATTGTTTTATTTTCACTCACTCACTTAGTGATTCGCTTAAGCATCGCGCAATACTTAATGACACAATTAAACATTGATTCACGGCTGGCTGACTAATACGATCCATATTGTTTTATTATAAAGTCGCCCGTCAAATTTTAAACACTGCGGTTTCTTCACTGCTCTGTTTTCATGTTTCTAGACTGTTTGTTGCCACTGCAAAGAAGATGGATTTCAAATCAACGTTGCTTATATATCTTTCGCATTAACACCGAAGACCATCGCTGCTTCGCTTCAATGACGCTCCCAAAATAGTATCAGAATGATATTTTGAGAAGATCAAATAGCAGCGTGAGAACAAAGCAGGAACAATGTGAGAACACTGTGAGTGCGATATTGATACACAAAGAGAACGACGACTTGGAATATAGGACGGCGTATCTATGAGCACATGATTAAATACCTAGAGATATTCATAAAGTTTTGATTGAATGAATAAATGGCTGGTTTTGAACAGTTGTATTGAGTTGAGTAATTATGGATTTTAGATTGTTTCTATACGGTTGTCGCATGCCAATGGATTATCACAATAATTATTGTTTTGATCGATTTGACAACCTCATTGTCATGCGAACGGCATTTCTGCATAAAACGCAGTCTTCTGGATAACCAACAGCCTTTAATATTATTTTCATGCATGAAGTGCAGTACCGATGCAACACTGTTATGGCAAATTCTTAAAATTGCACATATTGCAGGGTTGTAAGGGTACTCTACAAGGTGATCAGCTCACTGTTATTAGGGCTGATAGCCTCCATTCCATTGAGGTGAAACGGCTTACAATGGGCATAACCAGATGCAACAAAATAGGTTCATTAAATTTGTAGCATTTACTACAATGATTTAGATGACCTATAAAACTTTACGCGCTTTTCATGCAGACTAAGTTTGACTTGGCTGCAGTCAGAAAACAGCAGTGTGATTTTCCTTACAGATTTTATTTTAGTTATAGTTACAGTTATAGTTAATGGTTTTATTTTAGTTATAGTTATAGTTATAGTTAGTATTATTTTTTAGTTATAGTTATAGTTATAGTTAATGGGTTTTTATTTTAGTTAATTTTAGTTACTACTTAGTCACAATAATTAAGGCTATAAGCAAAATTGTGCGTATTAACATGCTGTTTCACAATTTGCTCAGAGCTTTGAAAGCCTTTGAAGCATGGGTGCTTTCATCTTCATGAATACACGAGTTTCCAAAGTAACTGACAAATTTCATAATAAAAATATCGCATATTTCGTTCTCATTTATGTCGAATCGTCCATATTGCACTTCCTATTTTTATTTTTGTATTAACGAAAATAAAGATGAATTTTCGTTATTGTTATTTTCGTTATAGTTATAGTTATAGTTAATGATATTTTTAGTTATAGTTATAGTTATCGTTAACGAAATCATTTTATTTTCGTTAACGAACATTTTCGTTATCGTTATCGTTAACGAGAATCACACTGGAAAACGCTCACATATTTTAGCTTCACCACATGACTGATCTCGACTCCGCTGACGCTGATGTTCTTACACGTAGTACATAGACGTAATCCAATCCTTATCACTTGAGATTTGGTTACATTTAACTTCATGTCAATACTTTGTAGCTCAACAGAGCAAATGCCAACCATAGCTTGGAGTTCACACAGCGATGCTGACATTAAAATAAGGTCACCTGCATACACGACACACCCCAAGTAGGCCTACGTCTCCCCAATTCTGCACTCAAGGCTGGATCGACTTAACTTTAAATTATGTCTTGGGATTCCGGTCGGGAAAACACACTTTTGCCTTGCTCAAGGAAGCGGCCAATGCTAAACCTTCCTTGGACAGCTCGAACTGTATGAACAGAGTTAGTATCAAACAGCAATTGAAGACCTAGAGCAATACCTAGGTATGTCGGAAATTATGAGTTTCGGGAATAATAATAATGGCTTCAAAGATCTCATACTTCAAGCTGCTGTATCTAAGCTATAAGACGACATATCGACAAGCTGTTTGAAGCACCACATAACTATTATTGTTTTTAACGAAACTGTTACATTATGCAATGCGAAAGATAACCTTATTGTTTTTTACACGACATTTTTCTTCATACGGTACCGGGTTATTGAAATAAACAACATTTAACCATCAGTATCATTACAGGTGCGTTAACAGGTTATGTGGACACAGTTTGTTCTCTAGCAGCTGCATTACCACACATGTCATCTTGTGTTAGTCGACATACCTTTTTATTGCACCAAATAGTCGCCATTACACAGTACAAAAATCGTGCAAGAAGCCGTGTATGTCAACTAACCTGACTGTTGCACCGCTGTCAATTCAAAGATTACAAGAAAACAGGACAATCTTGTTATCATACCTGGATATTGCAGCTGAGAAATGGTAGAATATTGCCGGATGCAAAATCCTTTTTGTTGTTGACATAACTTTTTTGTCAAAAATTACAGTAAAAAATATTCAGATCTGTATCAAGTTCATAGGGATATACAATACTATATTCCGATCACGCTGACATACTTTTTCGAAAGAAAGAGGCATGTCGAAATAAATGGGTATTGCTCTAAGGTCTTCAATTATATGTCGAAATTAGAAGGAGAAAGGATGTGGGCAGTTTCGACTTGCAGAATAGCTTTAACTCGAATAGAGACAAACAGCATTTAATTTTCTTTAGTAGGCTTATAATAATTTAGAAACAGTTCGATGACAGCAGTGTCGCAGAGTTCCCTGTGAAATTCTCTACACGCACAAGTGTATCATCGACATTAAGTAAGTACATGTAACTAAGTATTTTCTTTATTAAACCAATGCATATCCGCACTCTGTTGTACAACAATCAACTGTCAATATGAGTACAACATTCTAACAATTAACGTCTGCAAGAGGTAGACAATGGTCATGCGATCGCAGTAGCAGGGTATTTTGTTGGGGCTTTTTTGGTGGAAGTTAACTATGTAGTAAGTGGCCCTAAAACTAAAAGTTCAATTTAGGACATTAAGCACTACCTATGCAAAATCTTTTTCGTAGTGTTTCAAGAAAATGAAATATTGGACTGCTCCGTATACAGGCACTTTCGCTCCAAAAGATCAGTCGGGTCATAAGCGGTCCATGCCTTAATGTTGTTGCAACAAGCTTTTCATTATAGCGCAAGTTTTGTTTATTCAAAAAAACCGTTAACTTATCACAACGCAGGATTGAGGCTTTCTTGCGTGAGCAAACACGTGATAAATTGCAGAGGACGGAATCTAGGAACTTCGTAACTTGATGTCTATTGTCAGCTCAGGATGGTGACTCGTCCAGACAGCTGAGCACGTCTAGCTTCTTTAAGACTTAACCGTCAGTTAGACTGGCGTAGGCTGCGCTTTTCTGAGGTGCTATTACTTTCTAACTACTTTACATATACACTTACACACATGTTCTGTATCAAATGCAGAATGGTATGCCTGCCAAGTGTACTTTTAAAAACGCAAGTAGCCTCCGTGAAACTGACGGTCGTTGAAGAAAAGCTGGATTAAATTCTTTGTAGCTCTTCGTCATATCGATCTCCCGGCTTCGACCCATACTATTAATTCTGTTTCGTTCCAGAATGAGTCTGTTTGACAGGCCATGCCTTTCCGTAAGAGAACTGTTAACCGCATTAGAATACCCGAGTACGAAAACACCCTGCAAGCAAGAAAGCGAAGCAGAAGGGGAAAATAGACCCTGAGCGTGTTGCCATTGTATCCAATGCAGGGTAATGGAAAACTTTGATAGCATTGTCATTACAGTGTACGAAGTATTAGTTAAAGGGCAACCAATGTCGCTAATCATGATCTGTTACAGAGAAGTCCAGATGAGATCAGAAAGTTCGAGAAAAACTAGAAGCTATTCCAAACCACAATAAACAGTGATTAGCATTGTCATTACAGTGTACGAAGTATTAGTTAAAGGGCAACCAATGTCGCTAATCATGATCTGTTACAGAGAAGTCCAGATGAGATCAGAAAGTTCGAGAAAAACTAGAAGCTATTCCAAACCACAATAAACAGTGATTACCTTGGAAAGCTGCCTTAAAAATCTTTAATCTAACACAAGAGGGTGATTTTATAATGCATTTATCGTCAGAAACATATTGCTTCGAATTGATTCAACCGTCCGTAAATACATTCTGTTTGGAGACAATCAGAAAGGTTTTCCTTGCTCGATGACCAACGTTGAGGAAAAACCTACAGGTTGTTCAGATTTGCTGCGATTTCTGCCAATAACTTGTAGAAGGCGGCGCGACTATAGTTCTCTGTGGCATCTCAGTGCAAGTAAAAAATTTAATATTTTAAGCGATGACGTCGGTATTCTGTTTCGTGAATGACGTTCGAAGTCAATTATAATAGTTCAGCCGTGATTAACGCTACAGCAGAGAGAATTATTAATCCTTAAGGAGAGTAAAGCAGAGTCATTGCATAACACATTTTCATCTTATCAAAGACAAGTTCAGTGGTGTTGTTTAATTATTGAAGGCATTGGATGTGTTGTTGTGTAATGAAACAGTATGCTGAGGCTGAATAAGATAGACATATAGGCCTATACGTACAGAGAGAACAGGATGCAAAGAACACCTAGCTTTGGAAATAATGCTTTGGCCATTTATCATTGCAAGATTGCAGTTCTGCTCAATACGGTAATACCATAGTTGAACCTAGGTGGATCTTACAGGAAACCTAGTAACTGCACCCTTTTGAGTTCTATGAATCAGTCCTATATGGTTATCCTGAAAGCCAAATTGATTTTTTCCGGACAGTACCAATATCTAAATACGAATATATATATATATATATATATATATATATATATATATATATTATCATTTCCTTAAGGGAACACAGTGCGTATCTGGCGGTAGGTTACAGCAATCTCAGTCTGTTACAAATCTTGTCTAAGGAAATACTGAGTGAGACTTTGTCTTCTAAATTTAAAACAGACGTTACTGCGATTAGGATAGTAAGACTTGCGCTAACTGAATCTTATAAGCTCTCACCTGAATCCAGACATAACCAAACAAGCCCCAGGCACCTTAATTGCAGGCCTTGGACTTCATAAGCAACGCTTTGTGCATAGTATAACACTAATTTTCTTTCTGACCGCATTACTATTTGATACAGTTACTGGACATTGACATGAGCGAGCAATTTCTCAGACAATAAATATGTGTCAGGTGCTACTCAGGAATTTACGATGCGACGTGATAGAAATTCACAAAATGCGAGAGTGACTACGTGTTCCCATGCATGTCCTGTGATGGCTGTGAAGCAATAGTATATAAGGTGGTAGGATCGTTGACTTTCAGTAAGCATCTGATACAGTCAACCATCCAGTTGTGTCCTATCGTCTGTAGCTGCTTGAGATCGCAAAGATGAAGACCGTCATTGCTTTGTTCCTGTTGGCCGTTGCTATTGTCGGGGTCACGTCTGGCAGTGGATATGGAGGATATGGTGGTGGATATGGTGGGTACGGAGGGTACGGTGGTGGATATGGTGGATACGGTGGATATGGCGGAGGTTATGGAGGATACGGTGGTTACGGAAATGGTGGATATGGTGGCTACGGAGGTTACGGATATGGACATTAGAAAAGGTGAGCCATCCACAACATAAATCGATCAAAACTGACGGGTGATTAAGATTGCGTTACATTCAATATAAGAATGTTGCTCCTTGGAAGGAAGTAATTAAAATATCCAGAGGTTTACACACAAACAAACATTTGCAGAGAGGCTTGTGATTGTGTGTTGTAAGCCATATATGGGGGGGGGGGAATGAGGTACATAAGTTAATAATAAGACTGTAGCTTGGACTTTTAGCAAACTCTGGGAGACGGTAATCGAAACTGTCGATTACAGGGGCCACTGGAAGTTACCGTGTTTAGAAGATGAAGAGCAGTTTCTTTGCATCTCCCAGGATAGCACCTCATGTTAGCAACTTCATTTTTTACATAGCCTCAGCATTTAGGGATGAGCGCATGGCCAGTCTTCTTATTGCTGCCTGAGTTTGACAGTAAAGGGTGAAGTTTTGTGTACTAGTTGTAGATGCACATGGTAAAACTACGTTTTGACTTTTCTTGCAACTATGGCACACACGCACGCTCAGAATCCCGACACACAATCTGAATTTGATTTTAGGATGCAAGTGTATATATGAATATTTCAAGCGAAGTTGATAATACAGTCAATGAACTTCAGATTACGATAAGGCTATTAGTTCTACTTATATAGATCATGCCACATACATGCTCGTTGTTTGGGTAATATATATATATATATACGAGCAAAGCCACACGTTTACTGCATGGACATAATTATCACGGAATTAGGTGATGAATTTAATTGCTTATTTGATTCTATTTTCAATTCAATTTCAATTCAATTCAATTTATTGATCCCAAATTAACAACAAAACAAATCACACAATCAGGTGAAATAAAGTAAGAAAAAGAAACGAGTAGCAGCATAGCACAAGATTGTATGTTTACAGATAGTTACAAAACATAGTTGGATGTTGTTGT
This sequence comes from Aporrectodea caliginosa, assembly GCA_020284085.1. Lineage (NCBI taxonomy): Eukaryota > Metazoa > Annelida > Clitellata > Crassiclitellata > Lumbricidae > Aporrectodea > Aporrectodea caliginosa. The sequence continues at coordinate 88,661 of JACEVL010000998.1, forward strand.
CAGTGAGAACAAAAGGCACCCAAAAGGGACTAGTCCCGCTAAGAAGGGGCCTGTTGTTAGGAAGTAAGTAGGTATTCGACGGCGAACGCTGTATAAATAAAAAGGAAACAATAAATGGGATTTGTCCCCACATATGCGACTTAGTCATGGGTATACCATGGAAATTTATGATGTGGAATCATCGAACGCACATGTATATTAAGGATCCTGAGTGGCCGAGTGGGTTGGTGCCCGCTCGCCGCGCCGGCGCCCCGGGTTCGCTTCCCGGTCGGGTCGGATTATCAGAGATTAATTTCTCGGATCTTTACTGCGGGTGGCTCGGTCGCATTATAAACGTGGAGTACAATACAACACAATATACTGGGGGCGCGGTGGTGTAGGGGTATGTTCGATGCCTTGCAGCTGGAGGGTTGCGGGTTCGGATCCACCTCAAAGTCGCCGCGTAGGGACACTGGGCAAGTCCTTCACTCGCAATTGCTCATGCGCTTCGGCGTGAAACTCCGATTCAGCGTTCGCGCAGTAGTCGGGAGCGCCTCTGAATGGGAAATCTGGTTGGGGCGCTATAACAAGTGTTCAAATACAATACAATACAATACAATATTAAACAATGATAATATTTATTAAGATGGGTTGATAGCTTAAATGACGGACTGACTGAATGACTGACTAAGTGTCGGACTGACCGACTGACCAACCGAATAAGCGAGTGACTCACTCATTGACTCAATGATTCACAGAAGGATCGTGCAATACTTTAAGACACAATTGAACATTGCTTCAAGGCCTATGACAAATGCGATCTATATTTTTAAGTGGTCCTATCAAAGATTAAACACTACGGCTTGTTCACTCTTTGTTATGTTTCTAGACTGTTTGTGGCCACTGCAAAGAAGATGGAATTCAACTCTACGTTCGTTACATATCTTTCGACTTAACACCGAAGACCACCGCTGCTTCAATGACGCGACCAAATTATAGTATCAGAATAAATCAACATTGCGAGGACATTGTGAGAACACTGCGAGGACAGTGTGAGAACAAGCAGGAACAATGTGCGAACATTGTGAGGGCGATATTGATAGCCTACACAAAGAGAATGACGACTTTGAATATGGGGCGGTGTATCTATGGGCACAGGAACAAATACTTAGTGATATTCATAAAGTTTTGATTGAATAAATGGCTGGTTTTGAAAAGTTGTGTTGAATTGAGTAATTTTGGATTTTAGATTGTTTCTATACGGCTGTCGCATGAGCATGTATTATCGTATACTATTTTGATCGATTTGACAACCTCATTGTTATGCGAACGGCACTTATGCATAAAACGCAGTCTTCTGGATAACCAACAGTCTTTAATATTATTTCATGCATGATGTGCAGTATACCGATGCAACACTGTTATGGCACATTTTGAAATTTTTACATATTGCAGAGTTGTAAGTGTACTCAAAGGTGTTCAGCTCACTTTTGGTATGTGTGAACTAATGTTTTGCATATATAATGAGCACATGTGTTCCTTATGTTGATATATATATATAATGTGTATTCGATTGTTAAGCGTTTTAGTCTTAGGCCTTAGTTGCGCTGTCGGCTCGTGGGCGCTTGGCCTAAAGTAGCCTAAACATTGGCTGACGGTAGATTCTCTTTACACGTGCAGTTAGCGCGCCAAACTTAGAAACTGCTGATGACAGTGAATTTGAACTATACAGTGAAGTACAGTTGTTGTAAGGCAAGAGTTGAGTTTGTTGTTATTAAACTGTGTTTGAAGAAAGAAAGAAACATTCAAAGAACTGTGTCAATTTAATTCTTAAACAGTTAGAAGTCGTTGAGCAATTTATATGTAGAGATAAGGAAAGTTCTTGAGGTAGGTCACAACTAAGAAAGAAAAGAGTTGGTGACATATTTGGTGGCAGCGGTGGGATTCGGAAACAACGTCTGGGATTCGAAACAACGTCTGGGATTCGAAAA
>JACEVL010000999.1:0-2500 GCA_020284085.1 Aporrectodea caliginosa
ACGTCGCATGTAGTCGGATATGTGTGAATATCTCGGTTGATCAGGAGTTTACCTACGAGACTTAGCCGGATTATGCCGACAGAGAGAAAGTTAACCATGCATGTATATATAATAGGCCAATACAGTGGTAATACCACAGTTCGGTGTATTTTCATTTGCATTAGAAGTTGCGAAGCAACATTATGGCATAAGACGAAGAAAAAGGAGAGGAGGAGGAGGAGGAGGAGGAAGGAGAGGAGGAGGAGGAGCAGGAGGAGGAGGAGCATTTCCTTGAGCTAGCCTCAGAGGCAGCCATGGATATGAACTGTAAGCGACTTCATTTGCATAACCTCGGCATATATGAGAGCGGGCTCTCCCTCGCCGTCTCATCTTCCCACCGACAGTATATATATGCGGTCAGTATACTCCTTATAGCTGAGTTGGCTAGGGGCGCTGACTTACAGTGTCTCACTGAAGCAGAAAGCTCGCACGAAATTCCCTGCCTACAGTGGGGATTTGAACCTCCGACCTCTTGATTGACAGTACAGCACGCTAGACACTACAATAGTCGGTCTAATGGATGGCGAATAACATAAGAAAGGTAATCGAAGGTTTGTACGACAAAACCGTTGCTAAGTTACCAAACCCTTCCGAAACTTCTGGACCCGTCGTATACCCTCACTCTCAAAACAACTCACCTGATCTGGACCTTCCAATCCTCGACCTAAACGACACCCACCTTAACATCTGCTCTGCCCCTCTGATCCTCTGGAAAGCGGACACGGACCTCCATTGGACTACTCTTTTGGACAACCCCTCTGACTAGATGTAGCGCTCGTGAAAAAGCTGGTGCATGCCCTGCGCTTTGCTTTCGAGTGGCGCTTTAGGAATTTGGAGATTACGATTACGATTACGAAAACAATGTCGTCTTCGTATACATTGTCAGTCTGTGTGAGACACTGCGAGTCCGTGGTCGTATACGGTCCTCTTTAGAACGTTTCAAAGCAGACTTCCTGGAAGACTAATAGTTCGGAGAGGTTGAAAACACATCTTCAGAAAATCGAAAATGGTCTGCAGTTCGAAATTAGTAAAAACAGATGAAAATCAGCTGAGCCACTTAAGAGCCACAATCAGCTGTTGAGAAGTGCCATATAGAGGCGCTATATAAAAAACCTAAATACATGCATATATGCTACATGTCGTCGAATGAGTCCATTGGTCATTTTAATCGTTGCTCATATGATGCATGACGACAAGAGTCGAATTGTTTGAGATAACAAAGTCGTTAATCGCTAATTGATGTTATTTTACGATAACCGTCGCCCTTAATTACAGTTTTATCTCACTCGATTAGATTTAATACGTTAATTTAATACGTTATTTCGAATAATTTTTTGTGATGTACAAGGAAAAGCCTCTATGCGGTGGCGGAAGTCGTAGCATGTATTCAAATTTTGTACATACAGGCAGGATCTGCTGAAAAACCTAAATCATAAGACCAATCTAAACGTCAGATTGTATACGGCTATAAGCGGGCATTGCGTATGATGTATAGCCCGATTCCTGTGTGCTTAACGACAGGCGCGTAACTAGCATTACGCAATTACGCAAATGCGTAAAGATTTTAGCAGCTCTCAAAATTTTTTAACCGTTTAGATTACTTTTTGACATTCTAGAATCTAGATTACTATTATTCGTTGAATTTCTAATGTGCAGACTTTATAACTGTACAGTCAGTAAAACATTTCCCTTCGCCGGCATAGTGAAGACTCTGCAAATTTCGTGGCACTTCTGAAATTTCGATCACAGACCGACACTATAGATTAAATCATCGTAAGCTAATGTCATCTGGTCCACGCAAAACCCAGTACATAAGTCCGTTGATTCAAAAATCAGCTGATCCACCTGTGTGGCCTGTGAGTTCGAGACATTATTGTGGCAGAATGTCGTGCGGCTAGGTTGTACACTTTATTGTTTGATGCAAGCACAGAACAGATATCGGTCAGCTTATACGATATGTTGATAGCGTGAACAACCCGGTTCTCAGCATGTGGCAAAAGAACAATTTATAGGGCCTAACTGTCATCCCAAGTTTTCCCAACGCTTGACACCACTGGCGAAACTATTGCGACACTCGTAAAGCAGCAGCTTTATGAAGTTGGTTTCTGTATATGTTAAGGTATCTTGATAAGGACAATTTGCTGCCGACTTTTCAATCTGGTTTTCGTAAGGGCCACTCCACGGAGACCCTGTTAGTTCGCCTCCTCTCTGATATCTATGGGGCTATTGATAGGTCACAGGTCATCCTCTTAGCATTATTTGCTGTCAGCACGGCGTTTGACACCGTCGATCACGATATCATTCTTAGGCGCCTATCTACCTCGTTTGGCCTTTCTGGTAACTTTCTTGACTGGATTGTTTCCTACCTCCATCACCGTTCCTTCTCTGCGGTCTACGTGTCTACTAGGACTCCATGTGTTCCTGTCCCGTTTGGCCTGCCCCAGGAATCTGTGCTGGGCCC
>JACEVL010000999.1:7500-17500 GCA_020284085.1 Aporrectodea caliginosa
CATCATCATCATCGTCGTCGTCGTCGTCGTCGTCGTCGTCGTCGTCATCATCATCATCATCACCACCACCACCACCACCACCATCATCATCATCATCATCATCATTATAATTATTAATATTATTATTATATTATAAATTAATTAATTAATTAAATTTGTAGCGCACGCGTCGTCGGTCACACCAAAATGTGAATGTGAGCTGCATCAAAGTCAGCCGCCAGGGAAGATGTAGTTAGATATCCATCTTGAAAGCCAAGGAGAAATAGCGAGTTATGATAGCATTCTGCTCCTCTATATATTGATGACAGTTGGAGGGAGGAGTGAGAGGAACGGTCCAGACACGGCGCCGGCTTCAAACTCTGGATAAAGAGATGACAGGCATCCATGGCAGATTTACGGAGACAGGCAATAAATACATGAGTTATAGAGAATGCTCTGGTATAGACACGTGAAACTCCGATTCAGTGTCCGCGCTGTAGTCGGGAGCGCCTCTGAGTAGAAATCTTGAAGGGACGCTATCACAAGTGCTCATACATACATACATACATACAGTGAAATAGAAGCCATTTCTAGGTCATCCTTCATATTATGACTTTCTTCTTCGTCACTGGTCATCCTCTTGGGTCATCTTCACTGGGTAATTTCTTTGCTCATCCTTTGACCGACCTCTAGAACTTCTCTAAGTTACCCTCTCTAGCCAATACTTTTGGAAACCCTCTTTGGCTGCATGGCACCATCTTCGATTTGGCTATAGGCGCAAGTGGATCAGGCGCTGATTAGGACTAGTCATCGCCCAAAGGAGTCCAAGTTCAGTTGATGTATTGGGCGACCAATGTATATATAATTATATATCCTCTCATCAATCCTTTGATTCGAGTTACCTTATTAATTCCCACGCTACATCTGCGTTTCTTCACGGCGCGGCCCCTGTGCCATTATTCGTCTCCCTCCTTCCCTTCTTCCCTAGGTCCTCCCTCCCTCCTTCTGTATAAATATATGAATTTATGTACTTATTTATGTACATTGTATGTATGTCTGGCTATCTTTAGTCCGTCCGTCCATCCGTATGTTTGTCTGTCGGTCGGTTTGTCACACTGTGTATATACGTTACAAACCTCAGTGGATAAGTTGTGCGCTCGTCTTGTATCGTGTGAGTTCGATCCCTCTTCAAGTTGTACAGACATCGAAGCAGTTCTCACACTGAAAACACTGGCCCAGTTAGCTACATTGGTTAGAGCGTATATAGTAGAGGTCTGCGGGTAGAGCGTTTTTGCTACCCGACCCGTACCCGTAAAACAGAACCGTTACCCGTACCCGTACCCGACCCGTACTCAAAATTACTACCCGACCCGACCCGTACCCGCGGGTATACCCGTACCCGTACTATACCCGCCACGTCATTTGCACGCCTTCCTACAGTCCGTCCCTACCAGGCCAATAACTCATCATGTAGTAATAATAAGAAATAGGCTGATGATAACGATAGTAGTAGTAGTAGTAGTAGTAGTAGTAGTAGTAGTAGTAGTAGTAGTAGTAGTAGTAGTAGTAGTAGTAGTAGTAGTAGTAGTAGTAGTAGTAGTAGTAGTAGTAGTAGTAGCAGTAGTAATAGTAGTAGTAGCAGTAGCAGCAGCAGTAGCAGTAGTAGTAGTATAAAATTTCTAATGCAGTCGCCGAATCACATATAGGCCTATTTAAGAAATTGCGATTCTCTACAAGTGGCTTTCGGATTGGAATTTTTCTGAAGTAATATTGTTATGCAATGGGAAAGAAACACCTATCTTCCAGCTGCGGTCCGATTATTTGAATGTTTGAGAAAATGGCAAAGACGAAACTTGAAACAGGTAGGCCTAGCCATAAAATGTTTCTGTACGTTTCTTGGCAGTGATGTTAAGCCAAATCATTATCATACACAGATTTTGAAGCGCAAGCACCCTAACGTGTTTGAAGCATGCTCAACGCCAGCTTGGCTTCTGTGAACACTTTAATCTACTTACAAAAACTGCGACTATAGTAAATTAAATTCGAATAAACGAATTTGATTGATTGATTGGCGCGATGCTCACACGAGTTTTGGCTCTGAGGTTCCGAGGTATACGAGCATGCTCACATAACGTTTTTCGTAACAATATTATAATAAAAAATATCTTTTGCGAGCTAAATTTTAATAGTGCTTCATTATCAATGTCACCATCATCATGATCATCATAACCACCACCACCATGATCAGTTTCTGACGTCACGCCAGTCAGTTGATCGCTATTCTCCGTATACAAGCAGCAGTAGGCCTAAAATATGTGTTATGGACATGTACTATAGTCTACACGTAACACGTGTGAACAGACATTATAGCAAAAGTGTCTTCAGACAGCAGACATTATTTAAGTTTGTACATGTGTAAGATCTATTCTATATAAGTTTCAAATTACTTGAACGGGCTCAGTCTCTCTCCCCTCTCTCCACCCCTCTATGTCTCTGTCTACAGGCCTATCTATGTGTGCGTACATATATGTATCTGTGTCTGTGCTGTGCATTATATATATATAAGCATATATGTATCTCTCTACCTCTCTCTCTCTCTCTCTCTCTCTCTCTCTCTCTCTCTCTCTCTCTCTCTCTCTCTCTCTCTCTCTCTCTCTCTCTCTCTCTCTCTCTCTCTCTCTCTCTCTCTCTCTCTATCTCTATTTGCTTAATATTGTTTAATATTATCAGATTGCCGTGACTTGAGCGCCAAAATACGTCGCCAGTCGCCACGCCCACGCCGGCACCTCTTCTTTCCCACTTCGACCTCTGAATCACTGCAGCATCCGGGCCTGCACTAGCCTTAATGCGGCCTTAATTGTTATATATCTTTCACGTCATGTGTCTAACTGCAGCGGTGAAATATCTTTCAGTCAACTAAAGCTTATCAAAACTGCTTTAAGATCTACGATGGGACAAGATAGACTGACTAATTGAACACTTATGAATATTGTGAAATTAATTTTATACAACCACTAGATTTCCACGATATTGTTGACAGTTTCTCTATTTTGAAAGCACGTGGCAAACAGTTTTAAACTAATAAATATCTATTCTATCATTTAAATTTAGTCAACACTTTTTTGAACATGTATTAGGGGCCTACCATACAATTTTGGAACCAGGCCTACAAAATGTTAATCCGGCCCTGAGTAGTAGGAGTAGTATTAGTAGTAGTACGTATTGTAGTAGTATCTTTCAGTACTAAAGCTTATCAAAACTGTAAGTATGGGACAAGATAGACTGACTAATTGAACACTTATGAATAGAAATTAATTTTATACAACAACTAGATTTCCAGATAGTTGACAGTTTCTCTATTTTGAAAGCACGTGGCAAGTTGTTTTAAAGTAGTAAGTAGTATTCTATCATTTAAAGCAGCAGTCAACACTTTTTTGAACATGTATAAGGGGCCTACCATACAATTTTTAAACCAGCCCACTCAGCCTACAGGAGTTAGTATAGTAGTAGTAGTAGTAGTAGTAGTAGTAGTAGTAGTAGTAGTAGTAGCAGCAGCAGCAGCAGCAGCAGCAGCAGCAGCAGCAGCAGCAGCAGTAGCAGCAGTAGAGGAAATGGCAGGAGGAGAAGGAGGAGTTGGACTAGGAGTAGTAGTAGTATGAGTATTAGTAGTAGGAGTAGTACTAGGAGTAGAAGCAGGACAATGGAAAACATTTATTCTCACCCGTCGCCGACAAATGGCTGGCGTCAGGAATTGCTGGTGATGATGACGATGACGATGGATGATGATGATGATGATGATGATGATGATGATGATGATGATGATGATGATGATGATGATGATGATGATGATGATGATGATGATGATGATGATGATGATGATGATGATGATGATGATGATGATTCTACTACTATGCTAAACAGAAGGAGGAGCAGGAGGAGGAGGAAGAAGAAGAAGAAGCGCAGTCTCCTTAAGTCAGCCCTGAGGCAGTCATGAATACGTTATTAATACTAATAATTATAAATGTAATGTAAGCATACTGTTTACTTACACCTGACGTAGTTTATCATCCGCCATTATTTGAGGTGAGAAACACAGAATTAACAATATTGCCGTGCAACTTAAAAAATTACGACGTGTCGTTTTGTGCACAAGCAGAAATTGTTGACGTAGGCCTAGCAGCAAAACTTTTAGTACGTACTACGTAGGCCTAACTATGTTTCTAGGTCGGCATAAATTCCTGCATAATAAAGGAGTCATAGCCACGCCAGCCGTATACCACTGATCGGCTTATCCCTCCGGCCTGTACGGTCTGCATGTCCCAATGCCACCCAAGGTCGGTGATGACTTGTCAGTTGATAAGTTCCATCTGGTATACATGTTATTCTATACAGCCAAGCAACAAGAACAATAGGCTCTTATACCCGGGGTTCAGGCCAAGCATAACTCGTCGTTAATTGAAGTTTAAACATTTCTGACAGATTAAGGGATGACACACTTTGAAATACATCTACTTGTACTGCAAAAACCTGTTGTAAGAAAACAAGACTCTTCTTATCACTGGCTTCAACGTTAGAGACCTCCGACCCTCTTTTGTTGGACTTGAAAGGAGATCAGACATAATTATGTGGAACAGCTTTGCGGCGGTGCTAAATGGAACGAGTCTCTCTATTAAACTGTAATTTGACATCCAATAATAAACGCTAAGTTCACGAACAGACACTATGTGTATTATAAGAGTATATGTATTATGTATGATGTATGTGTATGTGTATATTATGTTGCCTATATATATATATAATTATATATGTATATGTATTAGCATATATTATGTGTGTGTCTCACAATATGTGTAGGCCTATATCGGGGACGGCAGAAGAAGAGATGGGGAGAAATGGCACAACAAGATCTGAAGTCTCTCAGATTGATACTGTAGACAGAAACAAATGGAGAAGAAGGATGAATGTGGCTGACCCCTCCTCTGGGTGGGATTAATTTAAGCCTGAAGAATATATATATATATATATATATGTATATATATAAATAAATATATATGTATAGATGTGCACATCATTGTGTATATGTACATGTGTGCAGGCATATGGTACTAATATTTGCGATGTGCCAGTTATCCCATAGTAAGTCGTTGACGGTGCAAGATTCAATATCATATGTAACGGTGACAGGTTAACCCCAAAACTTCAAGTCGGTACGGGTAAAACCGGGTATACCCGTACCCGTGATTACCTTACCCGTACCCGACCCGACCCGTGAAATGCCTACCCGACCCGTACCCGATCCGCGGGCGCTGTATAAAAACTTTTACATTTACATTTTACATTTACTGCTTGGCGCCAATGAATTGCATTACATGTGCTTATGAGGAGCTGGGAGGAGCTTTATCCTCACCACTGAAGCAGAGAAAGCACTTCACATGTCTGTCCCCATGCATCATCCAAATCAGATCGCCGCCATTGACACTCACCAAAATATACTGACGCTACATAAACACCTATGATATAAAAGTAATGTACATGAGTAATGTAATAGGCAGATGAAGCCTACAATGTATACAGGCAGCCTTTCTAGACAACCCAGTATAGGCCTATATGTTTTCGTTCCAAATAAATTTGTGCTTAATAGATACATCCTCCATCAAAATAATTATTATACAATTCCTCATGTGCAGTGCTGTGCACCACAACATAATCTCTATAAAGGCATTCATCTACAACATAATATACATTATACATATATTATCAGTACATATGCGCACATTGATATGTATACCCTATACAATGTTTATACATGTGTATGTGGGTTTGGAAACCAGAGACTGATCAAGTCCAGGCTTGATATATATAGACATAGATATATACATGTATACCTCTGTGTATACATATATACATGCATATTTAGTCTATGACTTGAATTACATTGCAATTATGCAAAATTTACAGACCTTTCATACACATATATCGTAGAGTGAATTAGTGAAAAAAGACTCAAGCTCTGCTGCTGTAGAATTGTCGAATTTATTCATGTTTACATAAACTATGTTTCTCATGATAGGAGATATGTAGACACTGGGTCTCGATAACAATTTGCCATGCAATCCTCGGCGTAAATATATAGACTTATTTGCCATTCACAAGTGAATTTAATTCTAATATCAATAGAATTCGAAGAATGAAGTGTTCAATTAATTACATAACAAAGTCATAAAATCATTGATTATGGTTATTTTTGCACTTATTATTATTAATCAATGTCCTATATCGGTATTGCTTTACAACTTGTCAACAATGAATGTTTCGGTGCGAATTTAAACAAACTTTACAGTGCATTTTAATAATTATGTTAACTTAATAAAATATTTTAATTGTTTATAATAGAGTCAAATATTTCGTTTAAACATTCAAACGAAAAAAATTGCACGCCAGTAAAATGGTTGTGTCGATAGTGTCCTAAGAAATCGCCTGCATGATGACGACATTGTGACGTAATCGCGAAAACGCCCTACAGGTGAAACGTTCATGGAGGACACCTTGCAAGAGCAAGCGCGTAATTAATTAAGACAATAAATACAGCTCTCAGTCGATGACGCTACAACTCGAAGACCTGTCGAATTGAATTGCGATGTATATACTGATAAAACGGTGCTTTGACTGTTTTATGTGCCCTGCTATGACCTGATAACCCTGTGACCCCGATCCACGTGACTAAAGTTGTGATCATACGGTTGCAACGTGGTGTGTTCTCTGTGTGCCCTTGACATTGTAATTCTGCTGTAGTCACACTTATAGAGTGCTTAAGAGCTGGTCACACTGTAACGCTGGTCCTCTGTTCGGCTCACACTGCAGCGAAGGATATGGTGTAGTGCAGACCAAGGCTGTGATCACACGGAAGCACAAACACACACACACACACACACACACGGCAACCTAATGACATGTTCACACTGCAGCATATAAGGCTATAATCACACAGTGCGTAGTCGATCATGACTACGTCTGACAATTATTTATAAACGAAACAAAACAAAAACTCTTGTGCCAGTTCTTCAACGAACGGGCGTTTCCGTCCGACCAATCAGGTCTTCGAAGACGTGATCACGTGGTCATGGTTCCTATTCAGTCCGTTCAGCATTTGTTCGATGTTCTTGAGTTCGCTGTGTGGTCCCCTTCCATAGGAAGCGATTGGTCTCTTGAGGGGTGAAGATCCGGGGTGTGGCGGCTGTTGCGGAGGGACCCCAACGGGCGACTCAGAGCACCGCTGGGCCCCGGAGGGAGGCGTCTCCGTTGTGCATGAAGTGTCCGGCACCTGAGGGGAGCGTGGCGACCCCACCGAGACCCCACTGGCCTTGGGGGGCCGCGCAGCGTACGGAGCGAACCTTGAGGCGTGATGGGAGCTGAAGAGAGGGCCGGCCGTGTTAAGCGGAGTGGCGAGGGACGACGAAGGTGCTACGATGGGGTTGTTGTCGCCCATCGCACCCGACTGACCGAAGGCCGCCAAGTAGGTGGGGTAGAGCCACGGATTGAGAGCCATCTGGCTGCTCAGCATCCAGGCCGGGTTCAGATGGAAGCCAGTGGCCGCTGCCGCTGCTGCCGCTGCTGCTGCGGCCGCAAGATTAGCAGACGACAGATGACCTACCTCTGGAAGACCCGGGGGCCCTGGAAGCGGAAATGGAAAGGGCGAATCTGGGGGAAGTTGGTGAGAGAGACCGGAGGGGTTGTTGAAGAAGAGCTGGCCGAGGTGTCGCGGTGACAGGTGACTGGCCTGGTGAGCGGCTGCGGCAGCGTAGAGCCCTGACTGGTATAGGTAGGACAGCATCGGAGGAGCCAACGGGGGCTGGAGAACAGTCACATTCGGAGGGCAGCGGGGCTCGGACGACCCCCGTTCAAACGGAGACTTATCCATCAGAGGCGGGGCACGTGGCACATCGGCACCCTCTGTGGCACGACACAGGCCCAGGGTGTTGGAGGCCCCCCTGTGAACGAGGGGTGCCAGGTCTGTGGACGGCGACCTCTGCGACCCTGGTTGTGGGGTCGGCGGTGATACGGGCTCGAGGAGTTTACGACTACACGGAGGGGGTGAATTCGATGAGGAGTGGCTGCCAGGGTGACGATATTCTGCCCTGACCGGTGGTCTGATGGGGGGACTGGGGGAGGATATCGAGTGGTCCGAGTGGTGTGATGGGTGTTGACTGTGGCGTGGATGGTGGTGCGGGTAATGGTGGTTGTGGTGGTGGTGGTGATGGTTTTGGCGATGATGGGGGGAAACGGTGGTTGCCATGGATTCGGAGTTGGAGGGGCGGCGATGGATGACAACGGTGGGTGAGATGGTCCCAGTGGGTCGAGACTCAAGGGAAGAGACCAGAGGACCATCGCGTTTCCCGAACAGGACCTTCTGTGACGTATGGTCTCCAGAGGATTCTGACGAGACCAAAACATCTGCAACACAGAAGAACCATACTCGAATATGCAACAACCGAAGAAGACGAAACACGAAACTAATATGCAACAAATAGACCAATTGGATTCGGGGTTCATGTATTTCCTCACCAATTGTATTTCGACCGTGTTTCCTGACACTACGGGGTCTGACACAAAGATCAGATGATAGGTTCACATTAATTAGTCTTATATGTTTTACATCATTTAATAATTAGGCCTAATTCTGAAATGTAATCTAAGTAATCTCAATTTAATTCTAATCAAACAGACAATTTGCATTGCACAAAACTTATTACGACCTCCAGATATGACGTAACGTAAATTGTATTTAAGCATTTCTAAAGCGCCTCTAGTAGGGTGAACCGTTCAGAAGCCCTCCCAGTGCGCAAGGCCCCGCGAACAGAAGCAGGTTTTAAGAAAAGCGAAGGAAGAAGAGAGATGCTAGATAGAGTTGTAGAGCGAACAGAAGGAGAAAGCGCATTCCAAAGAGAGGACCAATTGAGAGAGACACGAGACTGTGTAATTGTGTATACGTAATAATAATATGATTATGTCTGCAATATAAGTAATTATGACGCAAGAAATGCCCTTACCCTGATTGGTCGATCGTTCGACGCTCTCGCTCTCCATTGGTTCTTCGTCGTGCGTCGTCGCCACGCCCACCGGATTCTCCTGCACGGACTCGTGACGTACTTCCGGTGATCGACCCGCCATTTCCGAGTCGGACTTTTCGTCGACGACGCATATCTCCCCGTCTTCGTCCTCGCTGCAGTCGCTGTCCAGCTGCCACCGTTGCACGTCCTCCGAACTTCCGCCGCCGCTCGTGTTGAGCGCCACCGTCTGCGCATGCGCACTCTGCTGGAGGCTCTGAAGACGCCTAGACACCATGATGACGTCACGGCTAATGTAATACAATGTCAAGCGACGTGAAGGAATGTGGTGTGATGTGGTATGGTGTAGGGAGAGTCTGTATACAAGCGAGAGTCATCGCTTTCTTTCTTAGCGTATATGGTTGAACAAAGACGTGAAATGAAGAGCGAGAAGAGCCAATGAAACGGAGAATTAGGAGTCAATGAAACAATGCAACGCTTTTGAAATGTAATTTAAATGCGCTATATAAAGCGTCTAGACTCGAGATACATAAGTACATACGTACATAATACATACATACATACATTACATACAAACATACATACATACATACATACATACATTACATACAAACATACATACATACATACATTACATACAAACATACATACATACATACGTTACATACAAACATACATACATACACACATACAGGCACACGCACGTACATACTTTCACTGACGTACACACTTCGATTAAAGTTCTTTTAAAGATATGTTCTTTTTTATATGGCAGGTCCTCAAAAGTGACGATATAAATATGAAGAGAAGTGCGTATAAGCTTATACTCTGCTGTCCCACAGTATACACACTTCCTCTTATAGACCGAATCTATAGTAAGCACTCTTACTGATACTCTATCCGATCGATTGATTTTATTTTGTTTGACTAATTGATTTGACCCATCTAACGAACAA
>JACEVL010000999.1:22500-77500 GCA_020284085.1 Aporrectodea caliginosa
TCCATCCATCCATCCATCCATCCATCCATCCATCCATCCGTCCCGTCCGTCCATCCATCCATCCATCCATCCATCCATCCATCCATCCATCCATCCATCCATCCATCCATCCATCCATCCATCCATCCATCCATCCATCCATCCATCCATCGATCCGTCCATCCATCCATTCATCATTATCCATCCATCCATCTATCCATCCGAATCCATCCATCCATCCATCCAATCCATCCATCCATCCATCCATCCATCCATCCATCCATCCATCCATCCATCCATCCATCCATCCATCCATCCATCCATTCATCCATCCATCCATCCATCCATCCATCCATCCATCCATCCATCCATCCATCCATCATCCATCCATCCGTCCATCAATCCATCCATCCATCCACCCATCCATTGATCCATCATCCATCATCCATCCATCATTAACCTATCAATTCGTCCATCAATCCATCCAGCCGTCCATTAATCAAATCATCCATCCATCCATCCATCTATCCATCCATCCATCCATCCATCCATCCATCCATCATCAATCCATCCATCCATCCATCCATCCATCCATCCATCCATCCTTCCATCCATCCATCCATCCATCCATCCATCCATCAATCCACCGATCCGTACATCCTTTCATCCAGGTCATCCATCAATCCATCCATCCGTCCATCCATTCATCCATCCATCCATCCATCCATCCATCCATCCATCTATCCATCCATCCATCCATCCATCATCCATCCATCCATCCATCCATCCATCCATCCATCCATCCATCCATCCATCCATCCATCCATCCATCCATCCATCCATCCATCCATCCATCCATCCATCCATCCATCCATCCATCAATCCATCCATCCATCCATCCATCCATCCATCCATGATCCATCCATCCATCTGTCCATCCATCCACTCATTAACCTATCAATTCGTCCATCAATCCATCCAGCCGTCCATTAATCCATCTCCCCATTAATCCATGCATCCATTAATCTATCCATCCATCCATCCATCCATCCATTCATTCATCCAGCCATCCATTCATCCATCGCTCCATCCCACCATTCATTCATCCATCCATCCTTCCATCCATCCATCCATCCCTCCATCTATCCATATATATATATTCACCCACCGCCTATAGTCACCCACCCATCCATGTTATTTTATTTTATTTTTACGTTTGTATTGTTTCCATTTCAGGCAGCAGTAACCGTAGTAATGATGTACTACGTTTTCGATGTGCAGTATCCTTCGGAACTTGCAAATACGTGCAATTTTCTCCATAGCTGTGTGGGTTGACTTGCCCCCAAAAGGAAAACTTCGTCCAGCTATTCAAAGAAACTTAAACTTGCTGCTTAAAGGATTGCATTGACAGATACTCTGCGTACCAGTTTCAGTCATTATTATTATGCATAAATATGTTATTTAGATTTCCAGTCTGGAGTGGCTAAAGACTGTTATGAACTGACTTCTTCAATAAATTACTATTATTTTTGCTTTCGTTTGAATCTCTGCTTGGTAGTGCATGCTTTTTCATACTGTTATAAGCATAGTGTATATATATTTTTCTTAGTAAAAATCTATATCAAAGATATTATGTTTTGTCTTAAATCTAGCTAGAATCAATCATTTCTATTTACATGCAGCCATAATTTTGAGCATCATGATATTAATTAGAATAATTAAAAGGAAATGAAAATGAGAATAAGCTGAAATTTCCCAAGAGTTAGTGGTAGGTTCCACTATTGAGCTAAAGCGAAAATTTCCCATAAGTCATGAGTGGCAGATTCCACCATTGAACTGAAGTGGAAATTTCCCATGAGAGTGGCAGATTCCACCCTTCAAATGTGGTGGAGAGTAGCCATGAGCAAGTGGCAGACTCCACCTTTCAGATAGGGTGGAGAGCAAATGGTAGATTCCACCTTTCAGATAGAGTGCAAAGTTCCCAGTTATGATGGAATATTCCACCTAAAGTCAAGGGTGGAACTGGACCACCTTTGTATAATGGTGGAAATATTTCCACCCTAGGGTGTTGTTTGTGGACCACCAACTTTAGTGGAGATCTCCACCTTTCCCGAAGGGTGGAAAGTACCGATCAGTGAGTGGTAGATTCCACCTTTCAGATAAGATGGAAAGTTCCCAGTTATGATGGAATATTCCACCTAAAGTCAAAGGTGGAACTGGACCACCTATGTATAATGGTGGAAATATTTCCACCCTAGGGTGTTGTTTGTGGACCACCAATTTTAGTGGAGATCTCCACGATTTTTTTTAACAGTGTGGGTGCATGGGTGAACGGGAATGTGGGTATATATGTAGGCCTATATAAGCGAACGAGCGAACCAATTAACGACGGAATTAACGAAAGAAAGCTCTACATGGATCTTATAATTCACATCTGCAGGGGGATGCATGATCATAATTATATATATATAGTCTTATATATGTATATCTGTTTCCTGCCTTTTCGTTCTGGTAGGCGGTGACTGCGATGAACTCCGTTTCTTTGAAGACGTACGTTCGGAAAGCACTGTACGGCAGCTTCAGGATGTCATTGGCACGAACCAGATGGAACCGAGGCTGGTACTTCTGCATCGAGTTCAGAATCGTCTGCAGTAATAAGTCAAAAACAAAGACGTTATAGAAAGCCCCTCTCTTTCTCTGTTCTTCTCTCTCTCTCTGTCTCTCTCTCTCTCTCTCTTTCTGTCGCTCTCTGTCTCTGTCTCTCTGTCTGTCTCTCTGTCTGTCGCGCTCTCTCTCGTTTCTGTGTGTCTCTCTCTTTCTCTCGTTTTCTCTTTGATTTCTTCTATAAATCAGCTAACTAGTTAGCATTTAGGTAACTTCAAGGCTACACTTAAAACCTTTTTAAGTAAAGTGCAAAAGAAAGAGTCGACGGTGCTCCGTGAACATTGCAACCTATTGCAAAGGGTGTTATACGGTACGGTAAAGAGGGAAAGAGGGACGTTTCGTTGCTATTCGTCGTTCCCCTTAGCTTCCGGAATCGAACTCATTTTGCCAACTGGCGAATCTAACAATTTTGCTCGCATCTACTTCCTTAATCGTTACATGTGCAAATATCGGCCAATCGTTTTCTGTCGCTACCTAAATATATATCGTATCATAACGATTAACTTTCTAAATGACATGAGAAAAACATTCTAAATGATGTTAATGGATTTTAAGTATACCCAAACAGCAACCAGACCCTATAGAAACCAGTCCCTATATATATATATATAGCAACCAGACCCCAGCGTCTTCACCCTCCTCCGGTCACTATAGCAACCAGTCCCCATTGCAACCAGTCCCTATATATTAACCAATCCCTATAGCAACCAGTCCATAGCAAGCATCAAACTCTCCCTCCTCCGGTCCTTTGCAACCACTCCCTATAGCAACCACTTCCTATAGCAACCAGCACCCTCTCCCTTCTCTAGAAT
This sequence comes from Aporrectodea caliginosa, assembly GCA_020284085.1. Taxonomy (NCBI): domain Eukaryota; kingdom Metazoa; phylum Annelida; class Clitellata; order Crassiclitellata; family Lumbricidae; genus Aporrectodea; species Aporrectodea caliginosa. The sequence goes on from JACEVL010000999.1 coordinate 25,956, forward strand.
TTTGTGTAGTATACGGATGTGCCGTTACGATGTCCCCCTCATGATGCAGAGGACAACTTTTGCACTGGCTTCCAAGGGAAGAACGATCATAGTTTTGTCTCAATTATATGGCAATATATTTTCAATAACGAAATTTCATATGAACTTCGCTTGTGAAAATAGCCTCTTATTCCGTCTATTTGCCTACGTCAGTCATTTTAATCTAATTTTGGCTGATTTATTAGTCAATCTGTCTAAATTAAGTTATAGGCCTATACTGAATAATTAGGCAAACAACTAACAATTATTAGTAGACTAATTAGTAGACTAGTCAAATTCAGCTCCCAATTTATACGATTATAGGCTATTCACGATACTGAAAGCGGAGCGAGACTATATTCTGTGTGTGCAATCGATAAAAGAAACGAAAGTTATATAGAGTCTATATCGTTCCCATTTGTTACATTTTAAACGTTTACATTTGGCTTATTCACGTCGCATTTTATCAGTTATATCGGCTGAAAATCAAAAAAAGATAATGTTGCTGTGTGCAACATTTTATAAGTCGAAACTTAATCGCCGAAAATGCAAGGGGTGCGGTCCGTAAATTTGACAGAAAACGCTTAATCGAAATTTAAAGGCACATATAGCCTATTGAAATTTCCAGAAAATACAATGCTTCTCCTCTGGGGTATTTCTGTTGAAGAAGAATTCGCCTGTCATGCATGTTATAAATGGCAAAACATCCATTTGAATAGGCCTATAATTTATATAAATTAAGCTCTGCAATGACACTTCCTGATTTCTTAAATGACTTATAACGCCAATACATTTGATCAACAGTAATTAACTCCGCGAAGCCGATTTTAATTTCCAGGGTTAAAACGCGTAATTAACGGTTTTATGGCAGCGTAATTTTGTTAATTATCATGAAAACGATATGCATGTTTATCGGCTATATGGTATAGCCTGTTGAATTAAATGTAAATAGATGGCAGAAATAATTATTAATAGATATCATATAGTTAAGCCACGAAACAGTTGGTATACAATCAAGCAGAGGAACGACTGGTTTTAACGTTGTTTGCAAAGGCCCTATCTGTAGGTTCCGTAGAATTTCGTGACTCGGCGGAAATCGTCAGCATGTCTGTGTATTATTAGCAGGTCTTAGCGACGTCTCCAGTTTTTCCGAATTCCGTCGATAGACGTCGGTTTGTTAAGTCTGAGGACTTTCCCATCGACCGATTGCGACAACAGGAGAGGAGAGAGAGAGGGAGAGAGAGAGAGAGAGAGAGGAGGGAGAGAGAGAGAGAGAGAGAGAGAGAGAGAGACAGACAGGCAGAGACAGACAGAGACAGACAGAAGAGACAGACAGATGGCGCAGAGAGAGGCAGAGACAGACAGATGGCGCTTGCTAAGCAGACGTGAACGAGAAGGAGGAGCCCGTCTTTGGGACACCGACCACCCCCTCCCTCCATAATGCTCATCGCTGGCAAAGTCTCGACCGCGTCGACGATACATAAACGTAGTTCCTGATCACTCGCTTCTTCTTCTTCGCACATATTTACCTTCGGAAAGACTCATGAAAAGACGTCTTATTAAGCACGGAACCCTTTCCAACAGCAAACGCAACTAAAACTCAACAACGAACATCGTGCATGCCTCTGCTACATACACATCGGCCCCGTATATATACACTGAGTTGCGCGTACATAACTATTAGCATAGAAGTCCGTATTCCTTAGGCCTATACGGGTCGAAAGAAGGCTTCGAACAGCCGGTCTATGTTCCGCCGAAGACGAAGACCTTTCTGTCGGTCCATCGACCTGTCTGGCGCCTTTTGACTTAAGCCGCTATTAAACGCACTGTTTGCTAATTTAGGCGTTAACCCGTCTGCCTTAATTAACCCTTTGCGCTCGCCAGACCGGAAAATCCGGCACATATTTGCATGCATAGTAACGCATAGGTACGCATGTATACGCATATGTATACATACGTATGTAGAGACGCACATGAATTATAGCGAATATTTACATTATAACAAGCAAAATATCGCATTCAATAGAAATCGTTCGGAATCTTCGAGAGCTACAAACTTTTAACCATGCAGAGATCAAAGTATTTCGGAGGAAACGTTCCAATCGGGATATTTAGACGATGAATATTTAAGTAACAATAATGTTTTAGCTTCGATCAAACAAATAATGTAATTGTAATTTTTATTGCAACATCGTAAATGTAGAAAACGAATATAAATTTGCGAGTATTCGAAGCTTAGATCTTAGAAATAATCGAAACGTCGTCGAAAACGATAGATTTCAATTTTCACTTGCGAAGTTTTGCTGAAACGAAATTGCAATTTGAAAAATTTAGCCGACTGAAGATTTTGGGGGCCTTCTGGGGAAGGGACAATACGGGCGGAGGTAAGCGGGACTTTGCATGGAAAGATGTGGAAAATTTGTGTGTTTGGGAAGGGAGAGAGTATGGTTGAAAAGAAGCTTAGAGATCGTAACAACATGTCCGTACCCAATGGAACTTTGCGTGTGTTTTGTTCATCCAATCGAAAACTCCTTCGTGCAACTGAAACCAAACATCAGCGATTATCTCTCTTGCCGTCGATTACATGTATCTTCCAATCATTTACAAATTGCCATTGAATACATCTCACCATCAAGTGTACACTTTCGTATACCAGTTATAACATACATAATGCAATCGATTACAATATTCCATCCATCAATACAGCCATCTGCTTATCAATCTATCCATTCACATAATCATATATTATATATATATTCAATAATTCAATCGAACCCATCAATGATCCACCTTCATACCATCGTCTTAATTCAATCGATTACATCAATCATACACCTTCCTATACCAATTATTTAATTCAATCGATTACAGCATTATATCCAGCAGTTATCCTTCTGCTATCAATTCATTTCAACAATATATTCAATAAGCAATCCCTTCATTCACCTGTATATTCAACAATCAATCCATCCATTCACCTGTATATTCAACAATCAATCCATCCATTCACTTGTATATTCAGTAATCAATCCCTCCATTCACCTGTATATTCAATAATCAATCCCTCCATTCACCTGTATATTCAATAATCAATCCCTCCATTCACCTGTATATTCAATAATCAATCCCTCCATTCACCTGTATATTCAATAATCAATCCCTCCATTCACCTGTATATTCAATAATCAATCCATCCATTCACCTGTATATTCAATAATCAATCCATCCATTCATCCATCTACTCATCCATCGTATTATTCATCCAAATCCAATATTTAACAATCCATTCAATCAAAACATGACAGTTTAGCTATGCAATGTATGCATATAATTTTTCCCGATTCTTTTCAGGCGACAAGAAAAAGTTATATGCTTCGTCATATGCGTTAAAATGATTGATGTGGTCAGAGATTTATCTGCTTTTATTTAATTGCTATTATAATATTTATTCGTATCTTGATTTATTTCGTCTCTCGATATTTATTCACTTATACGAAATCAATAACAAATCTTGCAACGGCAATCGAAAATACGCTTGGATATATATATTCGTCCATAAATTCAGTCCATTCGTCCGTCCATCCATCTATCCGTCCATCCATCCATCCATCCGTCTGTCCATCCATCCGCCTCTCCCTCTCTCCGTCTGTCCATCCATCCGTCCGTCTTTTCCGTCGATCCATCCATCCGTCCGTCCATTCATTCATCGGTCCGTTCATCAGACTCTCCATCCACCCGTCTCTCCGTCTATCCGTCTCTCCGTCCATCCGTCTGTCTATCCACCCGTCTCTCCGTCTATCCGTCTCTCCGTCTCTCCGTCTATCCGTCTCTCCGTCCATCCGTCTGTCTATCTATCCGCCCGTCCAAGGCGTCCACCCGTGCTTCTCTTGATTCCTTCCCATATGTACGATACATATATTTAGAAGACACATGGATTGACTCTCGTCATGACAGTAACAGAATCCTATTGCTTTAAGGACCACCTTATACACGATCACGTCTTCTCTAGCTGTTCACTCCGTTTCCATATACCTCCCCTCTCTCTATCTTGCCTTCCCCTCGTCATGCATCGTTTTCTCATCCTCGGCACCCATCGAAATCGTTATTCATCTGTATACCCACAGTTCCTTGCATCGCGGGAACAACAGACTCCTTTGCCCCTTCACCGAACGACTTCATGGGCTGCGGCGTCTTGAGGCGCCCAAGTCGCCTTCGCCATCGTATCGCCACTGGAGGCGCTGCTGCAGCACGGTAACAACGCCAGATAGTGCCCCCGTCGAAGACACAGCCTTACGCAAGGTCTTAACAACAAAAGCAGCAGCAGCAGCAGCAGCAGTGCATGGGATGCGATTATGACGATGCCAGCCATGGGCAGATGGCGCCTCTTATCGCAATATGGCGGCACTTATCTTCAGGCGAAATAATAAATAATTATGAGCGATTTGTACGAAGTTTAGCGCGCCATGTTGTTTGGAATTCCACGTGTGCCTCTTATATATACTTCGCTTCAGGTTTCCTGTGAATGGATTATGGATGGATGGAGAGTCGGTAATGCCACTCGGATCCAGCCAGATGACCTCCCACTTGACTCCAGCATACTTCCGTCTATGCCCCTACGTGGGAGCGGCGCACACCCTCTATGTCGCCATATAGCAGTGCAGAACTTTTGCTGAACTTACGAATGTTATTACCGTACTTGCAAGTGCACGTGCGCTTTTGATAAGCGACTATAGAATAATGTGCTATTGTCTTATGGGGCTATAGAGAAGTCATTAGATTATATCCGATATCTTACGATAGATGGCGACTGACATTTCTTGTAATGCTATATGAACCACAGACTTCAGTTATTTTTGGCGTTATTTTCCTCACTTAGAACTTAGTTCTTCCCATGCAGACGTGAGCATCGGGCAATGTATATATCTTCTCCATTCGCCTCTGTTCTTTGCCCGTCTTTCAGCCTTGTCCCACGACACCTCCAAGCACCTCTTCAAGTCGACATCCCTGCTGGTCTCCGGGCAGTTCTTCCATTGTCTTTCCTTTGTCCTTCTTCCCTTAGGGGTTCAGCTAATCCCTTAGTTGGCTCTTTCATCCTTGTTCATGCATGTGTATACGAACCACATGCATGCCCATCCGTTTAAATATCTCATTCTGTTATTTAAAAAAAAGAGATTAAAATGGGTGGTTTGTTATTAAGATTATACACGTCAGATGAAACAATGGGCCTGCATGCAGATAGAAACTGTCGCAGATGCCTGGAGAAGAGATACTATATGCTCTACTTCTAGAAGGCAAGGGCATGCAACGAATAGCACAACCACCCTGACATCTCTTTTCTGTCTGTTCCTAGGAAGGTCTTTGCATGCATATTTACTGTCATGGGCCGTGAGAAGGAATTTCTCCTGAGGCAAAAAAGACAAAAGCAACGTGGGTAAACTCGAGGCAGGTCCACAACAGACAGAATTTTAACCCTGAACACCCTCAACCAGACCCAGCCACTGTATACATCGAGTACACGTTGATGTGAAGACCACGTCTGACTCGCTGGATATATGGAGACACTCTGGTGTTTATACTCCGAAATTGTGGCCTCCCATGAGCCAAGACTGTCGGTCTCGTGCGTTGCCTTATATACTAACACCTGAGCTGTGCGCGAGTTGGAGGCGAAATATAAGACATGGTTTAAAGTTGACAGAGAGTTAGACAGGATGACGCTCTGGCTCCAGTCCTTGCGGCACCAGTGGACGAAATTATAGAGCCCACAGTCCATTGAGGCATGTTCGGCGCCATGCACTATAAATACAGCGGAGAAGGAGAAGGAGGAGGAGGAGCAGGAGGAGGAGAAGAGGAGGAGGAGGAGGAGGAGGAGGAGGAGGAGGAGGAGGGAGGAGGAGGAGGAGGTCTCAACCACCGTAGACTGTGCGAGTGTTTCTTCTTATACTGGAGCAGATGGCGGAAGTGTTACTTCTGGCGCCATGGGTATAGAGAGGCCACAGCTTTTGGTTTTAGTTCAACTGGGACAAGACCAAGATCGAGACTATGCACCATGCATGGACTGTACCTCTAATCAGGTACAATAAATGGTATGCTGGTTATATAGGCTGGGGTAGTGGACGTATTCACTTACCATGGCAGCCAAACAGTGTGAAGTGCACGGGTCCAGGAAACAAGAGATCAAACACCGAATTGCTATCGATATGTCCTGTTCAAAAATTGTATTGTATTGTATTTGATCATTTATAAAGCGCTTCTCATAGCATAAGCCTTTCAGAAGCGCTTGCTACTCCCAGTGCGAGCCTGCGAGGTACTATAGTATACTGTCAAAATGGTCTCCCGGGACAAAAGCCTTTGTCATCTGGCGCTAACATATACAGTTGTATATGCCCATAAAAGGAACATGGATGGATGGATGGAATTTTATACTTTGATGGGTAATTTAGGTGGATGAATAAATCAACAAGCAGAAATTGCATTGTATACTGTATTTGATACTTATAAAGCGCCTCTATGCATACAGCAGTAACTATTCAGAGGCGCTCATGACATGTAGCGTGAGCACACAAGGAAAGAAGGTCTTTGGCGGCAGCGGAGAGAAGAAGTGAAAAGACAAATTAGTGTATACACTGACATATTTGTCTACTTGGACAGAAATGGACTACAAAGAGTGATCAAGCCGAAGCGAGTCAAATAAAAGAATTGCAGTTTCTTCCGCTTTCGTTAAGCCTTCCATAACCGATGATTCTGATAACGTCTATTATATTTGCTTAATAATGTTTTTCATAATTATGCCGATCATCCAAACTGCTTATTTAAACAAAACTAACTAAAATAATTACTCGGGACAATGGTGTGTCCATGCAGTGAATGTCATTGTTTTCGGGGGTTTACATCCTTGTCAGTGTTCAGCATCTCCGAACAACGAGATGATGAGACTGCATGGTGAGAAGGTTATTACACCTCAACACAGAAACGAAGGAAAGAAGCAACTATACTTGTTGTTGAGTAAGACAACATGGCGCTGGATTGCGGCAGAAGCATGCATAAGCAAAGACTATTATTTCGAGTGTGAGGAAACTGAGCTTATACATTCAATGACGCTTCCATCTAGCGACTCCTGACATAGAGATCCCACCATGACGATAACGCAATAGCGATAACGATAATGATAACGATGTCGACGACGACGATGATGACGACGACGACGACGATGATGACGACGATGACGATGACGATGACGACGATGATGACGATAATAATACTGATGACGGTAACTATGATGATAATTCATTAATGATAATGATGCTAACGGATACAGAAGCTGTCATCAAGCGGCATTACATTGGTTATTGTAGCGCTACTATTATTGTATAATGTTGGCTGAATTCACTTACAAAGCCGTGTTTGTCGGAGATGTTGTTGGTAAGTTTGAGTTTGTGGAAGGACACGAGTTTGCTCATCCACTGCTCGCCGGTAGAGGGCGAATCCGGGTGGATGTACATCCGTTTCGGCATTTCCGGATCCGCTTTCCCGGAGACCATCCAACGGGAGTTGTGGAACTTGTATCGACAGTCATCAACGGCCACGATGTCGACGAGGAGAATGTACTTGGCCCTCTTGTCCAGTCCAGAGACCTTGACCTTGAACGGCGGAAACATTCGCCTGTCGACAAAAAATAAAAGTATATACGACCAATCAGAAGCCATAACTAAAACAAAACTAAAACTGGTTGCGAGAATGAAAGTGATAGAAAACTGTGAGGCTAAGAGAAAGACATAATCGTTTTCTTTGAATGGTGGAAATGTAAATAAATGTTAATATAAACGATTTTCTAGAGCGACTGTTGTGGCCTTAACCCTGATCAGTTTTCAATGAATTGATCGGGTGAGATCCTTCCCCACAGCTACCGGTTTGAATGGATGCCACGTCATTTAAGGTCCCCGTGTACACGCAAACCCTGCATGCTATAGCCCGAGATTCCTGTGTGAAATTATGAGAGCAAAACCAATGGGCAAGTAAATGCACAAGCTCACATACGGATATTCAATTCAATTCAATTCACTTTATTGATCCCAGTAACAGATACAAGTGTTGAACAACATAGTCATTATATAATCGAACAATCGAAGATTAAAACAACACATTGAGCTAATAAGCAACGAGAGTTGATCAGGAACAATTATAGGCTCACCAGAAGGGACGGGTCCCGCTATAGATAGGGGACTATATATACTTAAATTGACAAGTGACTGGTTAATAAAATATGCAATGTTGGAGATATATTATTAGATTGACTACAAAGACTGAATCCGGGATGTGAATATATTTTCATTTATTCATTGTGTGTGCACGAATGAGACTTTTAAAGTGGGGGAGACCTGATGCTGTTCGAATTAGATGCGGTAAATTATTCCATAAAAGGGTCCTTGATACCTGATTGAGAATTTGCGGGTATTAGTTCTAGCAAAGTTGCATACATAAGAACGATTACTTCTGGTTTGGGTGGTGAGCAGGGCTGGAGCAAAAAAGGCCGGTGCACCATGGAAGCAAATTATTGTCATACCGGTACATAAGTTCACAAGTCTGAACATATTTAATTTGCTCAATATTTAGTAAATTGAGTTGGATAAAGAGTGCACGGTTTAGTGTGCGAATTGTAGGGCGAATTAGTGATCAAACGTATAGCTTTTTGCAGTATCTGTAGTTTTTTTAAGTGTGTAGGATAGGTAGAAGTCCAAATAAGATTGCAGTAGATTTAATAGGGGTAAATTAAAGCAAAATATAAGTTCTTAAGTATTTGAGAGGGGAGTAGGTAAGATATTCTTCTAATTATTCCAATGTTTTTCATGATTTTCTTAGATATTTCATTAATATACAGCTACCTATAGATTTGGTCAAAATCTGGCAAGACTACACATTTTCGTTGGCGTTAAGTATAGTAACGCAACGTAATGTATAATATAGTAGGCCTACGATGTGGCACAAAGTGATGTGAAGTAGCCTATATAAGTGTCTTCACTTTTGTATATCGCCTTTTTCTAATCTGTTAAAAGCAACAGTCATGCGAATCTGAATCTCTAAGAAAAGAATGTAACTTCTGCAGAGTTAGGAGGAACTACGTATGTGAGGTGACGTGGTGATGTCATTTGCTGTTGTTATATGGTGATATGTGATAGTGAGATGTGCTGACGTGATGTCGTTATGCAATGTGATAAAGGCTATCTATTGTAATGTGATGTAATGTAGTGATTTGGTGTGATGTGATACGGTTATGAGATACGGCTACATGATGTGGCTTTTGCCGTCATTGTGGTACAATGTAAGCTGGTGTAACATAGTGGCGCGAACTGTCCATTCAGTGTCTCATCCATCTGTATATATAGCAACCAGTGTGATGCGCACGACGCTATCTCTTCTCGCCAGATGGCGAGTAGGGCGCCAAGTCATTCTCTGTTCAAAGCGGTCTTTCGCCAGATGGCACCACTATCGTTCGCATCCACCGCATCAAACATCGTGGTCACGTGCTCCAGTGATCACATGACGGTAGCTGCAGTGTCGCCGGGTGAACAGAGGGCGATACTATAATGGCGTGACCCCAGCGACAATTACCATCTATCATATGACAATCAAATGTGATAATTATACGAGAATAAATTTATAATTGGAGCTGCTGGCACTGGCAAGAAGAAGACGAAGAAGACGACCCTGTTAACTGAGCTGTAAGTGCGGATAGAGGAGAAACCCTGAAACTGCGTCCGAAATGTCATATATCATAATTACAGCCGGCTCCTTCGCTTCGTTTTCAACGCATCCTTAGCGGATCTAAGACCGACAACAGTGGCGAAAATTAATGGAAATTAGCGCTTGCCCTCCTCTTCTTCCCTTGTCTCTTTCCTCCTCCTATTTAGTAGCACTCTGTAAACGAACAGATAAGGGACCTTGATCGACCGAGGATGAGCTAATTGGTATTTGCTCGGCGTCATGAATAGCCGCCATTTTACAACGCCATCAGGTGCATCGAAAATACACAAGAGCAACGGCGTCAGAACATACAGGCAGGCAGACAGACAGACAAACAGACAGACACAAAGACACACATCTAACGCGGACCGTTAGAGATATACAGAGAGCCAGCCAAACTGACTGATCGATGGATGGTCTGACAGCCAGTCAAACAGACAGGCAGACAAACACACAGAATGATTGACTGACTGACTGACTGACTGACTGACTGATTGACTGATTGGCTGACTGACTGACTGATTGGCTGACTGGCTGGCTGACTCACTCACTCATTCACTCACACCCTCCCTCACTCACTCACTCACTCACTCACTCACTCACTAAGTTACTCACTAAGTCACTAACTGACTGACTGACAAAGAGAAAGATAAAGAAAGATGATAAGAAGGACTAAGCAAATGACAATAATTCATAACAAGCTATTGTCACACAGACCGAAATTAATGGTTGAAAAACCCATATATGCTGTGTATACAAGTACACGAAGAGACCGAAAAAGAGAGAGAAAGTCAAACACAGCCACTCTCAGACAGCCAAAGTATAATCAGACGACCGCTGAGATGATGATGATGATGATGATGATGATGATGATGATGATGATGATGATTGAGAACAATGCTTAAAAAGAGAAGCAGAAGAAAGACAAAGTACGACAGAATTACTAAGAAAAGAATACATCTGCTAATTATGATGTTCTCTAAGTGTAAGCCTATAAGATCGGGACTATTGGCGATAAGCCGAGCTTCTCATAATTACAGGCCCATGTAATTTACAGTTTACGTTGTACTTTAAGCCGACGTTGTCCTTTATTATATGTTTGATGCTGTTTAACAAAGATAATTTCTCCAGGCTTGGGACTGGCACTGCCATGCATGGAGTATATGGGTATAGTGGCGGAGTCTGTCCTGTATATAGGCCGATACTATATTCAATATTACATAAGCCGATTTTTGTATTGTACTTGATCATTTATCAAGCGCTTCTAACAGCATAGGTCTTTCAGAAGCGCTCCCATGCATGGATGCAGTGCGAGGTACTCCGAGTGAAAAGGAAGGTTTTAAGGTGAGAGAAAGAGGTAGAGATGCCACCATGGAGAGGATGGCTGATCGTATATAGAGAAGGAAGATTTGTTGTTTAGGTGTTTGTCCTATATTAGTAGAAGCTGATAAAAGACCTTTCGTTTACAGAACTATATATATAAGCGAATGATAAGAAATACTTATTTTAAAATAAATGAAGATACTTAAGCAATTTATGCAATTTTGTAATTTCTAAATAAGTGCCTATTTATATGTCGTGTCTTTGTCTGTCGAGGTGGCGAAACTCAGAGAAGAATGGAAAAACTGCGTTGCTGTGCAGTCCTGCACGGGAAGGACTAAGGTCTAAGGACCATGAAACGCACATCACATCTATAGGTCTTCAATCGCTAACAAAATATAGACCATATAGAATGGAGATGCAACCTCTGTTGCATGTGTTGCAGATTGCATGGAAGCCTGTTCCGGGATAAAGGTCCGACTGTGGCAAAGCTTTCATTGTGCATTGTCAGAGTACGGGACGGGGGAAAACAAACTGTATAGGTCACACTTTGTTGCAAAGCAAGGAGGTCTGCGGTCACGTGAGGATGACAAGTATAATTTAAACATATGTAAATGCATAGATTTTTAAGTTACGATCGAGATTTCTAAGAGCACTCAACCCATGCTGACAGTCACACATCACCACCATACGAATCTTCAACTCAACGCGTCTTGGCAAGGGCAACCAATGCAGCTCGCCCCAATTAAAGTTGGATATAATTATCAAACACTGGAATCCCGCTAATTAGCCGAGATGCGTCGTTAAAAGCGGTTTGAAGCTGATGAATCAGAAAAGAACTGGCAGCAACCCACATATATAGAAGTCAGATTCATGGTTTAGAATATGCAGTATAATGTAATGTAATTGAACATTTATATAGCGCCTCTTCGATATATCTACTCAGAGCTCTGCTCTGCGCTAGTATATTTATGAAGTTATTATTTTTCTATTATTTTATTATTTATTGCAACAGGAAACAGACCAGATGACAGTACACATCATGACAGAAAACAGATCAGTCACTGCGCAACAGGAAGCCAGGAAAAAGCTAAAAGCTAAAAGTTAAATGTCTTTGCAAACGAATATATTGCATCAGTTAGCAATTAAACAAAGGATCTAAATCAGATACATTAATGCATTGATTGGAAACCTCTGTCAGTGCGATTGAGACCACGGAGACCAGGTTGACCGGACTGAATACGAACTCACCGATTGGGTACGATAGAGAGAGAAACGAGCACAGCCACTACACAGTGCTAAAGAACTATACATAATTATATGAGGCATTCTGCGGGACAATGCCGTAACAACTGTGACGCTAAATTTCTCATACGACGATAAACGACTTTTAAATGGTCAATTGTCAGTGGGTATACTATATTATTTGGATTAACGCCAAAACCATTTACGTTTATAGACTCTAGAGCAAGTAACCCATCCGCAACTTACATTATAACTTTATTTATACATGTATACATATATACTATCTAACCAAATGGGTATAATAATTATATCAAGACGTTCGGATGCCTTCATTTCGCAGATTCAACTTCTTAATGGTGCCTTCATTCACACGCATGCATAATGTGTTCAGTGTTCTACAGAGGTCCAAATCAAACACATAAATTTAAATACTTTTTACATGTATAAGGAAACGCACACGTATACTATATATATAGTATATACACTTGCATCACGCAACCGAGTATGTTGAGGTCTTAAAAGAGGCGCAACACAAATGCTCTGAACGAACGAGCGAACTATATATACTGAACAAAGACTTCTGTCATCTCTATAATGTGGACAGAGCAACTAATCCCATATATGGCCATTGTATGGATTGTTTCGCAAGAAACTCGGTCCCACCTACAGCGACCTCGCGTGCCTTCTCCTTGAAGAGGAGCCTTCGGCTGCGGCGCATGGCAGACTCACCGTCGTCATCTAGAAATCCATCACATGTGTGTGCTGCCATCCATCGACGGAATTTATAAGATGCACGTCAATGCTGCTGCTGCTGACGATGCCGTTCGAGCTTCAGCAACAGACTTCACAAGACACTTAGACACGGATTCGATCTCAGAACATGCGGGTCCCTCGGAGGTATACATTAGCGTCTACTCGACCACCTCGCAACCCGTTCATGAGGAGGACTTTGTAGCGCCGATATCCCAGCGCAATGACACAACCAGTGCATATTTTAACTGTACAACTACTGCATGGGACATTTGTCCCAGCAGTTTGAGGATTTGTCCCAGTAGTTTTGGTGATTTGTCCCTGGTAATACTCTATACTTTCAATGGTATAGTTTCCAATAACATTGAAAGTAGAGTAGCAGACTTCGTCCCAGTAGTCCAAATCCGTTAAAATATGCACTGGACACAATAGATATATAAAATTAATAGTCATCTCGTTTCGCCATATATATATATATATATATAAACTTATATAAGTTCACATAAAACATATTATAGTAAAAATTAAAATATCTGTAAGGGTGCAATTGCATGTTAGATACATCCATTGTATCATCAAACTTCTTTTCTTACGTTTCATAGTATACATTAAAACTCATCGTTATGCGCATACAATATACTACTTGCTTTTAAGGACAATAATAATAATAATAATAATAATAAATAAATAAAAACAGCAGTAATAGTAGTATAGGCGTATATACTAAGACAATTTATAGTTTGTATTATCTTCTCATGACACTGATGACAGACTCGTGCATGCATTGTTCTTTATTCGACACTTTCTCCACATATATGATATATATGTATAAATCATTAGTTGTATATTGTATATATATATACATATATATATACATGTATACAGAGACAGACCTGCATGTTTCGTATACTCTCATTATATCCTCATTAACTGGTGTCGTTGTGCATACACAGAAATGTGTCTATAAGGACACAAAATATGGGCGGATTATTCAGCAGCACACATGGATTATCTGCATATATATATATATATATATATATTTACGTATCCAGCATCATATAGTAATATATACGGCCTATATAATATATATATATATAATGTATATATATATATATATATGCAAAAACCAACGGTTATAGGTGTAGATATATCAAGATATACATGCGAACAGACTCGGTAGCCTATATATACTGTGATAATTATATCGACCCACTGCTAAAGTTCACTTTCAAACCACACGATTATAATTAGCCTACATGTGTTTCATGTATACTCTTGTCGTAAGTTATATTTTAAAGTCCCAAGTCACGAACATTATCCCTAAAAGTCTTATAGGCCCTATAGCACAACAACAGACGCTGCAGCCGTATCAAATCGATGCACATATATAATAGAGATAGACTATCTGACTGCGTTCCAATCGACTAAAAATCAATGTATAGACCTATACTATACATGCATTTATTATCATCATCTTCCTCATCGTCGACATAATCATCATCATCATTACCATTACCATCGTCATCATTATCACCGTCGTGATCTTCATCATCGTCATCATTATCACCGGTCGTCACCATTGCGCGTCACCAACTTACTGTCGTGATCATCGTCAGTTTCTGATGCCAGCCATTTGGTGGAGATGGTGCAAAAAAATTAATTCCATTTTTTCATTTTATTCATTCGTTAGGTCACGTGTTAGTTCTTGTGCTTCTCACATTTTGTGTGATCTTCGTTGACATTGTCTTTCCATCGCAGTCGACGTCTTCCTTGGCTTGTCTTCGGTCTTGACCTCCTCCACCTGCCATCTCAGGACAACCCCTCTAACACGACGCAGCGCTCGTGAATAAGCTGGTGCCCTGCGCTTTTACATAGCGTTTCGATCACGATTATAATGTCTTTCCTTCGTTTCTTCCATGCACGTAGTGCCTAATCTGCATGGGATTCGGTCAGCTGGAATTTTTGTAAATGGCCGAACAACCGAAGTTTTCACTGAACGACTTTGTCCAGCAAAGTTGCCTTCATTAAGAGTAAGACGCACGCACGCACGCACACGCACGCACACACCCACACGATATGTATATATATTTATGTATATATATATATGGCCCTATATATGTGTCATAATGTCACTATGTGTGATAAAACCCTTCTTGGGGTGAAACAGAAGCCATTATGTTTAATTAAGGATAAGTCTGTGTGTATATCGGGTGTGCGTATAATAATGGATGTGACCAACTTGCAAGAGGGGCAGCATCTATAGATATATATATAGGGAGAAGTAAAGACCCTTCAAACTGGACAAATAGACCTCTGCATGCGGTGCTACGGGTCAGTCATGGTAAAACCAGGAGACGACAAAGTCTGGATCGGAGAGAGGCAGGTTAAGCTAAAGGAGGGGTAGCAGGAAGGAAGTGAAGGGAAGGAAGGAAGAACGGTTTGAGAGCAGGAAAAGAACGAAGAGGTTGAGATATATCTTGCGCGTCGTGACTGCATGCATATGACAATTAAACAGCCCAATCTCATATATTAAAGACCGTGTATTAAACCGTAACGCACTACTTTAGTACTATAGCGCTACAAAACAAATAGAAAACATGTGCGAAATATATATATATATATATATATATATATATATATATATATATATATATAGGTTTTATATATGACCGTAAAAATTTCGAGTTTGTAGCCATAACGGAGACGCAACGCTGTCTTAATCGCAAACTTTCTTTTTCTCGCTTTGGGAGGTCTAGGATGTTAACCTAAAAGGCCTAAACTTGGTCGAAGAGAGCATCTTGCTCAAGCTGAAATTCAGTTTTCTAAGCCGACAGAATTCTCTGTGTATGCAGCACCACAATTTACTACCATGATAAATACGATGTAAGAGAAGAATCATATAACTGAGATGCGAAAAAGCCAGCATATCACGGAATTCTGGTGCGCAGCTACTTTTCTGTAACTGCATGGTGACATCATGCATTTCCATCTGAACGAGCCTTAGCCATGCATAGGACTACTATGTTCACGCCAGCACATAGGCCTATAGAAGAAGAGGAGCAGTCCCTTAAGTTAACCGTGAGACAGTCATGGGTATGAAGTGTTATCTGCTTCATTTTCTTAGCCTCGGCACATGAGGGCGGGTGGCTAGCCCTCTCCCTCGCCGTCTCATCTTCCAACCGACAGCGTACGGTCAGTGTACTCTATATTGCTGAGTTGGCCATAGGGGGCGCTCGTGCGGAGCAGAAATCTCGAACCAAATCTCAGTCCTGGACAAACAAACCCTTGCATGATTTAATGTTTGAGTTATACCACATTAAAACATCTTTAAGTACGTATACAGCTCACAAAGCGCTGCCTGTTAAAGCTGTTAAAACAGTTAAAGTTCACTACAACTTATTAACATAATGCATATGTCCACCTGCATGTGTCAAAGCATTTATAGCGCTGCATAAGTGGCTGTACGTTGAACGAACTGATCTAAACTGCAGGTACAAGTTAAGTTGCATGTCACGTCCGTCTGTGTACCCGTTTGAACAGGAGAAAATTCGTGAGTAAGGTGGACGTTTATGACTGCAAAGAGAAAGGAAGGAATATGTCCAATACATAATAGCATATAGGCTATAGGCCATATGTAAGATGTAGCTTACAAGTAGGCTATACATGTACGTCATAGACTAGCGGTATTATTATTATTATTATTATTATTATTATTATTATTATTATTATTATTATTATTATTATTATTATTATTATTATTATCATTATCATTATTATTATCATTATCATTATCATTAACAGATCATTATCATTATCATTATCATTATCATTATCATTCTTATTATTATTATTATTATTATTATTCTGTAATGGGTCACTGTTATTATCAAGCCTAGTGATTCAGTGGAGAAACGAAGTTAACATAAAAAAGCGTTAGTGTTGTTGTGACCATCGCTCTCCACCATTATTATTATTATTATTATTATTATTATTATTATTATTATAGGTTATTATTATTGTTATTGTTATTGTTATTGTTATTGTTATTGTTATTGTCATTGTCATTGTCATTGTCATTGTCATTGTCATTGTCATTGTCATTGTCATTGTCATTGTCATTGTCATTATCATTATCATTATCATTATCATTATCATTATCATTATTATTATCATTATTATTATTATTATTATTATTATTATCATTGTTATTATTAGCGTTGCGCTGCAGTGGAGAAATGACAGTTAACATAAAAAAGCGTTAGTGTTGTTGTGACCATCGCTCTCCACCATATTATTATTATTATTATTATTATTATTATTATTTTATTATTATTATTATTATTATTATTATTATTATTATTATTATTATTATTATTATTATTCATTATCATTATCATTATTATTATTATTATTAATTATTATTAATTTATTAAGCGACACTTAATATACAATACAATCATCAACCCATGGCAATGAAATACGGAGTGAAGTACTTGCTCAAGGTCCCCATGCACAGTAACCACCCCACATGGGGAGGCTCCAACTTGTGGCTTACTCTCTGCATATCGTACATCGTATAGGTCTATTATACATGCAAATTATTGGTCGACACATTGGTTAAGTGATACTGCAGTGGTAATGGATTCAAATCCCAGCCAAAGGCCATAGATGTAATTTGAGGAAACCTGTCAAGGATATAGGAGCTTCTATGATTATACTAGGTCCATTAATTCGATCACTATCAATATGAGTCTATACAGAGACCTGCGGTCTGTAATATTTCTGAGGTATTAACCTATTTACTTTCGTTATTATGTAAATTCAGCTTTAGCTTATACGCAGTAGCTTAAGAGTTTCAGCGTCCATCTAATGCGTAGTGAATATTAGATATCTATATCTATAGAGTAAACATACGACGGGCTTTTACACTGGTGTATACAGGAAGGTTTGACATGGGTAGGGGTTCTGATATTGAGAATGTTGCATCTCTGGGAAGAATCGGAGACAATGAATTAATCGTCCTGGACGGTCGCAGAGTGGCGAGGACAGGACAATGGAGTTCCGATTACGACGGCCTTGTTTGAAGCGAACTGACAGGGACTATTTACGCAGATTCAATTAGCGCTTTTCTGCGAAGAAGTGTCTAGCATATGATATCCCACATTTATGTACCAATAGTATTATACGTAAATATATACTATTTATAGTATTCATATATATACATAGAGTATCGATAGATACATGAAATATATATATTAATTGTAATTGTGGTGGATAATATATATGCGACAATTAAAATAAGATATAGATCTGTGTTTGCTCTGTCGAAGCGGTTTGGGTTCCACTTGCGCGTCCACCGCCTGAATTCGAGGTTACACAGGACCTCGTACGCCCGCCGGAGTTGTCCCGCAGAGCCGGGTCTGTCATCGGTCCGCCTGACGGGGACGCGGTCGCACCTGGCTGGAAGGACAGGACCGCGATGTTCCATCGTACACGCACGCAGGAATGCGCGCACACGACTAATGTTGCTGCGGCGGCAGAGAGGACGACGGCAGATGGCGAGAGTGATGGCCAACCAAAACTGACAAGCCCTTCTGAAAAGTGGAGCACCATGACTGAATCGCTGGAACATGCTTCAATTATGTATCAGCCAACATTTGCTCTATATATGCTTCCCTCCTTATACACATGCAAATCCAACGCACTTTCAAATGCATGTCATTTATATAGCGTCTGCGTTATTTACTAATACGACTTAAAGTGGTTTCAGGTTTTGTCTTTCGATCTATAGATGATTCTTAATCTAATCTCATAGATGTTATTCTTAATCTAATCTTATAGATGAGGCGCCACATAAATTCAACTGGATTGGGTCTGACGGTTGAGAGACAAGACATCGAACCCAGAATCGATCACTCCTTATCCAGTGTTTTCTATCACGAAATTTAATCAATCATCCAATGGGGCAATATGTCCAATTTTGTCCATCAATTCTAATAATTATATAATCCCTATACAGAGACTTAAATTAATTCGTATTCACGCTGTGTAGTATAACGGTGAACGTCCATCTTTCGTAGATTTATATAGCGCGAGTACAAAGCGATAAGCATCAAACGATGGCTCTGAAAGTTTATTTCGTAAATTTATATAGCACGAGTACAAAGCGATAAGGTATCAAACGATGGCTCTGAAAGTTTATTTCGTAAATTTATATAGCGCGAGTACCAAGCGATAAGGCGTCAATCGATGGTATACTGAGAAATTTTGCACAAAGGACTTGCTATGGACCTTAGCCCATAAATGCGCAGTTATGCGGCTAAAGTAAACTTTCGTATACGGGTAACTCGTCTATAGACGAGCTGTCAACCAATCGCCTCACATTCTAACCTTCACGGCTCTGTGTTCAACAATACTTTCCTCTATTATAGAGGCGCGTTTTGAGTGCGGTGTGGTTTAATTCAAAACTAAAGTAATCAAATATATATGTACTCCTGTTCTTTAGCCATGGCAGGAGACTGAATTGCAGACAAAAGCAATAGAAATCTATTAGCCACTTTATCGCACATGCAGGACGCATGGTTTGCTGAGCATCTAAAAAGTTAGGGATTTGAAATCTGGTTTCACATAGAAAGTAGACTTTATAACCCGTTTGAATAATTATATAGATTATATACTCTTTTTTACATATGTATGCGATTCACGCGAAATATCCAAAAAGTACTTGTAGAAGCAGAGTTTCAGAGTTTCCGTGTACGATTAAGCAAAGGATTAAGCCTGAGATTAAGCATATAGGATTAAGAATTAATCAGTGATGCATAGGTCATGAGAGTCATGACAAGTCCTTCATTCCTCATACATTAAAATTTAGCAGCATGCAGAGTAGATGCGTTGTTCTTTTCCTTTGTCATATACTATAGCGTGAAACTTAAACACATTTTATCAACTGCTAAAGACGGCAGGTGTTATTTCATACGCCAATTTATTCTGAATTGAATCTGTCGCCATTATAAAACGAATCTAGAATTAATCGTTCATCATAGCAGTTTTCTAAAAAAAATTAATCAATCATTCAATAGGCCAATCAGTTCAAATTTTTTCTCTTTATTATAAACTATAAATTTCCCCATTATATTACACTACGCCGTCTTAATTAAGAAAGCACAAAAGTTGCGGTAATCTTCTAAGGTTTTTCATACAAGCCGACAGTTATAATAATCGACGATTGATAATTATTCGTAATAATTATTCGAAATAAATATTAGGCAAGCGGCATTCGCTAAATATCGGGCAGATTTAGTTCAAAGCATATTAAGGTTCAGTTCAATTATGAAAGATCAGATTTTAAGTTTCAGTCACTAATTAAGTTTCAGTCACTAATTAAGTTTCAGTTACTAATTAAGCTTAAGTAACATGCGAGTCCGTTGGCGTGTACATTGCGCACGAGAACCAGCGCTAAATTCTCTTCTGAAATTAGCTCTATATAAATGTTCGAAACGCTACAACGGATGAAATCCTTAATTTTACGGTGTTAAAAGGCGCTAGAAAAGTCGCCTGATAAGAAGACAGAGACAGAGACAGAGACAGTTGTCTTAATCGATCTCCGTCTCTTTCTGTCTGTCTCTCTGCTCAATATATTTTATGTCATTTCGTTCTCAACTTGGTATACACGTATTTTGTACCACTTTCAAATTGCTTATATCCAACATTTTATAGCATGTCTTACGGACTGATATTCTGGATATTGAACTGATTTCAGCTGGATTTAGAGATACAGAGATACAGAGACAGACAAAGAGACAGACAGAGAGAGCGAGGAAGGGGAAGATGCATATACAGACAGAATCATGCCGTATAGCTATAGTGTCTAATGCACAAGGCATCAACCGATGGCGTCTCTGATCACCGACCTTTTCCCTCTGCGACATGGGTTCCACTCCGAGTGCATATCATTCGAAATCTTACACGTTTGTCATAATTATCACAATAATAAGATATATGATTGTCTTCCTTTAATCGAAGAGCAAGCATTATTATAGGTAAGTAATTCAGGAACCGGTTTTATGCAGTATTGACCTGTATAGGGCCTACTAAAGCAGGGTACCTCACTGGGCAAAAAGAGGTCTATAGACCCGATAGAGTACCTCATGTACTCTATTCACGCATCTAAGGTGGTGACCAATTATCAAAGGAATTGCACAGCCAAGATCTTTCTCCTGGTACACTTGCTGCAAGTATTAAAGCTTAACTAAATACGTGTAATCAGTATAATTGCTGTATACTGGCAATTCTGCAATAGTTGTAACGTTTAATGCGCTAAAATGTTAGCATATGCAGTATTCTGAAATGAATGCTGTCATTCGGTAATTATAATTTACAACGGGAACGTGATAGTTGCTGTCGTAAATTGCATAAAGGTTTTGACAGGTTTTAAATGAATGGAGGCGGTATTTAAAAGGCCAGAAACACACATATTCACACATTATGTACATAAAATATAATTTGACAATTTAGTCATTTTATATACTTAAGATATTGCACTAACAGAACTAGATCACATGTAGCCTATCACAGATGACAGAAGACAATTTCAATACTGGAGTAAATTAAGCAATATTATTATTATTATTAATTAGTATTACAATACGTTGTGTGTGTAAAGTAATTACGTACCATTCAGTTACATAAAGGCCAGTAGAAGAAGAGTTGAAGAACAAGGAAAGTGGAACGAAAAGGATGAAGGCAGGCTGAGGATAGGACAAAGACACAACTGCGGAGGAGCAAACAGACAGGCAAACAGATTTCGAAACCTTTGTTTCCGTCAGTGTTTGTGCAGCCACGATATCAATTGCTTTGAACTATATATATAGGACTACTTAAAGACTGAAGGAAAGACACAATTACAGAGACAGAGAGAGACAGAGAGACAAAGAGAGAAACGCACACAAACACATGCACACATAGGTAGAATGACAGATTATAAGAAATTCAACAAAAAAGAACAACATTATCCGACTATCTGTTTTTGTTTATCTTTATAATCTATCCTTTGTCACATCTTTGTTTTTCAATTGGGTTTCTGAATAGAGACAGATTGGCTGGTTGGCTGGCTATTTGACTGATTAACAAACTGGTTGATTGACTCTTTGACTGACTGATTGACTGATTGAATGAATGAAGGAAGGAACGAATAACTGGCACTGACCTTCCTGACTTTGTGATGACCATTTCCGTTCCCAGTTCGTGGAACTTCTCCCACAGTTCCTTCGCATCCAGTTCCACCTTGGGATCGTCCTGGACGTTGCTTTCTCCGGACGAATCCAGTCCTCGAAAGGCTCTTGGCATCACACCCTGATGGGACATAAGGACGTCGCCTGCCCCCAAAGACAGCCCCCGTACCCCAGCCGACGAACACACAGGGTGGGGCATCTTGGCCAGAAGAGGCGACGAGGGCCCGAGGGCGAGAGAGGCGGCATGCGAGCTGGCCGTCAGGTAGGCTTGGTGTCCGCTGGCGGCCAGGATCGAACTGACGCTATAGTCCGTCGGACGGGTGTACAGGTAGGGGTTGAAGGTGGCCATCGAATTGAAAGGGGGCTGGTCCGACGGGTCACCAGAGAATCGTTCAAATATCATCACACTCCGACGCTGCAGGGCGACGGAACAGCGAACTCACCGATCCGTATAATACAGTCCGTCGACGACCGTATCTCCGCTTCGGCCGAGGTAGGTAGGTAGGTAGGTGGGTAGGTAGGTATAGTCCTAAGGATGGGCGACACGACGAAGGACGAACTGACGGATGTCTGTCGGTCCGTGCGCGCGTCTGTCTGTCGGTCGTAGAGTCGCAGCTTATAACGATTGTTAACAGACCCTAATAACACTCGTAGGTACTTGAGGCGAGCTGTCCGTCTGGCCTGGCGGCGTCGCCTGTCTCAAGTACTGCGCCTCGGCGCTTGATCGTCAGCGTTCAGAGTTGGTGGGCGACGCTGCTGGAAGCTACAAGTGTCGGACGTCGTAGTCGTAGTCGTCGGCGCATTTAATCCGCTGCACTGTGTACGTCTCAAAGTCTGTTCGTCGTCCTTTTTTCTTCTCCCTTCTTTCCGTCCGTCTCGATCGCTCAAATCAGCATCGCCGCCGCGTCGCAGAGAGACTTCTTAGCCTGTATACCACGACGACCACCAGCCGCATCCGACGACGCAGGCAATGCGCTACTTGCAACCTCCTACTCTCCGCTCGCAGGTACAAGCACCGACTGCCCGTGCGCCGCCCGGCTCCAGACTATCTGGCACCGCACGCTCCGCCCCTTTCCGGCCGCGCCCCGCCTCCCACCGTCGGCGATTGGTCGACGTCCGTTTAGCGTCGTCCAACGGTTTGTTGGCGCTGCGTGAATGGCGTCGGCCGGGCGCTTTGAGACGGGCCGGCGCCTGCGTTGTGCAAGAACGTATCACATTGTACACAGTGTATCAGACGCCGTAAGCCGACGGACGCCAGCCAGTCCGCGACAGCTGAAGAACGGTACACAAACTCAGGATAAAAGTGGCACCTAGGCCATTGAACTCATTCACGCCGGGCGCACAATGGACGAATGGAAAGGCACACATATCTCGTGAGAAGTCAATTAAGCCGTCCGTAATAGGCGAGGTGTGATATAGACGCCGTAAACTACAACAGCCTCATGTCGCCATAGCCCTCACTCCAGACGACCATTATAATAATCGCCGGCGACGAGACGCCTTTGAAGGCCCCACCGGCGCACACACATTGGCATACCTGTGCTAGGAGCCTCGGGAGCACTGCTCTCTACGCCTACTTGTCTCTCTGTCTACCTCTCTCTGCCTATCTCTATGTCTAGCTCTCTGTCGTCTCTGCGCTGTCGCCGTATTGGACCCCGCGTTGCATGTCAACGTTATGATCAATCTAGAAACGTCTTTGTCTCTATTTGTTCGTCTCTCTCTCTCTCTCTGCGTCTCTCTCTCTCTCTCTCTCTCTCTCTCTCTGCGCCTATTTCTAGATCATGCTGTCTGCCTGTTTGGTTTGTTCTGCCTGTCTGTTTCACTGTGTGCTTGTTTCATTCTCTACGTCTCTCTGTCTGTTTGTCTATCTATCTGTCTGTCTGTCCATAGCTCGTTTAAGTCATTAATTTCTTTTCCAGTTAGTCCTGTCCTCCCCACAATCTCTTGATGGCTCTCTCAGTATGTCTGCCTGGTTATCTGTCTGCCAGTCTCTGTGGGTCTTGTGTAAAGACCCAACAGTTCAAGGTTCCTTCTGCCAATTAGCTCAATTAGAAAACCGACAATTAATTACAGCGGGATGTATGCATAACCAACGTGTCAGGAGGTGAGGCTTTTTAATTCCAGTTATTCGAAATCAAGAGACTGATGATGTAATTGCAATGGAACATTTAGAAACTGCTATTTTCCCATGTAATGGGGTATACTGGAACAGACTTTTTCAGCATGCAGATGCCTATGTCTTATAAGATATCGGCCTTTTTTGTCTCCTTAACCTCCGCATTTCCTCGCTCTCCTTCGCTTTTCCTCCTGTTATTTCTCACATTCCTGCGCCTCCTTTCCTCCCCTCCTTCTCTCCTTCCTTCTGTCTTTAACATCCTCCTTCTCCTCCCCTCCTTTCTCCTCCTTCTTTCTCCTCCTCCTCCTCCTCTTCCTCCTCCTCCTCTCGTTTTCCTCCTCCTCCTCCTCCTCTCGTTGTCCTCCTCCTTCTCCTCCCTCCTCTCGTTTTCCTCCTCCTCCTCCTCTCTCGTTTTCCTCCTCCTCCTCCTCTTCCTCTTCTTCTTCCTCCTCCTCCTCTCTCTCTCCTCCTCCTCCTCCTCTCGATCTCGGCGACATTCCCAGGCGTCATGCATTGACCTCCTCCTTCTCCTCCTCTTTCTCCTCCTCCATTTCCTCCTACTCCGTCTCCTCCTCCTCCCCTCCCCTCTTCCTCCTTCTCCTCCTCCTCCTTCTCCCTCCTCCTCCTCTTCCTCCTCCTCCTCCTCCTCTTCTCCTCCTCCTCCTCCTCCTCCTCCTCGTTCCTCCTCCTCGTTCTCCCTCCTCCTCCTCCTCCACGTCTTCCTCCTCCTCCTCCTCTTCCTCCTCCTCCTCCTCCTCCTCGTCTTCCTTCTCCTCCCTCCTCCTCCTTCTCCTCCCTCCTCCTCCTCCTCCTCCTCCTCCTCCTCCTCCTCTCTCCTCCTCCTCCTCCTCCTCCTCCTCCTCCTCCTCCTCCTCCTCCTCCTTCTTCCTCCTCCCCTCCTCCTCCTCCTCCTCCTCCTCCTCCTCCTCCTCCTCCTCCTCCTCTCCTCCTCCTCCTCCTCCTCCTCCTCCTCCTCCTCCTCCTCCTCCTCCTCCTCCTCCTCCTCCTCCTCTTCCTCCTCCTCCTCCTCCTTCTCTTCGTCGGTCACTGTGTGTTTGTTTTCGACATCGGCGACATTCCCAGGCGTCATGCATTGACCGACCAACAGCGGCGACGACGACTACGTCATCGGCTTAGTCACATTAGCATAATTTATGCGCGCATGCGTCTCGGCTAGCTATAGCTAATCGTCGGCAAACAAGGAGACAGAACGAGAGACGCCATGGCGGATTAGCAGGAGATATGCTGTTGGCGCAGAAGGATATGTGATGGCCTACATTATAGGAGAGACATGTGACGGTCCAGATAAGACACATGTGGTGGTTACCCGTGGGATCATTGGGAGGTTGTTACCCAGAGATATAAATGTAGTCTGTGGGTCATTCTGAGGAACATTTGATGATCGAATAGGAATATGAAAGTGGCTGTAAAGAGAAATGCAATTCGAAGAATAGGCACAACTGGCTGATATGGGATGCCATGAGAGCGTGGTGGCATTTGACTGGCATCGGCGTAGACTCTGGGTGGGCAGATGGGGCACGTGTCCACCAATAACTG
Organism: Aporrectodea caliginosa; assembly: GCA_020284085.1. NCBI lineage: Eukaryota > Metazoa > Annelida > Clitellata > Crassiclitellata > Lumbricidae > Aporrectodea > Aporrectodea caliginosa. The sequence goes on from JACEVL010000999.1 coordinate 51,930, forward strand.
AAATGGTGGGGCATTACCCCACAAAAAATCCAGAGGAGAATTTCTTGAAACATTAACAACGTCTTCAGAAACAGAGACAAAGAACTGAAATATTATCCGAAATTCCATATTGAAAATTTGAAATGACAACAAAGTTTCATTTATATCTTCAATGTCTTCAAGTCTTCAATACTTCAATATGAAACAAATTTACATGTAAACAAAACGCAACCATGTCAAACTGAAACTGCTCTCTTTCTCATCTCTACACTGGATAACATCTTTTCGTCTACTGACAATGGAAATGCTTGCCTCTCACTAATAGTCACTATGCCTTCACCTGAGTCAGGCTGAGTACAGCCTTCAACACAACAGACCACCAGCTACTCCTTTCAAGACTTACCAAAAGCTTAGGTGTCTCTGGGACTGCCTCAAACTGGTTAGCTCCTTACCGTAATCAGCAGGTAGGCATCGGAACCACTCGATCTGAGCCCGATGCATGGAATGCTACATGGATCTGTCCTCGGTCATTTATTATTTAGATTCTTTACTTCACAATCCGTCGTATAGCTAATCACTTTGGAGTCCAATTAAAGTAGTACTCGGATGATACTCAGGTCCATATTGCTGTGTCACATGCCGATCAGTCTGGTAAACTAAAACTTGAGGAGTGCCTCTCATCTATGTATGCATGGTTCTGTTTCAATGGTTTGACCATAGGCCTAGACAAAGTCTGCGGCTATTCTGATCGGTTCGGTTTGACTGCGTTCTTTCCTTTTGCTTTCTAGGATCGACCTTGCAGGTACTGCTGCGCGACTATCAAATATTGTCAAACCACTTGGGGTAAGACTGGACAATAAGCTCACATTCCGACTGCACATAACAAACCTTTGTGAATCTTGTTTCTATCACACCAGGGCAATACGTCGCATCAGGTCGGCACTGACTAAGTATATGTTGCAAACCATGGCCTGTTCCTTAGTCCCCTCTCGCCTTGATTATGCTAATTCGGTTTTTTGGGTCTCTTAGGTCTTGAACTCAACAGGCTGCAACGCATTCAAGACTCCGTATAGCTCATGTGCACGTGAATGTTCCTCTACGAACAAGCTCCTCAGTCCTACTTCATCGGCTGCATTGGCTTCCTGTTGGATTCAGAATAAAATTTAAATTGGCCTGTTTGACCTACAAGGCCCTCAGGCCTCAGCACCAGCACAGCACACCTCTCTACCTTTAATCACTATACTAACTCCTTACATCACTCGTCGTTGCCTGAGATCATCAAGAACGGGTCTGATAGCTGAGCCACGATGGAGAACAGTCATGGGCTCGTGTGCATTTCATGCCACCAATGAATGGAACCGACTGCCTCTCTCTTCGTAGTTCAAATTCACTTACTTCCATCAATAAGTGGCTAAAAACTCAATATTTCTCTTTAGCATGCATTCAAGCACATGGATATCTATTTGCTGCTGACGACTGACTATCAGCGTCTTAGATTCACATTTCGGTGTGAACGTGCGCGCGTTACAAATTTAAGTGGTGGTAATAATAATAATAATAATAATAATAATAATAATAATAATAATATAATAATAATAATAATAATAATAATAATAATAATAATAATAATAATAATAATAATAATAATAATAATAATAATAATAACTCGGAGCTGGAAAGGAGATACACGTTCGTACCTGTCGCCATAGAAACCTTCGGTCCCTTCAACAGAGAGGGCCTCGACTTCTTATCGGAGACCGGAAGCCGACTGTCGAAGACTACCGGTGACACTCGCGAAACAAGCTTCCTCTTCCAAGGCCTATCGGTCATTATCCAACGCTTCAACGCGGTGGCTTTCCAGGGCACCATGTCAAGGCTGCCGGGAGCCGACGAGCGGCGAACTCTGGACAGATCCAACAGAGGATATCGATAATAGAGCTACTTTTAGCCAACACTCCATAATAATAATAATAATAATAATAATAATAATAATAATAATAATAATAATAATAATAATAATAATAATAATAATAATAATAATAATAATAATAATAATAATAATAATAATAATAATAATAATAATAATAATAATAATAATAATAATAATTATTATCTACAATAGATAATACTGAAGACCCCGAGGGATCCTGTATACCTCGGGGCATAAATAATATAATAATAATAAAACGAACGTATTATGTAACACCGGAAGCGCTCGTGATGCGATCCGTTTTCGCGTTCTGCTCCACCAATATTTTGGACAAGTTTACGCCAGTGAATATTGGTAGTCTGGAGGCATGGTCGTTGCCAGAAAAAAATTTCGGAGGAGGTTTTAAGATTTCGGGGGTTTTCCATTGGAAATGGTCGCAAAAGTTCAGTTTTTTGCATTTGCATGTAAAAGCATATAAAAATTGTTCGGAAACTTATTTGGGGGTTGAACCCGTAAAACCACCCCTAAAACGCCCATGTCTTGAGGAGGTAAGGTAAGGTGAGGTAATATGATGATGAGTTCTCTTCCCGAAGGCAGGTCCATTGGCTATATATGCCGCCAGAGGATGAGATGAGTGAGGTGATTTCCCGTTTCCTTCCTCGCAGACAATTATTGTGGACGAGCAACTTGTCCAGGATCGCTATAGGCAGTGGCTTGAGCCTTGAGGTAGATTTTGTAAAGTAAGGTAAAGTAATATAAGGCAAGGTTAGGCCAGGTAATGTAAGGCTCAGTAAGGTAAGGTATGTTAATGTAATAAGGTAATGTAAAGCAAGTTAATGCAAGGTAAGGTAAGATATAAGGTATACACAATGCAAGATCAGGTAATGTAGGGTAAGGTAAGATAAGGTCAGGTACTGCAGGATACGGTAGGGTAAGGCAATGTAAGGTAAAGGTACCCTATACCTACTGTATGGTGAGTTAAAAGGTAACGGTTAATTTGTTACACGTTCCCTATCAACATTAGGCGCACACCTTGGACCTGAATGAGCCAACAACAACCATGGATGTATTGGGAGCACACAGACGAGTAGTGCCCGCTCCTCTCGTCCACTTCACGCATATGTCTAGCGTTTCGGCGCCTCTGAAGGCGTCTGGATGGGAGCTGAGCTGAAGAAGGCTGCGTTTAATTAGAGAGAAAGTTCACGACTTCAAGGGCGTCAGCAGAGAAATAGGAAATGCCTCTCGTCTAGCCATGCAGCACACGGTCAGATGTATACTCCGCCTTTGTCCCCTTCGCCTCTGCAGCTTATAAGTGTTTGCAGTAATCTTCTCTTCTACACACAACATGGCGCCTACGAACTATTTACGATTGAGGATGTAGCCATTGCTGTGTCTAGACATGGTCGAGATTTGGAGGTTATTTCATGAACCACAGTGTCTGTCATTTTTTTCTGACAAATTAAACTAGGCCTATACTTGTTTTAGGATTTAGGGTAATTTGAATATCGTATCGTATCGTATCGTATCTAAAGATTTATATAGCGCCTCTCTCAGAATAACTATTCAGAAGCGCTCAAGGATTTATTTAAGGATTTAGGGTAATTTGAATATGCCGTTGTTTAAAGAATTTCAATTCTATATATATATTTTAAGAAATAGACAATCTTAGGTATATAGGCCTACACACGCACCCACCAGCCCACATATCCACCCACCCATGCACACACACCCACACGCACACACCACACACACACACACACTCGCACGCACACACACACACACACACACACACACACACACACACACACACACACACACACATTTGTTAACAGATCCACGTATACTATAATTATAATCTAATTTAATCTGAGTTTGATAAGATCTGACCTGGTCAAATTTAGTCTAATATATTCTTATCTAATCTAGTGACTTCTTTAGCGCAGTTTTCATGAGGCATAGATCTATCTAAAGCATAAGTCGACGGTCTCTTCAAATACCACAATGGTCAAAACTCGTTGCAAGAGAAGTCCATTTAAAATGCGCTAAAAATAAAGGAAGCAAGATGAGGTCAGAGGTTATGGCGCGTATATGCCGTGGGCTGAAACAAACGATTTTTAAGTTCATACCATATTGACATTATGCAATCTCAAGGAAATTGGACGAAGCTTCAATCAATTAATCAATCAATATTCAATCAATTTCAATCAATCAATCAATAAATCCAGTCATCAATCAATCAATCAATCAATCAATCAACAATCAATCAACTAGTTGCAAGTAGCACCAATTATAAGCTGCAGAGCCGTGCTTTAGTTCAATTCAACTTGCAATGGCCACCAAGCAATCAATCAATCAATCAATCAATCAATCAATCAATCAATCAATCAATCAATCAAACTCGAAAATGGTTGCAAGTACAAGTAGCACCAATTATATAAGCTGTAGATCGAGTAATCTTGCAATGGCCACCAACTCCAACTGAAGCAATCGTAATCTATCGTAAACTGCAATGTTCTACTCGAAAACTAAACGCATGCAGGGCATCAGCTTATTCACGAGCGCTAGTGTCTTGTCATAGGATTGTCCGGAGATGTCCAGTCAGTGACTGCGATGTATACACCATGGGTCGCGTAGGTCATTTGACCTCAGGGTCGGACTGGCTAGCAAAAAATTTGGTTATGGGCGGCCCACATTACTGAACGCTGAAGGAGCGAAACCTTTCAGAATAAAGTGAATCCGATAAGGGGTCTGAACGATGCCCACCAGTCATTGCTTCTTGTAGGCTAACATTCAACATAAAATGAAGGACTTTCAGTTATTAATGGGCCGAATGACAATTATTGTTAAATGAATATTAAAAGATTAAAAAAATTTAAGCACATGCGTTAAATTTCACTTTTGATTTGTCGAAAATTCTTAATTATTTTGGGAACCAACTGCTGCACAGTTTGGTTTATTTCAAAAACTTAACATCATGCATTAGTAAATTCAACTTCACAATCACACAGGCAGTTTTTTGATCGTATTACTATTATAGTTGACGCCAATAGTCAACGATGTCATCATCATTAATTCTGAGAAGGTCCTTTTCACACAAGCCATCAGCATGAAAGACTCTAAACTTGACTGACTTAGCAAATTTCTTAATCTCTTCAAAATGTATTTCAATTTCGAAAATGATTTCACAGGCAACTTGGGATGATGATAATGTCAACACGAATTTGTAAGCAAAACTTTTAAAAAGCCAGACTGTGCAAATTGAATTTAAGGAAAGCGTGGTATACTATATCAGCAAACAATAATTTTCTGCAAGATTTGCATTTATTTCTGTTGCTGTTTTCTGGGACTGCTTCACTTTCTATGTCTCTTATTTCAGTGTCAAAAAGCAAATCATAATTTTTTGTATACAGAAGTTTTGAAACTTTTACAATTTCATCCAAAGACCAATAATTCCTTCTGCCGCTGCATGCTCTTTCGTTAAACTGTCATCGATACACTGTTATCTGGGCAACTCGCTCAGGTGCTGTTGTCTATCCCTGGGAATCCTTATCGAAATTTCTGCAATATTGTTTGGATCTAAACAAGACAAATCAGCATGAAGGCTACCGTGCTCAGAGAATCTCTGTTTCAAAACCTACTAAAATTGAAATGCTTAACTATTATTCTTTGTCGCCGTTGCTTAATTGATGCGTCAAACTCAAACATTAATTTCTTCGACCTGCTGAATAAATCTAACCCCCATAAGTGACCCTGACGCGACCTGCTGAAATTGTATGGCTGGCGCCGCCACTGAGTCCAGTGGAGGTCCGTGTCCAGTTGCCATAGAGACCAGGGAGAGGAGGCATGCAGAGGAGCTGTCAAGGAAGGCTTCAGAGCAATCGCGATTCGCGGGCGAACCCATGCAGCGCGTCAAATTCAATGACTCTTTAATAGTCTATATACATAACAGTCAAGCTTTTTAATTTTTTATCAGTCTTCTGCTAATAGATTATCCGGCCGTATATATTTATTTGGAGAGAACAGGCTGGGCAGAAGGGTAGCCAACCACGCGACTGGTTTACGACACATGGCGCCTTGTTCAATATACTCTATATATATAGGGACAATTATACTTTGATAACTTAATTTTTATAAACATAAGTAAGCAGGTACTGCAAACTGTAATAAATATACCTTTACTTTCAACAAGCATTGATATATGATAATTATACGCAGCATACACAGACGCGTTTAATTAATTAATTGAAATTCATTATTTCGAAAACTCGTTAAAGAGTTGATAAAGTTGAAATAGTGGGCGATAGTCCAGTGGTTATTCAAAGAGTCGAGAGTTCAAATCTCGCCAGGACCGAAATTTCAGATCCATGCACTTGCGCACCACTGCAGCGACCTCAGCAACAATGAGTACACTGGCCGCACACTATAATTCCAGGGTCAGTCAACAAATGAAAGAACTGCAGTCCAACGCCCTCGTATACCGAGGCTAAGAAAACTGAGGTCGTTAACACTTAATACCCATGACAGTCTCTCACGATATATCTTCACTGACTGCGTTATTCACTCTTTATAATTAATTTTATGTCGCCGACCACCATGCATTTAATTAACTAATTAAAAGTTATTCATTCAGCAACTATATTTAAACGACTAATAAATTACAAAGACGAAGACGAAGAACGCATAAACCTTTGTTCGTAGGCACGCACTGTCAGTCGGACAAACACCGATCACACACTTGTTCGCAAACCCCACAATATTGGTTCCGCTATAAGTGATACTTGTTCAACCACATGCACGTGTTCCAACACGCATGCTCCGGACATGCGCGCCCGCTCCGTGGCGCGCACTTTCTCGCGCATGCACACACCACCGTGCGCTGGTAACAATTGTTGCAACATTACATATTCACACAAATTGTAACGTCGTTTCCGAGTCACGCAAGCAGACACAAAGCACCTGTGCAGCGGAGCACTGGAGATGTTCCGTTGTTTCAATTGGAAGTCCCCCTCCCAGGCAGAACAAGATGCGTGACTGTATACGCAACGCTCCATGTCTCCCGCTGCAGTCATTCACGCTCGTCCGCCGACTCGCTGACACTCTATTGAACGCCGTGGACAAATTTCTATGCAACACAAAATACACATAATTATTTATTGCTTATAAAAACACGACATAATTCTCGGACGCTTCTTCGGCCGCCTGTATACACGTATATGTATACACGCCGGACTTCTAGACAGAGGCTAAGCCGATGGTCAATAATTCTTTAATTTTGGACGTAAACGGCCTGATAACAGCGACAGATATGCCCACTAGACGTCGGTAAACCCTACGGAAAAAATCGTTTTATTGGCCTCATTAAATTAGCTTAACGACGCTCGTAAAATGAATAATAATACCAATAACTCTCTTCGGCGCCAGCGATCAAATGAGTAGCCGCATAAAAGCGGTTATAATTGTCGCGCGGGAGATCCAGCCGATAGGCGATATATCGCAATTTATATAGCGTAGGACCTGATAGCCGTCATAATAGCCGACTTACAATAATTACAGGTATTGTTGCACATGGGAAGTCGGGAAAACTTGCAAATAAAGACGATGCGCAGGTTCCCTCCTTTCTTCTTTCTTAAAATGCAATAGGTCGCTATACTGTGACGAAATTTAATATTCTGCACCAGAGCGGCACTGCATAAAAGAGCGAGACCGTTTTTCCGTTATGGGAATTTATAATGCGCAACTTCATTTGATGCCTTCATCAAACATTCTCTCATGCGAATTCTAAAGCGATATATACAGCTCCAAGACAAACGCCTTCGGATCAATGGCTGCGGTATTAAACTCTTTGTAGATTAATGAAACTTTTCAATAGAGCTCCGAGGGCTGGTGATCCCAGGGCGCTCTATTGAAACAGGAACCGTTATAATACACAGGCAATTGAAGTAAATGATGATGCGTATATACATAACATGAAATTTATCTCAATCTTGATTATTTCGAAACGATACTTCGAAATATAAAGATTTATGATGCCCTTCTAACTGGAGCCACTAGATGTCATCTGCATAATGTAAGTTAGTCTAAAACCGTTTAATCAAAAGACATATCGCACGGCGTATAATACATTAAGTACCATGGAGTCGAGTTTGAATTCGCCAATTTTCACTCAATCATTTTTATTCGACATTTATATAGAAGCCGAAAGAGACATAAAAATTTGAAGAAACATAAGAAACATTAAGAGAGCCACGGCATGTTGAAAACGACGACAAGAAAGAATAAGACGGTGCACATGGTGGCGCTGTTATTGATTTGGCACTTGTTGTTGAAGTTGTAGTTGTTCCAGTTGTAGTTGTTTTAATTGTTGCTTTTGATGAAGAAGCTTATTGTATAGCATGGCTGCTGCTATTTCTGTTGCTGCAGAAGCAGTTGGCGATTTGTAATTGTGAGTGTCTATTTATGTAGCGTCTCTTTTAAATATTCATCAGAGATGTTTCATGTATACCTGATAATACAATTTCACGGTCGAATAGAATGGTCTTCAACCCGCTATAGCGAAAGAAAGGCGTGCGTATACAAAGTAGAAGTAGGCTCAAGAAGCTCATGTCGCAGCTTGTAAGGCAGCCTATATACAAGAGTACAAGGGGCCGACCACGGCAAAGCTTCCCTGTTGAATCGTGGCCAAATAAAAACGGTTAGCATCATATTGGCTTTAGTTTGGAGAGCGCCTTTGAGTAGATATTTTGAAGGGGCGCTATATATAAATGTTCAGTTACATTACATCAGGGCCTACATATATACTGATCAGCCCAACTGGGTTTTACAAGTCACTTAAGTCTTTTTTCTTTAGTCGTGGTTGGGCCTGGAGCGCTCCTGAGTAGGTTTCTTGAAGAAGGGCGCTACATAAACTCTCATATTGAATGGATGAATGAATGAACGAAAAGAACCTGATTGCCCCACATGTGTTGCAGAGCGAAGAGATCTATACTGCTATTATGCGTATATACACATGAGCGCCTCTGAATGGGCAATCTGGTAGGGGCGCTATAACAAGTGTTCAAATACAATACAATACAATACAATACAATGATACAGAAAAAGGCTATATACTATATATATTATAGAAAATAGTCGAAATCTTGAAATCAGGCGTATTAACAGAAATCGTTGAACTAAAGGCGCTCTGTTCATATCTTCTCATTGACATAAAATCGACTGAAATAAGTCAGTCAATGAGTAAGACAAGTGAGCCAGCAACAGTAAGCTTATACATAGAGCGAAGTTAATAAAGATGTCAGTGAACAGGCATCCATCCATCGAACCATTCTGTTCTTCTATTCGTCCATCATTCCAACCGTCCCTCTTACTAACTATCCATCCATGCAGCAATCCAGTCGGTCTCTCTCTCTCTCTCTCTCTCTCTCTCTCTCTCTCTCTCTCTCTCTCTCTCTCTCTCTCTCTCTCTCACGACGCCGTGTCATAACATACATGATTAGCGTCGCCCTCCTTCTTTCCCCAGGCCTGCGGCTAGCACTACCAGAGTACAGGCAGTGGCGTAGTTAACCCAGCCAGTCAGTCTTCAACAAGTCCGTCAAATAGTCACAGTCTTGTGGTTGGGATATAAAACTTCGTTCATTGGCTCGAACAACCACGTGGTATCAACCACGGATTCGTCTCTTCCAGCCGAGTCACGTGTCCAACCCAAGTCACGTGATCATCCAGCCAATGGTTGTGTCTGGCGATGCGCCGTCGCCGCCGCCGCCTCCTGTCGACCAAGATATGAACGTCGGTCGTCGGTCGTCTGCTGTGGGGGCAGCGATGATGCAAATGGCCAGAACCGAACCCGGGCGGACAAATATTTGTAATAATTGAATATGGACATTAAAATAACGACATTGGCGCAAAGCCCCGGCGCCGGTGGCAGGCGGGCAGCAGAAGTAGGAGGAGGCAGGGTGAAGGGGAGGAAGTGAGGAAGAAAGTGGAGTGTGTTCGTATGATGGGGGAAGGGGCTTCTTTCGTTCGTAGAGGAGGGAGGAGGGGAAGGTGCAGAGAGGAGGCGGCGGCCATCTGCTTATGCTAATTCAGAGCAATGGCGCCGAGCGAAATCCGAACACATCGACGGGCTTTGTCGCCGCTTCCGCCTGCTTGGCGCCGATGGTACTTACCACGGCCTTAGGGGCCCGTCACTCGCCCCGCCCGGCAGCAGGGAACGACGGCACGCCAGGGCAAGCAGGCCGGTCGGTCGGTCGGCAGGCGGACGGATGGACGGACGGACGGGCGGGCGGGCAGACGGCCGGGCCTGCAGCACCCGACCGACCAGCGCTGCAGGGACGAAGGACCTTCGAGGGTTTGGTTATTGCGCGGAAAAGAAGCCATACAGGCAGAAAGACAGACATACAGAGACAGACACAGACACAGACACAGACAGACAGACAGACAGACAGACAGACACAGACAGACACAGACAGACAGACAGACACAGACAGACACAGACAGACACAGACAGACACAGACAGACACAGACAGACACAGACAGACACAGACAGACACAGACAGACACAGACAGACACAGACAGACACAGACAGAGACAGACAGACAGATAGACAGACAGACACGCTTATATGAGCCAACTGAACTTGGGCATATAACACAGATGCCGATATATATAGATTGGCGAAGAGGTTGTTGCGGTTTGACCGAACAAAAGATGGAGGGAAGGAAGGATGGATGAAGTGAGAGGAAATATCCAGTGGACGGAACGAGAAATTGACAGATCCATGGACGAAAGAATACGAAGAAGTTTAAACGGTTGTCATCATCAACCATAAAAACTCTACAACACAAACGACTGTATAGGCTATGTCGTCCAATTGCTCCATGCATTCGGTTTCATCCCGATTAAACTCAACTGACTTATAGTAACCGTTGACAACTGCAAAAGACTTCTTGCATGACTTGCAACTTCTTCGCTCTCAAATATTTCGTGTATACTCCATTTCGGTGACCGTGACTTGTGTGTCACTGCAGACCAGAAATTGATCTCTGAGCACGTGAAGACTGCAGGAGGTCTATATGTATACGTCGACAATCAGATAATTTGATGAGTAAAACTTTCATCACTAGGATGATAAATATAAGGTCTGATCAAGATTGGCTGACTTTCTTAGACATAATATGCGGGACTATAATGATTGTGCACCAAGGTGCGATTGGCAGTTGGTTTATTAAGGATATTGTCACTAAACATAGTTGTAAAAAACGTTTTTTTCGTTTTTTATTTTTCCCAAAAACGTCGTTTTTCATTTTTTATTTCTGGTCACGTTTTTCCTTTTTTTATTTATTTGTATGTAACTTTATTTATTTATTTACTGTCTGTTATTATTTGTTTAATTTTATTTTTGTCTTATGTCCCTTACGTTGTCTCCGTCCTTTCAAGGATTCATCTAATTTACCTCACTATTTAGTGTCATCAGTTGAGAAATAAACAGCAGAGTACAGGAAATAAAATTTATAAAAGTTATTTGAATTTCTAAGTTATCCAAAATGCGAAATGTTGTCTTTGTACTCAGTATACTCTGATTGACAGATTGCAGACGGATATTACTCCATATTGTGTATCCCATTATGTGAATAACTGTACGTTGTGTTGTGACAAATATTGAATTGAAATGAATCAAGTTCTTATAATATTAGTCAGAAATATAAGTAGACCTACAAGTTTTAATTAAGTACACTCTATACTTACCAAGTTTAGTTTTTAATTGCTTTGTCTTATGTTGGCATGGATTTATGTGGACTTATGTATACAACTTAAATTTGAAAAGATTTCGATATATTTTATTTCTCAATTTCTTTTTAAACCAAACTTATGAAAAAGAAAATAATTGTTGTATATATAGATCACTGTTACTTCAATTGGTGTTTACTAATAAATTTATGTAATTTGCTGATTAAAATTTAATTGCGAAAACAAGGTTTTTAATTTTAAAATGCAGTAGGCCTAAAAGATGTAGCAAGGTCAAGTTATTTTCTTTTCCGTTTTTTTCTCGTTTTTTTTCGTTTTTTATTATTTTCAATAAAACAACGTTTTTTTCCGTTTTTTATTTTTATTTTACCGTTTTTAACAACTATGTCACTAACTTACTTGATGCGAAAAACGTTTATTGTCAGAATAGTTTATACTTTTTAACTGTGTTTATGAGATGTATGTACACCAAATAAATAAATAAATAAAAATTAAAAAAGTGCGATTAGCAATTGTTTAATAAAGAATATACTTACTTACTTACTTACTTACTTACAATTTCAATTTCAATTTCAATTTATTTGTCACAACACAACGGTACAGTTATTCACATAATAGGATACACAAAGTGTTGGCTTAACATAAGAATCATTCTGGAAGGGGAAAAAAGCTCAACTGAGCTTATCGAGTCCACCTTACAATGTAGTTCAAAGACAGCAATTAATTAACCATCAAGAAGTGAGATTCATTCTAACTATGACATGTATCGAGTGATTATCTATAGTAACAAATTTCCAGTTTCAGAATGCATCATTCAATGTGGTGCCTCAAACCAAGACAGAACAAAACAGAACGAAACGAAACAAACAAAGCAGAACAAACAAAAGAATAAACCGGTTAGTAGCCAGATATCAAGAACTGTTTATAGCTTATTTTGAATGTGACTAGGGAATCCATAATCTTAAACTTTTGGGGTAACGAATTCCAGAGTTTTGGACCAAGTACTATTGCTGAATGAAGGCGGGTATTAGACCTGCAAGTGAAAGACTGATAATTCGTCTTAGTGCGAGTTTCATACTGATGTATTTGTTCCTTAGTTTTAAAATACGTATCAAAACGTTTAGGAAGCATTCCATGACGATGCCGAAACATAAAAGTAATTAATTGCATATGACAAATATCAGGAAGTTTAAGTAACCTGTCCTCTTTAAATAAATCAGTAGATCGATGGAATCTGCCAACACCATTAATGTCCCTAATTGCTCGTTTCTGAAGAGTTATCAGTTTTTTCAGCTTAGAAGGGTAGCCACTAGCCCATATCATTGTACAGTACTGGAGATAAGGCAAAATTAAGCTCGAGTATAATAGTTTCAAAATTGATTTATCTAATATTTTTCCTAATTTATACAGTATCCCTATAGTTTTAGCAATTTTGTTTTCTACGGTACGTATATGTTCAGCCCAATTCAAGTTTTTGTCAATTATAACACCCAGAAATTTTGCAGATGTAACATTTTCTATTTTTATATCATCTACTGTGACATTGAGAGTTTCAAAGGGAACCTTCTTTCTTATACCAGAAAATAAAATATAATTGGTTTTCTTTAGGTTTATGGATAATTTATTCACTTTAAACCAGTTTGCTAATATAATTAGTTCATCATTTATAACTTTTGTCAGTTATACGCTTTATCAGTTACACGCTTTAATCATCTGCGCCCGATCCCTGCGCGCTAACTCGCTCCCTGTCGAAGTTGCATCTACAATTCTACATCTTCATCTGCGCTGTATATGGTTGATAATGGTAATGTCTGACGGGAATCTGCCATTTTAACGTGTCAATCAACTTGAATCGTTTTAAACGCTGCAGATCGGCTGAATTATGGTATTCCAATGTTTGGACATTAACGGTAAACTGGGATATATATATCGTGACGTCGATATATTTACAAAACTTAGGTTTTACATGTAGAATTATATTAGTCTATTTTAGCTCAATATGCAGCATTTTGATTTTTATGACAATAACATTTTTAATTTAAGCCTGTTATTTTGTTCTTCCAACTTTTCTTTAAAAAATCCTACTCGCAACAATGTGGCTGTTCAACGTTGCAAGTGGTTTCCACCGCACGAAAGATTATCCTGCCATGGAGAAGTTGCTATAGAAAAATTACCTTCTTCACAGTTTGCTATATATATGCCCATTTATTTATTTATATACTGCTCGATCTGATATTTTGCTGGTATACACATGTCCCACAGGGATTTGTTCTCAGCCACCTATAGATTATTCACAATCTTCACTTCACAAATCAGCCGCATTACCAATCACTTTGTCGTCCAGTTACAGCAGCCAGTATGCCAATGTTATAACTGCATGGACAGCAATGTTTTACACTGCTCTGTCATAGAACTTGCACTGCACTATACTTGAAAACTTCAGTGTAAGTAAGTAAATAAGTAAGTAAGGCCTAAGTAAGTAAGTAAGTAAGTAAGTAAGTAACTAGGTAACTAAGTAAGTATATTCATTAGTAACCAATTGCTAATCGCACTTTGTGTACAGATATCTATTGTATAAACTGTTAAAAAGTAAAAAGCATCATAACAATAACTTGTTTTAACCAATCGGATAAGCAACAAGCCAATCTAAACCGGTCTTCGATTATCGTCTCACACGAACAAAATAGCTTGTGAAGGGTAAAAGCTAATCGCTTATCTGCTGTCAATATCAGATACGAGACAATTAGAAGCCGAAATATAGTATACAGAATGAAGTGTGTATACGGCAGAAATTGTTCGCATGCAGCGCTTCAAAACGCGTCGATGCAACAACGCTGAAGCCATAAATCTCAACACGGATCATCTCTGCTTCAAGCGCTCGACACAGAAAGACAAACGGTAAGAACAGCATCGGATCAAGGCGTACAGAAAGCGGTACAGACACGCAGAAACAACAACGAGCACGGCGTTAGTCCGTTAATTTGCCATGAATAGGAAGTCAAGTTGGTCGATTACCGCCGCCAATACCCTGATATACTGCGTCGAAAGGCTGTCAAGCTGGCGTCGTCCGAACGAGATCTCGTGAGACGCAGACGACTCGAAAGCGTCGTTGAAATCAAGCCGTTATTTATGTCGCTGAATTATCGCAATTCTAATCGTTTTATAGCGCACTTCTTGGATTGATGCGGTCGACGAGAGCCGCTCCATCGACGGCGGCGGCGTCGACGTCGGCGACGGGCGGCGACGGCCACAGTTCAGGCCAGTCTGGACGACCGCCGCGCGGGCCCTTCTCAAGGGCGCGCTCCTATAGTGTACAGACGGACGGACGGACGGACGGACGGACGGACGGAGGGACAGATGGAGGGACGGAGGGACCGGACGGACGGACAGAGGCCTGTTGTTAAGCAACAGCAAGTGTCAGGAGATGAAAATATGGGACTACATGTCTGTTTAGGCTCATAATAGTCTCCTTAGATCTCTGTATATATGATCTCTGCATAACTTTATGTGCCTATACAGACTGCCTAAATATGTATGTAAGTAAGTATGTAGGCCTACGTACGTATATGCATGTGTGTGTATTTATAAACAGACTATAGACCCATACCATAATATATATGGCTGTCGAGAACGAGTGCAAGACAGACTTTGAGATGGAGAAGGACATGCAGGCATGCAGAGAGCCAGACACACAGATGGACAGTTGGTTGGATCCATCAACTCACAGACAATACAGTGCATGAGTTCGGAGAAGTTCTCGATATAAACGAGCAGACTGTTGCAATCTTTAGCAGAGAGAATTAAGGCACAAATAACGCAGCAGGTCCTTGCTGTTTAATTGCTCAGAGGAACCTCAGTCTCTTCAGTCCTTTCAAAAAGAAGTCGTAAACATTTACTGTCCTTCTGCACGCCAGTCAACGAGCGCTTCAGTGAGAGAGAGAGAGAGAGAGAGAGAGAGAGAGAGAGAGAGAGAGAGAGAGAGAGAGAGAGAGAGAGAGAGAGAGAGAGAGAGAGAGAGAGAGAGAGAGAGACAGAGAGAGAGACAGAGACAGACAGAGACAGAGAGAGACAGAGACAGAGAGAGAGAGAGACAGAGAGACAGAGACAGAGACAGAGACAGAGAGAGACAGAGAGAGAGACAGAGAGAGAGACAGAGACAGAGACAGAGACAGAGACAGAGACAGACAGAGAGACAGAGACAGAGACAGAGACAGAGACAGAGACAGACAGAGAGCGAGAGACAGAGAGAGAGAGGACAGAGACAGAGACAGACAGACAGAGAGCGAGAGGGAGAGAGGGGGGACAGAGAGAGATACATACATACATACATACATACATGCATGCATAGTGCATACATACATACAGAGACAGAGAGGTATAGGGAGAGAGACAGAGAGACAGAGAGATAGCAAGAAAGACAGAGGAAGCAACTGTCATCCTTCGTTCTCAAGTAATTTACACCGACACTCAATCAATCGATCGACGTCATTATGACGCCATCTATGTCAATCAGGTCAAAAGGTCAGCCATCATTATTGGCCAATAATAACGCAGGACTTAGGCAAGTTAGGCTATAGACGATGAATGCAGCGAAAGGCTGGATGCAACGGGAGTTGTAAAACACAATTATTACATTGATGCATATAACCATGAGGACTATATATGATAGGTAAATCTATCAGCCAGGCTCTTGTTCAGCGCATAATACACTTCTGTTGCGCTCCTACAGAGGAGACCCAAAGACCTTGAAGTGCCTTTCCATCGCTACTCAGGCTCAGGCGCCACTGTCGCGCTATTCGTAAACTTGTCTCAACAGCCAAATCCACCTACTTGTCTTGTCTGGTCTCTGAGAGATTCTTCACTCCAACGTTTTTTATGTAGGCCTAGCAGGTCGTGAATTAGACCCTAGACCATACACCTTGACAACTGCAATACAGTACCTGTCTGAGCGCCGACCTGTGGCTGCAGACAGTCGCATATTTTGCGCCCTGAACTTCGGCCTCTGCTATATGTAAATCGTCTAGTTATTATTTTTGAAAATTATCATCATCATCATCATCATTACTATTACTATTATTATTATTATTATTATTATTATTATTATTATTATTATTATTATTATTATTATTATTATTATTATTATTATTATTATTATTATTATTATTATTATTATTATTATTATTATTATTATTATTATTATTATTATTATTATTATTATTATTATTATTATTATTATTATTATTATTATTATTATTAATTATTATTATCCTCCTCAGGCTTTTCGAGTCGAGACCTAGGTAGCGTTGAGAACTTGAGACTTTTAAGACCGTGAAGACTCTTCTATGCTTTTTGCTGTTGCCTCTGATGTTCGTTTTATACAAGTTGGCTGCATGCTGGATGGTGTCTTTCTTTGATGCATGGCTACGAATGGTGCCATCTAGAGTTTGCCAGTCTGAAATCCGGCATTGATTGATTATTGATTGATTGATTGATTGATTGATCGAGACTTGTTATATCGCCCGTTGAGATTTCTACTCAGAGGACTCCCGACTACACCGTGAAGACTCTGAATCGGAGTTTCACGCCGAAGCGCATGAGCAATTGCAAGTGAAGGTTTGCCCATGCTGGGGTTATCTTATACTTTGCGGCATGGCTACGAATGGTGCCATCTAGAGTCCGGCTGCAGTCTGAAATCTACACCACCGCGCCCCATGTTCAACTTCCAGTTTTTCGCAAGTCCTGCATAGGCCTACCTTTGCATGTATAGGATATATTGGTCACATAATTGGTGGACTCCGGCAACTTGACTCGCACGGCCGGTATAAGGCTAACAACGGAAAGAGTATACAATCAACGATGGGTGAATGGTGATGGTACATTAAACATAGTGCCAACTGAGCCCTCCATCCATTCTGGTCGAGTTTAGTCATACCAGCTGACCTTGTACCAGAACATACTTTTCGCTCCGCCACTCCTCCTGTAACCACCCACGGAGCCGACGTGTTCGAACGAAAAGCTCGTATACATTTAGAATTGCCATTCTGTCGCAAAACGCGTGTTCGCTACTAATGTTTTTGACACATCTTCGACTAAGTTTCGTCGCTGAATCACCTCTCTGCGATTTCTTCCAAGTGCAAACACCTGTCGATGTGCACATTAGGTGGCACGCATGGACTTCCTAAAAGAATAGCAGTTGAACCGGAAACTCGTCATGTAACTGCCAAATTGTCGTTGGCGCCAAAGTGGCGAAATGTCTTCATACCTGAGAGCGTAATGTATTTTTGCATGTAATGTAATGTCGGTGTGTGTGACATTTAAATTTAAAGGTCTTGTGATAATTTGATTATGTGCTATATTACTGCTATAGGTTTGGCGCTGCAGATATTGCTTCTTTTCAATCCATAATTTGTCGTCCTTGGTTTCCTAAACACTTACTGCTAATCCGAAAGTGCCTGTATGGTCGATGAAGGTGGTATACGTTCTTTTGAAGACTAAGCAGCGCCTGTACAAATTCCCTTCTCTGACTGTTCTCAGGTGTAACATTAGTTCAGGTGTTGCGTTGGACGACAGGTATACGATGCCGATGCAGTGAGAAACTATTTCATCAAAGGAAGTTGCTTCCATTATAGTGGTATACCTGTGGATATTGTGTCTACCTGTACTCACTTTGTAAACTCGTCTTTATTGCGCTGCGGCCTTTGTCGTCTTTCTTAATCGTTTTATCCGACCGAGGAACGAGCCCACCCAAGGTGAATTTCTGTGGCACAATAATTTCAACCTTTCGTTCCCATGTGTAAGTGAATGAGCGAGTGGGTATATACGGATGGATGGGATGGTTCAGGGTGAGTGAGAGTCAGACAGACAGACAGAGACAGAGACAGGTAAAGGTACAGAGAAGGACACACGACCCCATATCGAAAAATGCAAAGACAAAGAAGAGAATGTGGGGCTGGATGGAAGGTGTAATGTAGTAACAGTTTAAGGGAGACATGTATAGTATTAATAGTATACTGTATATCTATAGGAGACAGGAAGGCAGAGCTCGATCGTATAGAGAAACGAAGATTATTTGTGATATTGCAGAAGTGGGAGATATATGCATGCAATTGGTCTTTGCATGCGCAAAATAGTCCCGAGTAAGACAGTTACAAAAAGTGACAGACAGACAGATATACAGATAGACACACAGACGGACGGACAGACGGACAGACAGACGGACAGACAGACGGACAGACAGAAGACAGACAGACGGACAGACAGACGGACAGCAGGCAGATTAAGAAAGAATAAGACAGACAGCATAAGACAGAAAGTCACAGAATAAGACAGGAAACAGACATATGTATACGGACGGATAGGCCGACAGACACAGAGAGACAGACACAGAGAGACAGACAGACAGATGAAACAAAGTGGATCGAATGTTAGCTGTTCGTCTATTGATGATATGCAGAGAGACGTCGTTTTCGTCGATGCTCGTCTTCCGTTCCAGAAGAAAGGATTCCAACTGAAAGCATCGCTCGTTCCGCCACAGCAGCAGCACCAGCAGCACCAGCAGCAGCAGCAGCACCAGCAGCAGCAGCAGCAGCAGCAGCAGACTCTCCTTCTGTCCGATGCCAAACAATTCGCGTTGCGTGTCACGGTTGAGGAGCGCCTTGGCCTTCGAACAGACTTGCAGCACGCCATGTCTCTCCTCCTCCTGCTCCCTCCTGCTGCTCCTGCTCCTCCTTCTCCTGCTCCTCCTTCTCCTCCTCCTCCTCCTCCTCCTCCTCCTTCCTTCTCCTCCTCCTCCTTCTCCTCCTTCTCCTCCCTCCTCCTTCTCCTCCTCCTTCCTTCTCCTCTTCCTCCTTCCTCCTCCTCCTTCTCCTCCTTCTCCTCCTTCTCTCCTCCTCCTCCTTCTCCTCCTTCTTCTCCTCCTCCTTCTCCTCCTCCTCCTTCTCTCTCTCCTCCTCCTCCTCCTCCTCCTCCAACTCCTCCTCCTCCTCCTCCTCCTCGTCCTCTCATTCCTCGAGGCGATGCGTGTCAGTGTCCTTCCGCTGCCCTTCTATGGGGTGGGGAGGGAGGGTGGCCGAGATGTATGGACAAGCGTGCGATGTGTGTTCGCGTTATGTGCCGCAGTTTATTGGTATTGTGGATGAGGAAGAGAGACATAGAGAGGAGGAGGTGTAGAGGAGGAGAAGGAAGGAGGAGGAAGAGGAGAAGGAAGAGGAGGAGGAAAAGAGGAAGAGGAGGAAGGAGGAGGAGGAAGAGGAGGATGAGAAGGAGAGAAGGAGGAAGAGGATGAAGAGGAGGAATAGGAAGGAGGAGGAGGAGGAAGAGGAGGAAGAGGAGGAGGAGGAAGAGGAGGAGGAGGAAGGAGGAAGAGAGGAGGAGGAGGAGGAGGAGGAAGAGGAGGAATAGAGGAGGAAGAGGAGGAAGAGAAGGAAGAAGAGGGAGAAGGAGAGAAGGGGAGCAAGAGGAGGAAGAGGAGGGAAGAGGAAGGAGAAGGAGCAAGGGGAGCAAGAGGAGGAATCGGAGGGGAAGAGGAAGGAGAAGAGGAAGAGGAGGAAGAGGAGGAATAGCAGGGGAGGAAGAGGAGGAGGACGAAGGAGGAGGAGGAGGATATGGAGCAAGGGAGCAAGAGGAGGAATAGTATTGTGGGAAGAGAAGGGAGAGGAGGAAGAGGATGAAGAGGAGGAACAGGAAGTGGATGAAGAGTATACAGGAGGAGAAGGAAGAAGAGCAGGCCATTAGAGAAGTGACCATTCTGGGTGTGTATATGCCAGGCCATGGCCCGGCCCATCAAGTCCTTGTCACGCTACGCCAATTCGCGCTCCTTGTCATTTCTGCGGCGCACACTCACTCTCCCGGCTCCCGCTCCCGCTCTCTCTGCGCGTCACTCCCGCTCTCGTCATTTCTAGTCACAGACGTCGCAAATTTGTCGTATTTAGCGTCTCGAATGACGCCCGACGCCCGACCGGAAATGGACCACGAGACTTGGCGTCGCCCGTCCGCTTAATATCGTTTTCTAACGAGATTCGCCTTCGCTGCCGACCGCCCGACGCTCCGACCGACCGACCAACCGGCGGCGCAGCCATGATGACGCCAGAAAAGTTGATTTCAAACGACGAACGCACTTGCCGAAGAATATCACGCGCCCACCGATGGAGTTAGACGCCTCTTTCAAAGCGCATCGAGTTCAGTAAGATTTTGTAGAACGCAGCAAACGCGTCACCATAACAAAAACTGTTAAATAATTCGGTTCAATTCGTTTATTGACGTACCACATAATAACAAAAGAAACAAAGCAAAAGAAACGCAACAAGTTTGAACTAGGTAAACATATATAGTATAGGCGTTAAAGGTCAGCTGAGAGGAGTCAGGTAGACTTACTTTTATTTCTACATTGGCGCTGTCACCAGGGCCTCGCCCCAATTTATCTCCGTGAGCTCTGCTGTTTGATTTTGGGTGTCCCACGGAGTCGCCTCCTATATATACGCCCCGCAGAAAAAGGAGTCTTCTTCTGGTTCCGTTTGCTCGTATACCGCAACTATATGCGGAATCGAACATTTTCTGTGGTAGGCCCAGTGATCTCTGGAATTGTCTTTCTTTAGAGCTGCGTGTATACACATCCTGGGACTCTATATATGTATACGTGAAATTTTCCTGACTAAACTTAGAACTGGTCTTTTTGGGCGCGTTGGAGTCGGGAACGCCACTGAGTAGTTTTGTTGAAGGGGCGCGATATAAATTCCCGAATGAATGAATGAATTGATTTTTAGAGCCATCTATTTATCCATCATCCATCCTTTTGTTCCTTCGTCCGTCCGTTCATTCATTCATTCATTCATTCATTCATTCATTCATTCATTCATTCATTCATTCATTCATTCATTCGTTCATTCACGTCTTCAGCCATTCATCCACCAGCCGACAACGTATACACCCATTGTACCCATGCATAGATGTCTAAGTTCATATTTCCATCCACCCATCAGTCAGCCTGTGCCTTCGTACCTCGGTAACTCTAACTTCTGTACTTATTTCGCCTTTATGTTGTAAGCTCTCAATCCAAACCCGAACCTTTAACCTTACTCCTCCACGTGCGACAGTCTTTATTCAAAGCCACACTTGCATGGGCTTCACTGGTAACAATTGTGGGCTACTAGAAATTGCGACATAATGCCACCCCTCCCTGTCTGCCACCTCACCCTCTTCCGTCACCTTGTCGCCTTTCCTCTCCCACCCCATCCCTGGAAATTGTAAATCTGTTTAGGCAACCCTCGCCGATTCACCGGAACCGGGATCTCAAGCGAGCGTGGGTCCTATTACGTTCTCCATTGTTGAGACGCGTGGCAATTCAGACCACCCGCCCTCTCGCCCTCACCCCAGCCCCCCCCCCCGGCTGTCAACCCGTCCTACCACATGAATGAGATTCTCGCCAGTTGTCGAGAAGTCGCGTGTCTGTGCTTCTGTGGAAGTCGGAGCACTTCCGGTTTGAATAAAACAACTTATGCATGGAGTCGGTTGAGAGCGTCATGAGAAGACGTTTGCCATTTGCGTAATCAACGACGGGAAAGGAAGGCCACACACACAACTACATGGCACAACAAGATTTAAATCTACTTTATACGCTTAAACTCACAACAGCGCCAGGCTCCAGCCAGTCAGTCATTCAATCTGTCTGTCTGTGTGCCTGTTTGTTTGTCTGCGGCCGTATATGTCCAACGTTTAGTGTGACAGTTTGCACCTTTCTGTCCGTTCCTCCATATGTTTGACTGTCCGTATGCGTCTGTCTGTGTGTATGTCTGTCTGTCTGTCTGTCTGTCCTCTATGTCCTGTATGTCTGTCCTGTCTGCATGTCTGTCCTGTCTGTCTGTCTGTCCTGTCTGTCTGTCTTTCTGTACTGTCTGTCTGTCTGCCTATCCTGTCCTGTCTGTCTGTCTGCCTTTCTGTCCTGTCTGTCTCTCTATCCTGTCTGGCTGTTCTGTCTATCTGTTTATCTGTATGTCTATCTGTCTGTCTGTCTGTCCGTATGCGTCTGTCTGTCTGTCTGTCTATCTGTCTTGTCTGTCTATCTGTCTGTCTGTCTGTCCGTATGCGTCTGTCTGTCTGTCTGTCTATCTGTCTTGTCTGTCTGTCTGTCTGTCCGTCTGTCTGTCTGTCCGTCCGTCTGTCTGTCTGTCTGCCCACATACCTTAATGTCACTGGGAACTGTAAATTAAGTTGCGTGGGCGGGCATGCCTGCGTCACAGAATATCTTCACTCTGGCGACGACCTCTCCCATAAATCTTCCACCCTCCGTCCGTCCATCCGTCGGTCCATCCTTCGTGTCGTCCATCAGGGACCGAGGCAGCAGCACCAGAAGACTCGGACTCGTCCGGCGGAGGCAGGTCTCCCTGGCCGGTCGGCGGTCGGTCGGTCGGTGGCCCTTTCAGCGTCCTGCGACCAGGTTTAACGCGACACGTCGTCCCAGCGCAGACGGCCAAATTGGACGGCTTTCCTACGAATAATGACACTTTACTTACTGGCGGGGTCCACTGGGACGTCTTCCCCGATCGTCCGTCCGGCAGGTCACGTGCCGTCCAGGTCCCTGGTGGACGGTTTTCATTGTGTTTAAGCGGCACGGAAGTGGATAATACAATCACGCGCTAGGTGATTTACGGACTGACGCTCGCCCGGCGTGACATATGTAACTATTAGCGGAAGCGAAGACGAAGGTGGAGGAGGGGTTGGAAGACGGGAAAGAAGGACGGAGGAGGAAGAGTAGGAAGATCGGAGAAGGAAGAGAAGGATAGATAGCTAGGAGGAGGACGGAGAAGAAAGAGGAGGAAGACGGAGAAGGGAGAGAAGGATGGATAGCGAGAAGGAGGTGGTGGTGGTGAAGGAGGGGAGGCAGTTGAAGGATTGAAAGAAAGAGGGAGAGAAAGAGACAAAGGAGGAGGAGGAGGAGGAGGAAGAAGAGGAAGAAGAAGAGGCGAAGGAGTAGGTAGGAGGATCAGAAGAAAAATGTGAGAAGACGGAGAATTAAGAGGCGAAGAATGGATGGAAGAAAGGATCCAAAGGAAGGAGAGGAGGAAGCGAAATTATAGAGTGCGATCGTAAGGTGAAGAGGAGAATATAGGGTGGAAGGTTTGAGAGGCATAATAATATAGGTGGGGTGGCTATATAAAGTAAAAGAAACTGGAAGAGGTGGAAGATGTGCAAAGAGAAATGAGAACAATGAAGATAACGAACGCTCTGCATGCAGGTGAGATAATCCTCGATGATACACGGTTCTTTCTCTGGTCATGAGAATCCGTTGGTTGAAAGCTATATGTACGTGTGAATGTTTGTTTGTTTGTGTGTGTGTGTGTGTGTATTTGTTTGTGTGTGATTGGGTGTATGTGTGTAACTGTGTGTGTGAACTGTGAATGTGTCTGTATAATTACGTGTGTGTACATGTGTGATGTGTGTGTGTGTGTGTGTGTGTGTGTGTGTGTGTGTGTGTGTGTGTGTGTGTGTGTGTGTGTGTGTGTGTGTGTGTGTGTGTGTGTGTGTGTGTGTGTGTGTGTGTGTGTGTGTGTGTGTGTGTGTGTGTGTGTGTGTGTGTGTGTGTGTGTGTACGTGTTTTTGTGTGTGGTAAAAGAAACTGGAAGTGAAACTGCGGGTGAGGCCATCACTGCAGACATTTCTAGTTATCTTGGCATCAATTGTCTTTCTATTGATGAACACTGTTTCCAATCAACTTTAGCATCAGACTATCTCCTAATGAGCGCCTCTGATTTGATTCTTCATACAGGAGCGGCGCAACAGAAGTTCTTCATTACAATTACGATTTGCAAATAACCTGTTTTCTAATGTTGTAGCCACATTAAAGTATCTGCAGTTCTGCCCCGCTATACTGGGATCGATGTATCGTCTGCTAAACTCGGATCCGATCCTGGACGAGAAGCGTTCGTTTGAGAGACGCAAGAACGGTTCAGAATGGAACCGCGGCTGAGAAAACTACGCTCACATTTTCAGATGGACCGCATCAAAGTAACGGATATGAATTCGTAAATCATTATAAATTTCATGTGACAGTAAACAAATGAATGATCATTAATGTTAAGCAACCAATGTATTTAACTTACCGCTTCCTATTGTTCATTTTATATATCGAATTTCTTTATTGCTGAATGTAATTGACTTATGCGATGAAGAGATGAGAGAGAACCGCCGCCGTATACCTCAACAGCCAGTCCGCTAATTCCTATGGTCACTAATGCAATGAAATTAGGAAGCAGCGCTTTTATAGCGCTATTCACAAACCCGCAAAATAGCATGCATTACGACTAATGTGTCGAAAATATAAACTGCGACCATGGATCATAAACATATGCATAAACACAAAGCAGACAAATTGCAAATATCATTTATTATATATATATATATATATATATATATATATATATCCCATAATATATAAGGAAAAGGACATCAAAGTTATGTATATATAATATATATATATATTATATTATATTATATTATATTATATTCCTTCACACGTGAATTATAAACCGTAGGCCGACTGATAGTATGGACGCGTGGATTTATGTGGATTTATTTCCCTTTTATGTTCTCATACCTGCATGTAATAATTATGTTAATAATATATTGATTTATAATAACATTTCAAATTGTAGATTATATGAACACACACACGCACACACACACCTACCACACACACACACACACACACACACACACACACACACACACACACACACACACACACACGAGCCTTTGAGTGTGCGTGTGTCGGTGCGTGTCTGCGGCAGGTATAGTTGTCACAATCAATCTAACTCACGACGACGCATCTGAAGCAAGCGATGTTCACGAACAGCAGCAGCAGCAGCAGCAGCAGCAGTAGCAGCAGCAGCATCGAATGGAAATGGACAGGAACTGCCTATTAGTTC
>JACEVL010000999.1:82500-137500 GCA_020284085.1 Aporrectodea caliginosa
CCATCATTTCCATTCGTCTCTCCAGCATCCATCCATCCTCCTCCTCCTCCACCGTCTCCTCTTCCAACCTCTGTCGCGTTCAGACGAAGCGACCGGAAAACAGCGCGCGCTCCCACCGACCAACGGCCATCTAGCGGCGAAGCAAATACACTGCTTTCTCTTCCGCACGATTTCCCTCCCACTCCGATTCATCTCCAGACCCTCCGTCGTTCATCCCCTCCCTCCCATCGAATACCCTTCCTCCCCTCTTCTCTTCCATATCTGCCGTGCGTCCCCCTTCCTCCCTTTACATCGGTCCTCGTCTCTCCCACACTGCCTCGTCTCCCCGGCCCTCCATCGTTCCCTCCCCGCAGCAGGTATCCTCCTCCTCCTCCTTCTCCTCCTCCCTCTCCACTTCCCTGTCTCACTCCCTCCGTCTCTACCTCCCTCTTCACCGGTCCTCGTACGGTCCATCAGTCGCTCGTTACGCTATCAAAGTCGGTCGCATTACGCGATAAACCGTCAGATTTCGCGTTAGACTGGGCACCCGCCGAGCGATAGTCTGCCTCCCGACCTCCGCTTTCCCGTAACTCCATTAGGGGTGCACTCCCACGCCCCCTGCTGTTCAACGTCGCTCTCTATTTAACCACGAATGATTTAATTTCGAGGTACCTGTTTTCACGGGACGACGTAATACGCTCACCGCGGTCTCTTGTTATTGACACGGACTGCTTTAAAATGGGATATCAAAGGAAGCCTATCACTTACGTATTTGTACTCCATGGCCTTCTGTGCTATGATAGTGTGGACACGAGGCCTGGAATCGCTGAGGAACCTAACTCAGTGGCACATCTGGATGGCATAACGGCCCTAACCCTTTCATTGCAGGTATTTTCTATATTACGTATAATTTATATAAGATATTTTTCTATAGGCCTAGTACGTGCATACATTTATATGTGCGTATATATAGGTAGTCAGCCAGGTAGGTATAGGTAGGCAGGTACGTAGTTATAGGCAGGTAGGTATCTATAGGTAGTAAGGCAGTTAGGTATAGGTAGGTAAGTAGGTAGGTAGGTGGGTATACATAAGTATAGGAGGTATATATGTATAGGTAGGTTTGAAGACATTTTATATAAAGCAATCTATAGCTAAATTAAAACCTCACAAAAGCGCAGGGCATGCAAGTAGTCACTTGTGTACCTGATCGAAAGAAGCTCGTTTTAAGAATTTTTAAATGTATGTTGCACAGAGAAAAAGGTAGCTGTGCGTAGATGCAATGGGAAACTGTTTCGTATAGAAAAACTGTTCCAGTCCATTACCAAATTAGTCCATATGCTATGGCTAAAACGCGAGCCTTTGCCTTCATTGGCCCTGCACTATGGAATTTGCTTCCTCCTTTGACACGTTCCTGTTTATTAACTGGTGGGCCAAGTGCCTCTTTTCGTTGTCTGAAGACCTCTTTCTTTTCTCTGGGTCTTTCGCACTGGGAGCGCCTCTGATTGGTGTGCACTGCGAGAGGCGCTATATAAATTGATAGATAAAATACAATACAATATGCAGTTGATTATTTCTCGGCCATCCATTATCACGTGTTTTTCGTTCACTTTTTGGATATAGAATTCCTGCTGGCCTCCAGCATCGTATAATGATTGTCCTAACCTTTCACTGAGGGTTGCAGATAGTTTTCTATGATCCCAAATAGTTCCCATGTAGTATCAAACGATACTGCATCGGAATTGGGAACCATACAGGTGCCCGCAGAAATTTTTCAAGTGGGCCTAACCATGTAGTAAAATTATGTTTCATACACATCATTGCGTTGTTTGGAAGGAAGCGAGGAGGTTTAGATTTTAATATTGATTAATAATAGATTAATAATATTGATAATGATAATGTGTTTGACCAGACATTTCTTGTAGAAGTTAATTATAAGCAAGAAAGCCTGATGGTGACATAGCCTATATTTCAATTATTTAAAATTGACAATAATTTTAATTTGATGTTTAGATTAATCACTTAGAGGAGGCCAGTTCCCCATTGCCCCACAGCGCGGGCGCCCATGACCGCAGTTACGAACCAATGTCTTCGATCCTATCCATATATTTTCCGTACACAGATGCTTGACTGTAGAATCCCTGCTGGTTACCGCGCGGATCCTTATAACAAGCATGCCTGAACACGTGGCCATTGCGTCAGAATTAGCTTCCCTCTTCAGCTCTTCAGGGCGCAATCCCGCTGAGGGAATCGGGGCAAAGAGGGAAGAAGGGAGGGAAGAAGGGAGCGGACTAAGATGACGAAAAGCACACGCCCCGAAGGAGAGGGAAGGGTGATGGGGTAAAGTACACCGGGCGTGCCCTGTAATCAGGGTCATGGCGCAGTCAACAGTCCCGCCTGTGATCGCCATGGGTAGTCGGATAGTCGTCACGGGTAGTTGGATATTCGCAGCGGGTAGCCGATTATTTGGTCGAGCGGGTACTGTGTTGGGGTTAGATAGAGCGTGACAATTGCCCCTATGTGGCTTGGTTTCTGGTCGGGCGGTCAACAGACGACGAGGCCATGATATAGGCGATGGGCGAATGGACGGATTAGGTATGGACAGCTGCAGAAGCAGAGGAGAAGGAACGCCAGGAAAAACGATGCGACGACGTCATCAATACACTACCAGACAAACATCAGCAGCACAACAGTTCAGTGTAAAAGCCACAGAGTGAGTGACTGAGTCAGTCAGTGAATGAGTTAATGAGTGAATGAATGTGAGTGAATGAGTGTGAGTGAGTGATTGAGTCAGTCAGTGAATGAGTTAATGAGTGAATGAATGTGAGTGAATGAGTGTGAGTGAGTGATTGAGTCAGTCAGTGAATGAGTTAATGAGTGAATGAATGTGAGTGAATGAGTGTGAGTGAGTGATTGAGTGAGTAAATGAGTTAATGAGCGAGTGAGTTAATAATTTGATGAATAGATGAATGAATGAATGAATGAATAAATGATTGATTGAATGAATGAGTGAGTGAGTTAATGACTGAAAGAATGTGTGAATGCGTGATTGTGTTAGCGAATGTGTGATGAATGACTGAGTTAATAAGTAAATGAGTGAGTGTAAGCTAATGAGTGAACGAGTGAGCGAGGGAATGAGTTGATGAATGAGCTCTAATGCTTGAACGATTGAGTGGCTGAGTGAATGAGCGAGTGAGCATGCAAATGATCGATGAAATGAGTAAACGTCTGAGAAAGCAAGCGAGTGAATGAATGAGAGCATTAACTTTTCAGGTAGGTATTGTGTGGGTGTTCACAGTGGCGTTTATATTGAAACACAGGGTTCAGCTAGATAACAAACTTATACAGATATATATAGCCCAAAAACCACGCGCATGAACCTGTATAGTTGCGTGTGCGTGTGTCAACTTTATTTTAATATGAATAAACGAACGTTGATTTATTGATTGATTATTATATATATATATATATATAATTATATATATATATATATATAAATTAATATGTAATTCTATATGCCTATATTTTAAAATTACATAAAGCATATGCCTATAAGCTTAGATGACAAGTGAGATTTATGAATAAAAAATATAGTTTATTGGTGTCATTTGAAATTAGAATGAAACCGTACATGCACTATGATTGATAATTATTGGTGTTTAGAATGACGTCTTCGAATCCACCAGAAAGCCGATTAAATTAAACATTCATATAAAACTCGCGATAATCGTCTCCGTAATTATCGGTCACGGCAGCTGAGTGATGCCAAGTATACAGTCGTGACGAATGCTCACTGGCAGCCATCTTGGCATGCAAGCTGGTCGGCGTCCGCAGAGTAGATATATAGGGCCTACGTAGAGCTTCGCCTCAACATACCACTCTGCCCTGTGACTCGGCAATGGCTGCAGCGAGGAGTTAGTGTGGCGTGCGGCGAGTCGGTTAATGACGTCGCTTCGTCTGTTCTGTATAATAGACGGTGGAAGCTGTGATAGATGGCTTAATAAACGTGGCAACGGACGGGCCCTCTTCACGCGCGCGGGGCGAAGGCCCCCGGCCACGGGGGGCGACGGGAACACCTCGATCCATCCAGAGATTGATTGCATAAATAATGCAAGGCGTTAGACGCGTCCATTCGGAACCCAAGTCCTAAACATGTAGCGATAAATTTCGTCTTCACGACATGTACACAGCACCGAGCGCAACATTTACACTGCGTGACGACGACTGCTAAGATTTAGACCTGAATCATGCATGAGGTAACAGAGGTCTATTGTACACCTCCTACTCAATCGACTCCATCAACCACCTCATTCTCCTCCTGCAGAAGCTGAAAGCTCTCGATATATAGTCCTCCTAGTATTTTTAACTGGATAGCCAAGTTTCTAAGCTGTCTCGCAGATGCAATCTGTTAAATTAGACGAAAAACAAACAGATCACCAATTACCTGCAGGGTGAGAATAGCCGAAGGGGCAGGAGGTTCAACCCCTAGTCTTTCTTGGAAAACCACTAGAAAGTGTTTATTGCACAACCAAACTCCACATGGATCAAAGTCTGACCCCCCCAGTTATTTTTCTACAATTCTCAGACTGTAATTACCCAAAGTATACTGTGCATGGGTCTGCATGGTTTGGAACCTGTTCTTCTTTTGTTTTCATTGCAGTTCTCTCAGCACGTTATGTGAAGACAACTATAGGCTACTTGTGTAATTGTGCAGATGATTTAAGCCTACTGAATCCTGAAACAGCAGAATTTGATGACGCTTAAACCACGGAGTCGTGAACCACCTAGATAAACTTAACATCAATATCTCCGAACATAACTTGCAGCTGGATGTCATTTTAAAAGCAATAATTCTATCAAGAATAACTTATGCATTACCAGCATATAGACTTACATGCACGATTTTTTTTATTTTTAGTTGTGCGTGTATGACGTTATATATATAATCCGATATAAACTTACTGTTAAAGTTTATTTTAAAATGTATGTAATCGTTGTTATAACAGCGTAATGCATGTGCGCTTGTCAGATGCAAATAAAGGCTACTTACTTACTTACTTATGCGTATGCATAAATAGGAAACCCAGGTTGCGAACCGCCGACTTCCAGATCCGCGAGTCGTGTGCTTAAAGTATGTGACGACCCTGCATGTCGCCATGACAGTGGTGCAATTGGTGCATATTTTTATGAGCGACTGTCACGTCGTCTCTTGCGACGCTGCAATCAATCTCCGGCATCTTCTAACGGCTGCTGATGCTGTTGTTGACTGCCGTGGCTCGGAATTTAAAAGTCAAATGGCCGGCCAGGATTTCAAGGCAGGCGCCGGAGAGTCTGGACCGGTGATCGGGGTCCGATTGTGGCCGAGATGAAATTTCAATTACTTAATTAAATGGGCGATAATTGCGGACGCAACGTCTTCGTCCTGCCATTGTAAGCGACGCTTCCGGCGGGCTGCGTATATATACGGCGCATGCGCTGTCAACAAAAGCCAACAAAAAACGGAGGGAGGAATTTGTCAGCGACATTTAAATCATATTCGTCTTAGAATGGCGAGAAAGACGCCGCCGACCGCTGTCAAAGTGTTACTGCGTACAAACAACAAATCAACGCCCTCGCTCGCCGCTAGGTGCCGCTTCTCAGGCCGAAGATTATATATAGACTGTCGCTATTTCTATAGCGCTGACTTTACGACTTTGACAAAAAAACAAACAGACGGTCGGTCGGTCGTGCAGCAGGAAAGACCTTTGTGCGGTTTTTAAACGTGAGCCGCACTGTTTGTAAACAAAGCCGCGGTTAGGAACTTGATTGGTGGCGAGTAACTGTTTGCGTGGGTTCGACTTGCAGTTTGTTTGTTCGGTGGTTGATGGTTGGGTCATGAGGAGAGGATACAAAGGCGGCTGGCGACCTTCAAAGGAACGGAAATCGAGCGACAATACGACTGCGCTTCCTACTTCCGATCAAACAACGATCAATCAAAACTCTTTCATATCGTCATAATTGATTAATATACGAACCGTTTCGGTGATTTGAAGGAACGCGCGAAGAAATGGCTGGTCATGAACGCAAGGACGGCGAGACAAAGGTGGAACAAAGGATAAACAAACAAACAAACAACGAGGATACAATATGTCTATACGGTCTACCACATGTAGTCTGCTCTGCATTCCCATTTTTCACCTTGTCCTGTTTCTTGGTGTTGTTTGATTAACGCTCGTCTCTTCCTGTCTGCCTGCCTGTCTGCGTGTATACCTGTCTGACTCCTTCCTTGCCTCTTCTTCCTGCCTGCCTGCCTCTGCCTCTGCCTCCTGCCTGCCTGTCTCGCTGCCTTCTATGTCTTGCCTCTGTCTGTCTGTCCTCTATGTCTGTCTCTGTCTGTCTGTCTGTCTTCCTCGATGTCTGTCTCTGTCTCTCTGTCTGTCTGTCTGCCTCTGTTTCTGTCACTGTCTCTGTCTGTCTATCTGTCTCTCTGCCTCTGTCTGTCTCTGTCTGTCTGTCTGTCTGTCTGTCTGTCTGCCCGTCTGCCCTGTTTCTACTTCTTTGCCTGCATTGCACTGCCTGCCTGTCAGTTTGCTTTCGTTCCTCAGAGCAGGTCTGCATGTATATACATGTATACAGAGCGCAGAGTTTTCGACATATGTCATGATAATTTTTTCGCTGCCCATTAGCAGTAAGTCATTCTCTGCTTGGGCCTCTTGGAGCCCAACCTGCAGCGTTGCGGTGGCCTCTCTCATATGAGGCCCAGCCGCGCTTCACGAAGAGCCGCCGCCGTCATCGCATGATACTGATTTATACTCACACGTTGCATGCATATATACATATGCACGTAAGTCTCTTCTCAACAAGACGAAATAAATGTCGACATTGGCGCCATCTTCAACCAATCTAAATAGCTTTAATAAAATTTGTCATATATTAGTATCCAGACGCATTTATCACTGCAGATATATATGTACAATCGTATACACACGCATAGGCACGTACGCAGATATACATGCTAATACGTTAATACGCTAATAGGACCCTGGGCAAGTCCTTCACTTGCAATTGCTCATGCGCTTCGGCGTGAAACTCCGATTCAGTGTCCGCGCTGTAGTCGGGAGAGCCTCTGAGTAGAAATCTTGAAGGGGCGCTATAACAAGTGCTCATACATACATACATACATACATACATACATGCACATACATATACTTGTAGCAGAGTCACTGAAGAAATGCAGGTGAGTAAATGGTTCTTGTTGTATGTTTACGTGTATTTGCATGTATACATATAGACATGCAAACGCATGTACATACATATGCATACAAACATACGCATAATTATATATGTACGTCACAGCTGATTAATTTCATTTCCTTTTCCTTTAGTTACCTATGTTAGTTCCTTCCTTCCTTCCATTCTTCCTCCCGCCCTTTCTATCTGCTTCTGTCCCTACCTCCGTCCCTCGCTTGCTCGCTCGCTCGTTTGCTCACTCACTCACTCCTCACTCACTCACTCACTCACTCACTCACCCACCCACCCACCCACCCACCCACTCACTCACTCACTCACTCACTCACTCACTCACTCACTCACACTCACTCACTCACTCCTCACTCGCTCGCTCGCTCGCTCGCTCACTCACCCACCACCCACCCACCCACCCACCAACCCACCCACCCACCCACCCACCCACCCACCCACCCACCCACCCACCCACCCACCCACCCACCCACCCACTCACTCACTCACTCACTCACTCACTCACACTCACTCACTCACTCACTCACTCACTCACTCACTCACTCACTCACTCACTCACTCACTCACTCACCCACCCACCTCACTCACCCACCCACCCAAGCAACCACACACCCAATCACTCACGCATTCACTCACTCACCCGCCCGCCCGCTCGCTTACTCGCTCACTCACTCACTCACTCACTCAACCACTCATTCACTCACCCAACCACCCGCCCGTCCGCCCGCCAGCCTGCCTGCTCGCTCACTCACTCACCCACTCACTCAGATCTTGTAAGCGAGCATGTTTTCGTAACTCTACGTGCATAAGTTAACTCAGATGGCTTGTATAGTATACATAAAAGTGCCACTTTCTACGCTCTGCTCGTAAATACATCGGACCCCCATGCACGCGTGTTTATCTTTTGATAGTCGCCTTCGAGACTGGAATGAAAGAATTAGCGCATTCCACACTCTGCCATTTGCTCTCTTTCTTCAACCCCTCCTGTTGTTAGTCTGTATACAACACTTTCGATAATATCTAACGTCTCAGGTCATCCAGTAATACGGCGCATACACGTTTTTTAATTACATGTTTCTTTAGAAGGTGTTCCTTAAAGAAAGGACTTGCTGCACACCATCGCCCCACCTGACAATTGGCCATGAAACGGTGGAGTCCAACCTGATAAATATCGGACTAACGGCAGACGAGCCCAGAGAAGGCAGAGAACGTGTTGTGGTAACGGCAACGCTTCAGAGTGTGGGAGGGGTGGGGTGGGCACAGGTGATGATGATGATGACGAGGACTATGACGTTGATGATGATGATGACGATGACGACGAAGATGATGATGATTACTTCTTCCTCTATCATAGGCTGTATGTATGTCTGCTTCTCCGTCTGCCTATCTGTCTGTGTCTGGATGTACTCATTGTACTTGCAATGCTTCTGTCAATGTTCAATGTTGTCACTGTTTAGCTGTCTTGAAGAAATGTTGAACGGTCAACTGTAAAGCAACTTAACTTGATGCTCGTCTTTGGCTGATTGGCATCTTACCTTGATTATAGGTGATGCATGCTTCAGCATCTGTCTCTGCTCCTCTTCGGTTGTTTTAAATCTCACTCTTAATCATGATGCAGTTCACCTCTATCCATTCATTTTGGACGTTAACTGTCTTGAACGCTAGCGTTCCACGGGTTATGAAAAATATTTTAAGACAGGCAAAAAACATAATTTTTTCCAAATGCACATGTGCAGATTTATGATTGCTGTTGTCTTGAAGACCGTTGAGGTATACCTGCGAGGAGCAGCCTGCAGGATCTGCTTCTTTGCATCACAATTGCCGCGATGATAATTAATTGCAATTTGTTTTCAACTATAAAATATTAAAACTACTCTGATTTACTTTTTTCATGTCTACCAAAAAAGACCTAAAAGCCTAACGTAATAAGGCTTTATCATCTTATATGCCACACCACCAATTCGATGCTGAAGCTCATATATTCCTCTCATTTGACAATTTCACACCAATACACTGGCTCTGTAATTATATTATTTGCTCTGTTGTTCGCGATGTTCAGGATCATGAACTGTTAATTGGAAACTCCTCATGAACCATTCTATGACTGGATTTCTTCTGTTTCGCACACTCAGAAGTTCTGCAAATTTGATTGCTTCGTGTCTGCTTTATTGGATGGATCAACTGCTGATTGTGTTAAATGTGTTACTTTTGGCTATAGTGCGCTTATAATGCGTTCTTGGGAAAGGTATTTAACACTATAAGCTGCATTTGCAAAGTCAATGAAAACCTACGCAATGTGTAGAAAATATCGTCTTGAAATCTGTTAAAAAATCAGACGACCCTGCATGTTAGCAGGACTTGTCCTTGTTGCAGGACTTGTCCTTGTTGGTCTCTGGATGGAATCCTATAAATATTTCGATTAACTGAATCGTATCATTTTGATTGCTACACAATTATCTGGTGTTCGATTAAAGTCTGGCCGAATTACCTTTAAAAAGATCAGAAGATCAAACATGCATTTTCAAATGATGCACATTCAGATCTTCAGATCGTTGGCGTGAGAAGACTGCAATGGATTCAAAACTTCACCAATCCAACTCTGGTGCTATATAAATATCGATAAATAGTCTTGTAAGATGTTTAATGTATTGAAGTGCATAACGATCTGTCGTATTTTGTCCGACCGTCTCACCCTCCCTCCTTCTCTCCCTCTCTCCCTCCCTCGCTCACT
The DNA here is from genome assembly GCA_020284085.1 of Aporrectodea caliginosa. Taxonomy (NCBI): domain Eukaryota; kingdom Metazoa; phylum Annelida; class Clitellata; order Crassiclitellata; family Lumbricidae; genus Aporrectodea; species Aporrectodea caliginosa. The sequence goes on from JACEVL010000999.1 coordinate 92,447, forward strand.
CCCACTCCTCCCCCCTCTCTCCCTTCCTCCACCCTCTCCTTCTCCCACCCTCCCTTCTGATCCGTGTCTGGTGCCCTCTGTCGTCGACCAGTTGCAGGTGAGTGGGATAATTAATGGCCACGAATTAAGTTCCGCTTAGAGCCCGGGCCCTTATTTAATTACGCTTCAACGGACTGAACATCGTTTCAACAGCACCAGCACCAGCAGCCTCAGTGGTAAAGAGGAGGAGGAGGAGAATGAGAATGAAGAGGAGGACGAGGACGAGGAGAATGAGGAGGAGGAGCAGGAGCAGGAGGAAGAGGAGGAGAATGAGGAGGAGGAGCAGGAGGAGAATGAGGACGAGGACGAGGAGGGGAAGGAGGAGGAGGTGTGCGTGTGTGCGGGAGACGCCGATCAGCGTCCCCACCCTACCCCACCGTATCCTGCCCTGCCCATCGGACATGATTCGGGGTCTTGTGGCCACCTGAACAGCGCCGTCAAGCGACCGAAGACGTATTAACTATGGCATGTTTAAACGGCGACATTCATCTGGCGCTTCGGGTTCGACGCTCATTAGCCAGTTGAAGTCGATGAAGAAGACGACGACGACGACGGCGATGAGACCGCGTCATTCGACACCCCTCCCTCCCTACCTACCTCTCCCTGCCTCCTCCCTCTGCTCCCTTTCCCCAGTCCCCCCTTTGCCGGCCTCCTTTATAGCCGGCTAAGTGATGTCATTACGTCGCTAATATCGGCGCATGTGCTCTGCTGCGCGGTAATGAACTAAAACTAATAACCAAAGACCGGCCATTACAGACACAGGGAACCAGCGCGTTTCTCGTCGGCGACGCTGGTTCCCCGGCTTCCGTGAACATCGCCGGAAATTGCAGGTTCTGACGATGACGACAGCTTAGCGCTTCGTCGACTGCCAAAGAGAAAGACTCAGCTGAACAAATTGTCCAAGTGACGTTCGCCCGATTACATTTCGACGGCTGCTAGCATCGCATTCGCTCTTCATATGGCGCCAACGCCCGGAAATTAGTCAGGTATAAGTGTTGAGGACAACGATTTCTGTTTATCGGCGTTATTCGGCGTCAGCGAGGTGCTACATAAATTATTGTGAATAGTTTAAGCGAGATTTTGAGCATGCGGTTTCTTAATCAATAGTCAAAGTTCAAGAGAAGAAGAATATTAATGTAGAATAATGATGTCATCCGCAGTAGATCAACACTGCATTTCGGTTGATTTATAGTTTGCAGTACGTATGTAAATAAGTGAGTAAGTGAGTGAGTAAGTAAGTAAATAAATAAGTAAATAAGTAAGTAAGTAAGTAAGTAAGTAAGTGAGTGAGTATATCCTTTATTTAACCAATAAGTCTCTTTGGTGTACATAATTATACAATGCCATTAGTTAAGAATAAATCATCTTTGCAACCAATGTCTTACGAGCCAAACTGTCTGCGGCGGGTATTATTCTACTGTGCAGTGTGCACAACTTCTTATTTAAGAATGATAACAATAACAATAGATACAGCATTAGCAATAACAACAAAAACCACTGAAAACAGTAACAACAATAACAGTGACGGCACCAATAACTATAATGATAATGACAGCAACGATAGAAGTGACCATGACAAGTTACGGAAAGCAGATCAGTGGAAAATCAAGACTCTTTCTATTTTGGTGGGCTTGCTTGTTTGCTGTTTAACGACCACTGTGTGGTAACAAAGACCATTAGCGTCGCCCTCCTCCTTTAGCCAGGCTTGGGACTGGCACTGTCTGAAAGCGAACAGTGGCGGAGATATTTTTGTGGGCCATCCGGAAAGGGCATTTGAAGGTGATGGCCTAATGGCAATGTACATAGATAGTTTCGACAAGAAACTGAATCCCTCGTCGAGCTCCTAGAACAACTGCGGTATACGACGACTCAACTTTGACACAATGACATATTCCATACCCTCAGCATTCACATATATAGAGCCAAGAATTTCGAGAGAGAGGAACAAACAAGTGGAGTTTTTAGGTAACAGGATAGTTAGGAGACCTATTATATATATGTGCTTGCTTAGCTTCAGACGAAGAAGAAGAAGAAGAGCAGTCGCTTAAGTTAGCCCTCAGGCAGCCATGGGTATGAAGGGCTAGCGACTTCATTTTCTTAGCCTCGGCATATGAGGGCGCGTAGCCATGCAGTCTTCTCCTTCCTCGTCTTATCTTCCCACTGACAGTGTACGGTCAGTGTACTCATTATAGATGAGTTGGCAAGGGTTGCATGCATGTGGAGCAGACATCTCGAAATAAATTTCTGCCCTGGTGAAAATTTGAACCCCAACTTCTCGATTGACAGTCCAGGACTCTAACCACTACACCATTATCTAGATACTAGTCTTTAAGCTTTTAAAATGAACGTAGAACTGAAACTATAGAAATAAAGCTAAAATTTAAATTATTGTAACAGCGGAAGTTAAACTAAATGAGGCTGTGTGGTGCTTATCGAGTTGGATGTTGAAATTCTCAAGAGTTGGCGATGCATGACAACTGTGGTTGTAAAGAATACGAATGGCTGGCTTTGCTGCTCTTTAAATTTCCGTTCTCTTTATACTCGGTGCTCTTGTGTTCTGCATATGATCATCGAATTCAGAAGAGTCCGACGGCATGCATTGACGATCTATAGACAAGGGCTCAGTTCTTCTGATATAGTTTGGCGTCGATTTAATGGACAGTCAGAGACGAAGTCACTTTGAATGCGAACTGTTTCAAATTAATCAAAAAGCGGAAGGACGATGATTGGTTACACAACGAGACGATATCATCACGGATGACGTAATCTGTCTGTCTGTCTCTGTCTCTGTCTCTGTCTGTCTGTCTGTCTGTCTCTCTCTGTCTCTCTGTCTCTCTGTCTCTCTGTCTCTCTCTCTCTGTCTCTCTGTCTCTCTGTCTCTCTGTCTCTCTGTCTCTCTGTCTCTCTGTCTCGCTGTCTCTCTGTCTCTCTGTCTGTCTCTATCTCTCTCTCTCTCTCTTTCTCTCTCTCTCTTCCTCTCTACTGAATATATTCCTCCAGAATCCGATGCATCTCCATCTCTGAAGGTACTCTTTCGAATTACATAATAATAGTTGACTGGAGCAGCCTTCCATAGGCAATAGGTGGAGAAGACAGCCTACAGGAAATTGACTTGGAAAGTTTTAATTGCAGATGTCTGGCCTCTCATGAAAGAGACACTTAATTTCCTGCATATATATCCTCAGCTCACCTTCCCTCCTCTGATGTGAAGAGAACTCGAAGGGGACCTCGCAGAACATGCACACTGCAGCTGCACATTAAAAATTTTCATTGTTGTTGGTTGTTTAATCTCCGCATATAGGCCTATGTCATAGTATGAGGTGCATAACACAAAAAGACTTGCACAGAAAACACATTGATTAGAAATGAAACCTTAATCGGCGTTTATTGCTGCTATCGTTATGGCAATGTTGTTGCTGTTGTCATTGTTGTTGTTGTTGTTATTAGTAGTATTATTATTGTTCCTATAGTATCTAATAATTATTCATAAAACGCCGCTTGGTAACTATACTCAGAGCCTCAACACGGGAGCCCCGAGGGAAAGAATAGTAGAGCGGCTTGGTGAAAAAATTGCTCACTTAAAGACAGAAGCATGAAATTTGGTACACGGTAGCAACATACCATGAGGAAATATTTTGGCTATAGGGCCATCCCAGATTTGCTCCCTGGCCCCAATGGCAGCCATTTTTCAAAATGGCCGACCGAAGTTGAGATTTTCCAATATCTCAGCTTCTAATTCACTTGGAATCGTAATCCTGGTGTCTAATCATACATACTTAGGGACAAGGATTCCAATAGAACCAATTGCACACACTTATCTACACGAGATTGGCAGCCATTTTCCAAAATGGCCGACCAAACTAGATTTTTCAATATCTGTTAATTGCAATGTTGTGCTTTTATTTTTTTCAGTATTCAGGCACATCGAGAACCTGCATGAATGCCTTGAAATTTATTTAGCGGTAAATACAATTTTCAGTCTTTTCGTATGGAAACTTGAACTTATGATTACTTGATACTGAACATCTCCTTTATCCTCTGATTTTACCAAGTTACATCTACGCTAGTGTGGCCAATTTTTACATGGGCAAAATTATTTCCTGGAATTTTACATCGCACACCCTGTAATTTGATGAGAATTGATGTAAAAAGTACCCAGTTAAAATTTTAGGGCAATCCATGAAGAGGAAGTGGTCTCCCACAGCCCATTAAAAAGAGATACCCCCGCGCAAAGGAGTTTCACAGAATTTCGGCAAAATTTTGAGTGTTCCTAATTTTTTTTTACTCTCAACCGCCCTCTAAGTCATCTATGTGGAATCAATGAATCATACTTTCAAGTATCTTGCTTGTTGCAATTATATAATATCTTATTACTATAATTGAACATTTATATAGCGCCCCTTCAAGATATCATCTCAGATGCGCTGTCTGCGCTATTCTATATGATGTTAAATTTCATTACGAGGTACAAAAGAATATATTACATCAGTTAAGAAAACTATTAGCAATGCACAGTTACTAGATGGCACCAAGTGACTAATTTGACTATAAGTAAGTAAGTAAGTAAGAATATTCTTTAATTGACTACCAGCAAACGCACAGTAGCTTACAGAAGAAATAAATAATACAAACATTTATGCAAAGTCATATAACATTCTCATAATAAAACTTCTTTTTGCAAAGGCATCAATTCTAGGTAGGGTGAGATCATGTGGTCTGGGTCGCGTATTGTATGGAGTGATCTTACGGGGAGGGAGGAGGTCGTGAAGGACGTGACAAGGATTTGAGAGAATTGAACGGAAAAGAGTAGAATCAGCTCTAGCACAGTGTTTGTCGAAATTAGGAAAATCGGCAGGGAGGAAGCCTAAACGGGTCAATTTTCTCAGAATACCGTTAAGTTGTTTACGCTCCCCTACAGTGGCAAATCCCCACCAAACAGGGGAGGCATAAAGGTATAAGGTAAGAATTAGGCTTTTTCTTAGGAAGGTTCTTCAGACAACGATGATCAACCGTCGACCTGGTCATTGTGGTCAACAACCGAACCAAAAAACTCCAAATTGGCTTATATCGGAAACGCAACCAAAGCGCTGCATCACTGACAACCCGCTATTCAACGCAGCACTGGATAGGACCCGGGTATCAACTCGTAAGGCAATGACAACTGTTACTCTCGCGCTTGCTGCAGCAGGGATTGATGTAATTCAGTTGTCTGTCACAGACCTCTTTGATGGAAGCTCGCAGTGTTTCATGTGAAACACTTGCAGAGTTAACTTCCAACCAGCAGTTCCACTTATTGCACACTTTGATGAAAAACTGCTGGCAGATCTGGATGGAACCAATCGTCATAATATGGTTTGGATATTGAGAATCGCCAGACTTCTGGTCGGAACTGGAGTTCTCATGGGAATTCTTATGTGAGTGACCAGGCGTCAAAGAGTATGGCAGACCTTTGCCTCGACTCAACTACAGGCAACACCAGAATCTACACTGCAGCCAATCGCTATTGTGTAGCAATCGTTCAATCGGTGCCTCCTCTTTCTTGCGTGCCAGCACCATATGCTCTGTGTGGCCGCCGTGTGTAATACTTTCTTTGTCTCAAAAGGACCAAAGATAGAGTTGTTCCTTCTACTGAAGTCCTACCGAGAATTCATCGATAAGTCAAAGTTTTATCCTCTGGATAAAGACGAGGCTGGTTAAGGTTGTCTGAGCACATCAGAGAAACTATGGCTTGCATCTCGCCGTGCTTCCATTGTCAGCAACCTGTGACGACATCTTGAGGATGTTCAACCGTGTGAGGACTATCGAGAGTTTTCTAGGCTGGCTCTTAGGCTGTTGGACGAAGGTGCAGATACAGGATTTTTGACACCGGTGCATAGTGTTGTGAGGCGGAAAACTTGTCCGGAAAATTTCATATTTTTCCGGAAAATTTCCAGTGTTTTTTCCCGAAAATTTTTCCATCAGTATACTAAATAACAATTTAAATGCATACTAATGTTTAAACATCACTCACTCTATACTGTCTTATGTAGTTATAAGTGATATAGAAGAAGAAGAAATATTCTTTATTGAAACCAATTGCATACCGCACTTTGGTGTACAAAAACTCAAGCAAAATTATCAATATCATTAAAGATGATTATAAAGCTATACAGTTCGTCATGATGTCCCATATTGTAGGCCCCGAATAGATTATCTAACCCATTACCCTCTACCCATAAAAATTATGTTTATTCAATAGATGGCACTGTTCAGTGTGTTCACAAGGCTCAACAACGACAATACATTTAAGAACTAATTAGAATTAAACTTCACTGTTAATTTAGAGAAAATATTTTTTCCCGATTTAGTCTCCTTAATATTTGTTAGTTATTGAAATATGAGACAAAAACAGCAATTGATGCAGCAATTGTACTACAGACACAATTTTAATACACAATCATAATTCTTATGAGCCCAATTATGCTATTATTTTATGTCTTTGAAAATATGTCATTGGCAATGCCAATCTTCACTGTCTTTAAAACAGTCTTTAATGTTTATTTTAATTTTTTAAGATGAGCGTTGCCCACATTGACAGAAATACTGTAAATAAAAGGAACTTTAAAAAAATGAAATTTTCTAGTGTCGTCTCATTCTGAAAACCTGATATTATGAGTAAAATGTACTGCGGAAAATTTCCGGAAAATCCAGAAGCGTCTTGCTCCAAACAAGATTCTCAGTTCAGGAACCTCGCCGTGGAAGACTTTGTCACCCAACGATCACTTCACCTCTTTGAGTCTATTCATATGCCACAAGCAAGACTTCCTCTCCTCACCAATTAGTATGTAGTCAGAGCATCATGACTACATTGCAGCTTAAAAGATTGCTCGTGCACAGAAGGTTGTTAATGACTGCACAGAATGTGCAGTCCAATTGGCTGCTGACTTCAATGAAGTTCTTACCAAACATGACAAGCAGCAACAGCTCCTCTACCAGGTTGTTGAGCACCACTGAAAGCTTCTACCGACAAATGCAACCAAGAAGCAACTAATCAACAAGTCGAACTCACATCTCAATAGTAACAAACTTGACACTGCTTGACAATTAGCCTGGGCCAGGATGGTAAATGGAAATATGGTTTTTCCAATTTTTCATATTTCTGTTGAATACGGAATACTAGAAAGATTTTTACCAGCTTAAGCAATGGCAAGCATTCAAGTTTATTTTACAGTAAGCTGTTGTTAGCATAGAGTTTTGTGCAAATTTGAACACAAAATGTTGGACAGGAAAAAAGTTATGAACCTTAAAATGTAGTAGAAATTTGCCGAAAATCTGTTTCCGTGCATTTTTTAGTAGGCTGTGGGAGACCACTTCCTCTTATTAGATTGACATAAAATTTTTACTGAGTAGTCTTTGTATCAAGCCTCACCAAATGAGAGGGTGTGCGATTAAAAAAAGTTTTTCGGGCCTAATCTACGCAATAGAATAATTTTATGAACCCTGCAGAGTATGCACAACCCTATCAGTGTGATCAGTATTATAATATTCAGTTGTTTTCAGACGGAATGCTCTGGAATGGCATTACAGGACTTTTCAGCTATTAAAAAATAATTTACGGTCATTCCAGGTCAGATCAACGCAGTGATTTGGCATCACCATCTCTCATTTTGATTAAATTTGGCTTGGCGACAGAACCCATGACAAAGTCTCAATACCAAAATTTTAGATTTTTGGGTCAACCGGTATCCGAGATATGGGTCACTGAACCTTGACACAAATGGTCGATTTATGCCGATGGGACAAGGGTTAAGCTGCTGTATCTGTGCTCGTATTGCACCTAGAAGCAGATTAAGGCTGCGAGAATGCTCTATGTGGGCAACACATACAGAAAGTTATTTTGAGTAACTAAAAATTGTGAGTTACTGTAACCTTGTAACCGTGATGTGGACCAGTAATGTATGTACTGAAGAAATATGGGTGCTGTTGCACACTAATATTGAAGATTCATCAGTTTTTACAAATATTTTGACAACAATCAAATTTGTAATGTCCACTCCGTTACCAAACCTGCTTCTCATAATCATAAGTTTTAATGAAAAACTAAAGCAACATCAAATAACTACACTTTACTGTGTGTCACTTAACTTCATTTCTAGTAAACTCATAATATCAACTCGGTAACATGCAGTACAGTATTGTCTTGCACTAGAATAAATGTCCACTCCGTTACTACCAATTTTAGTAAAGAAAATAAATCCACAAAACAATGGTTATTTTTCACACATGTATTGTTATGAACAATCAGATATATTATTAACGCTAGAGGGTACATGACGTATATTCCCTTTGCACATATTTGAAGCCACAACCATAGATATAATAACGCCTTCACGAGAGTTCCGCAGTTAATTTAAATTGAAATGACGTGTTTTGATTGGTTGACATTCATTTTGAGCGGCCTCAGGGTCAAGGCCTTTATGGTTACTCGTTGAGCGGCCACAGGGTCACAGCCTCACCATAGACAGTAGATGCTCACCTCTAGTGATATATTTATATATTATACATCTCTATGGTTATGAAGATACATAACAGGAAAATTTATACTATCTTAGCACACAAAAGAGTAAGAAAATATTGTCGTCCACGTTTCGGGCGACATTTTTCTACATATCAATTTTGTTCATTTAGGAGTATAAACATCGTAATTCTTGAATACATGAGCATCTTCAATGTAGATTAATTCTCGGTAACGGAGTGGACGCCTATAAAACGTATTATACGTAGATTACACCTTTCAGACCAAATTATTACCGCTTCTATTCGAGAAGTCAGCATATAAACGGAAGGATACACAACCACAGACGTCATAAAATGGTCTGACTAATTTGCAGCAGGCCCACGTGTTGTTAAGTAGGTTGTTGTGCAAGGATTTATGTACGGTAACGGAGTGTACATTATTTAAGGTGACAGCTGAAAATAATGCATTTAGCCAAATAAGTACTGTTTCATTTGATGACTTGTAAACTTATTAAATGAAAGGCGTTTCAATGCTGTTTACGAATCACATTAAGTTCTTGGAAAACTACCATTTGTAGTCCTATTTCTATAATGTTATTGCGTCAGTGTGTGAAAGTGACGGTAATGGAGTGGATATTTTCAAATTAAAACTCACCAGATAAAATAAACAGTAAAGCTTATATCTAAAATAACCATGGAGACAATAATCTCCTTAATAGTAAATCATAGCAATAATTGATTTGATGAAAACTTGTGGCGAGTTTGATTTAAAAAATCGTTGTAACAACAGAAATGTCTAATTAATCTAGTATCGGAAAATGACTCGTATATAAAGTAAAAATTTTAGCCCAAAATATGCCCCTATGGTCCACTTTCCATCGATACATCATACCTCAGATTTCATTTGACGTCGTTAAACTTGATCTGAAGTTGTTCAGTTCCATGAACCTATTTTTTTTAGAAAAAAAGCACTGCATACGGTGCTAGTGTCAAAATCCAAGATGTCATTGTATTTAGTGAATTCTATCATGCTGATGTCTAATGAACAGGGTATCAGCAAATAGTGTAATAAAACCATGCAGTAATGAGGTCAATTTCCAGCAGTTCAGTCCACTCGGACAGAGTTTATGATGGAGCCTTCCAAGTCTTGTCCATGTGTTAGGTTCAGTATGCCAACGGAGGCCTTTGAAATTTAGTTACGCCAATTGTGGTTATGACACATTTGCAGTGTTAGTGTTGGTAAGTGGCTATAACCATGGTGCTCTTTCATTAATTGTGACATTGATTTTTTCTGTTGCAGTGCAGTCACTCCAGCGCGTGGCACAAAACTACAAGTGAAAGAGTCCAAATATCCCATCTGCTGATCTGCATCTCTTGTCAGAGCTACTGACAATGACTTACATATTTCCACAACATAAACTATTAAATTTATTTTGTATTTGGAATGCACTGCTTTGTTTTGTGCATCCTGTCCGGACTTTAATATTCAGAAGTATACATAAAACTAATCTGTTTCAGCTTGCTTGCCTCATAGCTTGACGTGTTTTTTCTGACTTGTTAGATGCTGATCTGGATTATGTAATACAGTATGTTTGATTATGTAATAGAGTATGTTTATTACTTTGCTGCAGAATTGTATGGTCTTGAAACAGATGTTTAATGTCTCGGTCTTGGAACCTATTGTCTTAGTCTCAGTCTTGGTCTGACAGTCATTTGTTGACTTTTTGGAAACTGTTTTGAAGCGAGTCTTGTTCTGTTCAAGAATCGGTCGCTTGTAACGGAAAACAAGAAATTTGATATTCTCTTGCCTCTTATTAAAAAAACATTCAGTAGATGTTCTATAATTTTGATGCCTACCAGTGTAAAGTCTAATTTTTATTCTCACCATTCTTGTTTCAAATAAAGGCTAATGATGTAATATGCTTCTAATGAATTGACTGGTGACGCATGCAATGGGTATGATACCCTCCTATGTCCACTGTGGTACGCATTTTTACGAGGTCGAATCCCTCGTTAATGGATTCCCCACAATGAATTCTTGATTTTTCTAAATAAAGTACATCTGGATGCCAAGTTTTTCTGGTGTTGATCCGAACATTTGTTTAATACATGTGATAATGTAGTTACAAACTGTTGACAATAAGTTTAACAGGTCTTTGCCGCTAATTCCTAGTCTTGTGTTTAACCTATTACATAAACAGATATTATTGAAAGCAATAGTGTAATAACATTTTGTGAATGAAAGAAATAATGTGCTAATAAAAATGGAATTCTCCCTAAAAACAAGGCAAATTAGCCGTTAATAAAAGACGCTTCCCCGTACAAGTACGGCAAAAGGCCGTTAATTATATGCCATTCAAGGTAAAAACAACAGGAAATAACCGTTAATAAAAGGGAATTTAACGTAAAATTACGGAAAATCGTCGTAAAATTAAAGGAAATTCCCGTTAAAAAGCGGAGAGTTGCTCGTTAAAACACGGCGAATTGCCGTTTAATTAACGGGAATTCGTCGTAAAATTAAAGGAAATTCCCGCTAATGAGCGGAAATTTCTCGTTAAAATACGGCGAATTTCCGTTTAATTAACGGAAAATCTACGTAAATATACGGAGAATTTACGTAAATATACGGAGAATTTCAGTAAAAATACGGGAATGCGCCGTTAAAGAAAACGGGGGGTCAACCGTAAAATGACGGGTGGCCCGTAAACGAAATGACGGGGCACCCGTAATTTAACGGGAAAAGGCCTGGCAACTTGGTTGACGGGCATTATGCCCGTTATTTTACGGGAAATTTTTTTTGGAAGATTCCACTCGCCCTCGGCTTCCCGTATACCCCTCACACTGCGTGTGTATGTCTTCAAGCTGCCATGCACATATTCATCCCATATCACATAGACCCTGTGCACATGCTCTAGCTGTCTTGTCATGTAGGGCAATAAGATATGGGAGGCATAATCTGAGAAGGTGGATGCAGTGCCAGGCTTGGGCATGTTGACTATGACTGCTCCATCCAGGATAACAGCATCAACACTAGGTACGCCCTTTGAAGGGCCTGGGTGGATATCTGGAATGGCGTCATCTGTTGAAGTGGGAACCAGCTCTTCTAGGCAGCTCACAATGTCTGACTTGGTTCCTAGCCGCAATTTGCCCATATTAGAGAGTGATGGTGGGAATACTTGATTCTCGTGTGCAAAGAATTCGTCAAGGTCTCCTTCACGTGTCTGACAGGAGATGTACAGCCTGGAGAAAAGTGAACAGCCACTCTTCATAGATGATAGCTGGTGCTTTGCTCTTGACTTGTCCCGTACAGGTGGACGATTGAAGAGAGGCAAGTTATTTCGTTTGATTATGTCATTGACATGTCGTGATTGGTTAACAAGACGTTCGTTGACAAAATAAATGTTTCGTGCTGCTTTTGTCTGGTTTTCCCGATGTTGCGCATTGTGTTGATCACTGCAGGACCAGCCAGATCTCTGCTGTCCAGGACAAGTAGGTCATTGCTGTCGTCAATGAATGGGCTTCCCATCTCCTCGATCACATTGCTGAGAGCCTTTACCTGGTTGAAAAATGTTACCTGCGTGCTTTTTGTCTGCTCATGATGTCGAAGATCAGATTCCATTTTTGGTTTCTGAATCGATGCCTGGAACTCTTCGATGAGACGGGCCATCTCTGGTCAAACTACAGACTTCTACTTAGCCCACTGCCACTGAGATATGCTCAAGCCTACAACATCTTGCTGCCACCACCAGCACTTATTATAGTTGACTCGTCGTGAGCCTATCACAGTTGGTATTTGAAATTAGAGGATCGCCACGGTCCCCAAACGTGACGTCCATGGCGGCCAATCTTGTGTAGATAAGTGTTTGCATTGGTTCTATTGGAATCCTTGCCCCTAAGTATGTATGTTTAGACACCAGGATCACGATTCTAAGTGAACCAGAAGTTGAGATATTGAAAAATCTAGTTTGGTCGGCCATTTTGGAAAATGGCTGCCAATCTCGTGTAGATAAGTGTGTGCAATTGGTTCTATTGGAATCCTTGTCCCTAAGTATGTATGTTTAGACACCAGGATTATGATTCCAAGTGAATTAGAAGCTGAGATATTAAAAATCTCAACTTCGGTCGGCCATTTTGAAAAATGGCTGCCATTGGGGCCAGGGAGCAAATCTGCGATGGCCCTATAGCCAAAATATTTCCTCATGGTATGTTGCTACCGTGTACCAAATTTTACGCTTCTGTCTTTAAGTGAACAATTCTTCCATATTCTGCACCAGGCCGCCCCACTAGAAGCGCCTTTAATGAGCGAGAGACCGATGAAGAGAAACCAGTCATTAGTTTAGCCTTTAATGAGGCGGAGAAGGTCATTCCAAATGGAGGGACTCACCACAGCAAACCCCCGTTGCTGGGCCAGAGCAGTCCTATATATTATAATAGTCCTACACTATAGGAACAAAGAGATCAAGCCGATCTGAAGAGCGCAAAGAGAGAGAGATGAGGATGCAGACAACGGCTTTCGCATATATATGATCTCAGAGGTGTTTCGGGTCACTGCCTAACTGGGATTTGTAGACCAGAAGGAGGATTTTATGCTGGTTGCGCTCAGAAACAGGGAGCCAGCGCAAGACTTCAAGCATATGTGGAGATATTAGGAAAGCGAGGGAGTCGCGCTATGAGCCTAGCTGATGCATTTAAAACCGATTGAAGGGGGAGAGACGCTGCATTGGGAGGCACATGAGAAGAGAGTTGCAGTAGTCCAAGCAAGAGCAGACAAACGCATGGACTGTGGTGATAAAGATAGAAAGAGAGAGCGATCGTCTGATGACCCTGAGACACTTCAGCTGAAAGAAACAGAATGCAGCGGGTCAGGTTCGATATGTGCTCCGTGAACGTGAGGCAGGAGTCAACGGTGACACCCAAGTCACGGACACTATAGAAGACAAGAAGAGTATACGTGAATGCAGGGAATTTCTCAGTCAGTAAACGACAATCAAGCTTAGCTACTGTTACCTATGCCCAAACCAGATCAACTGAGTTTTTACAATGTTTAGGCAGAGGTGGTTTGCCGACATCCAATAGCGTAGATCGGGCACAAGACAGTCAATGGAGCGGACTATAGGTAGAGTTGATCTGACGATTGGTAATAATATTAATAAATTGAGATATTTAGGCCTATTATTATTATTACAAAGTCTGACTGTAAATTGTTATAACGAGTGACAATTTACAAGTACCAATAATCATTTAATACGAAATATTGAACGTTCTGGGTAAGTCATAATTTCTCCGCTATTACGCCAATGGGTGGTCAGTAGGTAGGTGTGTGTGAAGGATTCATACTAGTAATCACTTTATGCTTCATCGGTCACACATGTGTCAGTTATTGAGGCGGTAATCATTGAGTTAGATGTAATAGATTAGGGGTTTTCTATAGACTGCTTTTGTTGTCATATATCGTCTAAGCATGCAGACGATCATTTCACCCTCGAGCGCCCTCTGACGACCATTGTTATTGACAGACGTCTATAGTTCTTCAGAGGCCAATCTTAAGGCTCGTTTCGCAACAATTCGGCTCGCACACCTTACTCGTGTCATTTTGTCGAAATTTCACGACGCATGTCACTCAAGTCCTAATAACAACAATTTGAGTGTGCACCTATACAAGGTAACATATAATGTCAACGTTCACGTTCACGACAGCCGCAAGATATCGCTAAACACTTAATACTACTACTGGATACTGGGAGTATACCGTGTATACATTAAGTGCGTCGACGCTCGCAGAGTGTGTATTAGTAGTAGTTTCAGTTTAACGACAATCTGTGATAATAAAGATCATTAGCGTAGCCCTCCTCCTTTATCCAGGCTTGGGACTAGCACTGCCAGAGTACGAGCTGAAAAGTGTGTTCTCATTGTCATCATCATTTCTCTTCTCTGTCTTTCATTCGCTGCAGTCAGAGCCATTGTGTAAGAATGACCGCGGGTGTCGTCAGTATCTAAGCCCCTCGCCCTCTTCTCAACGATCGAGAGAGAGTCATATACGGGGTAATTAAAGGGTGTTACCTTTCGGAGCAGTCGTCTAATACCGTAATTAGAGTCAGCGTGGATTGGCCTTCGACCGAAGATCACAGACGAGTCACCACTAAGCCTCTTGAAGCCTCGACGCCTAGGGACGACGTACGTCGAAGGAGAAAAAGGCGCTTCAAAAGTTGAACCTTGCTCCCTCATGAGAGGCCTCTTCTACGTCTGGCTCAACTTAATCCACTCTATGTTGCTCGCAGTGGAAGGGAAGGTTGTGTGAGTAGGTAAGACCTTCAACATAGCAGAGGTCATACAGAAAAAACATACAAAATAGGCTCCGCTTCCTGAAGACGGTCACGTGATTCAGTCATTTATTTCCCAAACTATATAACGCAAAGTCTAATAATCGCCAGGGAAATTACATTAAACTAGTTTTTAAAAAACAGTGCTCGTTACTCGTTAGAGAGTTATCCACAGCTAAGACTTGCAGCTTCTACTGTCCCATGGCACTCCTAATTTTCTCGTTTAATAGTAAAAGTGAAGCACAGAAAGTTCTAACAGAGCAAACCATATCTATTGATAGTTCGACTGCTTAGTAAGTATATTTTCTCATTTACGTACAGAAAGTTTTAACAGAACTGTCAAACGACTTTTCAAAAGGTCTCCAACATCAGTCGGGCCTCACATACATGTGCACAGTCGACTTCTCAGTCGGAGGCTTGTAGGGCAGCTCAAAACAACCGTAATCGTAAACCCCAGATTTCTAAACAGAAAGAAGTTACGAATGAAGGTAAGAAGAAAGGAAGAAAGAATGGACGGATGGATGGATGGACGGATGGATAAATGGATGGAGGGACGGATGGATGGATGGATGGGTATATAGGCCTATACAGCCAGCCAAACGCATGGAAAGACAAATGCAGAAATGCAGACAAGGAAATGAGAAAGTTTACAAAACAGTGATTTTTAGCTGTATAAGTTCTTCATTGAGCGCGTGTGTGTATGTGTGTGTAGGCGTGTGTGTATGTGTGTGCGTATGTAAGTTTGTGTGTGTGTGTGTGCGTGTCTGTATGAGTGTGAGTGTGTGCAGGTGTGTGTATGTGTGTGTATGTGTGTAGGCGAGTGAGGGTGCTGTGTATGTGTGTGTATGCGTGCGTGTGTGTGATGTGTGTGTATGTGTGTGTATACGTGTGTGTAAACGAGTGTGTGTATGTGTGTGTGCTGTGTGTGTCATTCTGTGTGTGTGTCGACTGTCTCCATCGTTGACACGGGGGTCAGCTGGAGCTGCTGCCAGCGACACCCGCCATCCTCCGCGATCTCACACCTGCGTCAACACCGACCTATCAGTCTATCACCTGCCCCCTCCCTTTATCTCGGGATTGGGGCGACGAGCAGCCATCAAGCCTTCGGGGTGGTGCAGGCACGACGGATACGGGCGCCAACCTCTATCTACGTCGGCAATCGCAGGGTGCATGCTTCGAGCGGCGGCGGCGAACCCCTTTGTCAGCACCCCAGACGGACGACGCCAAATCCATTAGCGGATAGCGGTGAAAACGGGCCCCGTCCCGAAGGCTCTCTGCTGCCCCGGCGGCGCCTCACCCGTCACGCCGCTGCGCCGGGCGCCGTCAGCCCCTCTCGCCTCCCACCGTCGACGGTCGAAGGCCACAAACGCCTGTCACACACTTCCATTAACAGTTGCATTGTGTTCCGTTTTTATATAACGCTATCCAATCACTGGCGTAATTCCTCGGCGTCGGCGGTGGCTGAGGCGCTCCAAGCTCTGCCGCTGGTCTACCATCGAAACCTCTGTCTCTGTCTCTCTGTCTCTCTCCGTTGATACAGATGATGGGTCTTTCTCCTCCTCCGCCGTGGACTGTCAATACAGATTAAGTTTTTCTTTACGCCTGCTGCATCCGTGTGTGGTAAGCATAGGCGTAGCTACATGGAGGCAAGAGGAGGCAGTTTTGATTTTTTTATATACTGGAATCAATGACAATACCAATAACCAGGATTTTGCCAATGGTCTGTGAAGTTGCCTCCTCTTGAATTTAAGTCTATACGTGCCTGGTGGTAAGTTGTAAAACCGGCGCTAGATGAAGGTATGGCAGTCGATGGGTCAGCAGCGCACATGCAGGTAGGGCTTTTGACGGATCATATAAATGTTGCAAGCATACATACATGTATGTATACATAAATATATTTACTTATGTAACATTATAGTTACTTGTTAGGTTTAAACATCGAGGCATCAAAATAGGCAAGAAGAACAACAATATGTCATTTGTATCAAGCTTTCACCTTTGACCTTATTAATGACAAAAACATCAGCTGTGGTTCAATTGTTGTTGATGATCACTCGTTTCGTTCTTTTCTAATCTACTTCGATCATCTGATTCGATCATCTCTTACGTTCAACGAGGAAGACCATCTTAGAATGAAAGAGATGTCGAGAGGC
This sequence comes from Aporrectodea caliginosa, assembly GCA_020284085.1. Classification (NCBI taxonomy): domain Eukaryota; kingdom Metazoa; phylum Annelida; class Clitellata; order Crassiclitellata; family Lumbricidae; genus Aporrectodea; species Aporrectodea caliginosa. The sequence continues at coordinate 109,455 of JACEVL010000999.1, forward strand.
TGATAAAGTGGAAAGAGGATAGAACACAATTATGGTAGCAATATTCAAACGACAGATGATGCAAAGACGAAAGGTTGAGGAGTTGGAATGGGCGATTGGTGGGTGGGAAATATATAGGTGGGTGAGGCGGATGAGATGGATGGGTGAATGGGCGGGAGAGGTGGATGGGTGGGTGAGATGGATGGTGGATGAGGAGGATGGGTGGGTGAGGGGTGGATGGGTGGGAGAGGTGGATGGATGGATGGATGGATGGATGGATGGATGGATGGATGGATGGATGGATGGATGGATGGATGGATGGATGGATGGATGGATGGATGGATGGATGGATGGATGGATGGATGGATGGATGGATGGATGGATGGATGGATGGATGGATGGATGGATGGATGGATGGATGGATGGATGGATGGATGGATGGATGGATGGATGGATGGATGGATGGATGATCGATGGATGGACGGATGGATGGATGGATGGATGGATGGATGGATGGATGGATGGATGGATGGATGGATGGATGGATAGATAGATGGATGGATGGATGGATGGATGGATGGATAGATGGATGGATGGATGGATGGGATGGATGGATGGATGGATGGATGGATGGATGGATGGATGGATGGATGGATGGATGGATGGATGGATGGATGGATGGATGGATGGATGGATGGATGGATGGATGGATGGATGGATGGATGGATGGATGGATGGATGGATGGATGGATGGATGGATGGATGGATGGATGGATGGATGGATGGATGGATGGATGGATGGATGGATGGGATGAGGTGGATGGATGGATGGATGGATGGGAGAGGTTGATGGCTGGTTGTGGTGGATTGGCGGGAGAGGTGGATGAGGAGGATGGGTGGGTGAGGTGGAATGGTGGAGAGGAGGAAGTGGAAGTAATCGGTTGCGGTGCATGGTGTGTTCTTCTCATTGCAATCATCGTAAGTCGATTAGCGTCGCTGTCTATATTCGCCTCCGTTCTGCTCACATGTCTCTAATCCCCCTTCGAACCTCTAATGTTATCATCGTCCTATCCTTCCGTCGATAGACGCCGGATTAGACCACCACCACCACCACCACCACCATCCTCAGCAGCCGAAGCCAACGACCGTCCGCTTCCTCCCGCGGCTGCTGCAGCTCAGACCGTGATGCTCAGGTCGTGCCAACTCGTTAGCGAAATGCGCATGTCAGCGAACGACCGATTATACGATTGGCAAGACAGGCGGATACAGAGACAGAGGGAGAGAGGGAGGGAGGGAGAGACAGAGGAGAGACAGAGAGGGAGAGAGAGAGAGAGATTGGTGGGTCGACCCTTGCAGATGCTACAACCGCCTCCTCTCCAATTACTATGGCGCCATCTACGACGATGACGACGCTGCTGCTCCAGGGTCGAATACAACAACTATAGGCATTGAGGAGAGACCGAGATATATTTAAACGGACGCAGCACCAATCACGCATGCTGCACTCAATCCATCCATCTGTCAATCCATCAGTCCATTCCTTCATCCCTTCATTCAACTATCCATCCATTCACCCATCAAACAATCCATCCATTCATCCATCTGTCCATCCATCCTTCCATCCATACATCAGTCCATCCATCCATCCATCCATCCATCCATCCATCCATCCATCCATCCATGCATCCATCCATCCATCCATCCATCCATCCATCCATCCATTCCATCCATTCATCATTCATCCATCCGTTTCGTCCTTCCGTCCGTCCCCTCTTTCCATCCATCCGTCCGTCCGTCCGTCCGTGTGTCCGTCCCCTCTATCCATCAGTCCGTCCGTCCGTCCGTCCGTCCTTCCGTCCGTCCCCTCTTTCCATCCATCCGTCCGTCCGTCCGTCCGTGTGTCCGTCCCCTCTATCCATCAGTCCGTCCGTCCGTCCGTCCATCTCTTATTCATCTGTTTGTCCATTCGTCTGCTACGTTTCTATCTATTTATTGCTTCGCGCATTTCATCCTGAGAGCAAACAAAAGTCCGACGCATTGGATCCGTTTTCGCCAACACACTACAGGCGGTCTCCATGTTGCGCTTTTCTATCCATCTCTGTCATCCTCTTCCTCCTCCTCGTTCTCCTCCTCGTTCTCCTCCTCCTCCTGCTTCTGCTCCTCTTCTCCTCCTCCTCCTTCTCCTCTGCATCATCATGTATCATCATCAGTATCAGTATCATTACCTTCTCCTCTTCTTCATCCTCCTCCTCCTCCTTCTCCTCATCATCAACGCCATCGTCATCATCATCACCCTCCCCCCCACCGCAGCCACCACGGTACCACCATCATCGTCACCATGGTCACCACTATACGTCATTAAATTGTTTCTTACACCAAACGCAACTACTATGGCCTTAAGCGTTTAAACATTGAAAATAAGGTTAGCGTTTCTGCGTAAAACTGTCAGATGCTAGGCTATATAATTATAATGAACTATAATTATAATGAACATTTATAATTAGCCTGAATATAAAACACCATATAAGAATGTTTAATAGGTCAACGAATGGAAATCCTCAAGACGTTTGATACTGTTTCTAAGAGAGTGAGCAAACATAAAATATATAATAATAATATATTGATTAAGCATATAATTAAGTATATAATAATTAAGCTCTTCTGTCGTTTCTCAATTCTAGCACTGAATATAATAGACCAAAGTCCAGTTTTGCGTATTTGATCGAATATAGTTCTTTATTTGAATGTCGCTTGAAATTATTTATCTATATAGCTATTTAAATCAGCTGTTTGTTGACGATATATATCTTAAACCTCTTCAATATATAGGCTATATCTCTTGTTTACATTGTGGGAATTTTCATTGTGGTTCCTTGAGGCAGTTAATCACTGCAGCGTCGCAGAAATGACTGACATATACGTTTGAATCGGGTTCAAAACATGTCAGGTGCTCTCTGAAAAGGCGCGTGATATATGACTCTTTCGGCGCAAGTGTGACTGACGTCTTGTGCCGAAGAGAAGCATATCGCAATAACTGTCACTTCGTTCTCCGAAGCAACAAAAAGTGAAAAGACGACTAGCGCATTTCTTTACTTGCCACGCACGAGTTTAACGATCGCTAACACCTTTCATTTGTAGAAGTGGTGCCATGCAGACTGCACGTATAGTTATCGAGCGCTGGAATTCTGTATATACGGGCTTCTCACCTACGACGAGTTCCTTCGATTAGCGGGTATAATAATTTCACGCCATTACATGTAGTAATAAGTTAAATATATATAGTCCTATACTAACAGATAGGCAATTTAAATTACTGAATTTTGCTTGCAGATCAAATTGCTGGTTTCAGGTTAAAATTGGTTGTAAACTGTATAGACTATACAATTAAACGAAGCTCTGTCTCTGTCCGTCTGTCTGTCTGTCTGAGAGAGAGAGAGAGAGAGAGAGAGAGAGAGAGAGAGAGAGAGAGAGAGAGAGAGAGAGAGAGAGAGAGAGAGAGAGAGAGAGAGAGAGAGAGAGAGCGAGAGACAGGAGACAGACAGAGAGACAGAGAGAGAGAGACAGAGAGACATAGAGAGAGACATAGAGAGAGACAGAGACAGACAGCAGAGACAGAGACAGAGACAGAGACAGACAGAGACAGACAGACAGACAGACAGACAGACATAGAGAGAAAGACAGAGAGAGAGAGCAGAGACAGAGAGAGACAGAGACAGACAGAGAGAGACAGAGACAGAGAGACAGAGAGACAGAGAGACAGAGACAGACGTGCTCCAACAATGTTCGATCATTTGACCGAGACACATAACCAATAGGGGTCTGCAGGTATACACCCGCAGTGCATTTTAATGACCAATACCCGCAGGTCGGGTACGGGTCGGGTAGACATTTTACAGGTCGGGTCGGGTACGGGTAGGAGCATTGGTACGGGTATACCCGGTTTTACCCGTACCGAAGTGAAGTTTTGGGGTTATATGTAATAGTGAGTCTTGCACCTTCAGAGACTTACTATAACTGGCGGTATCCTGTCTAAGTACCATATCCTTGTGTTGACCTATATCCGTGCACCTTAGTAAGCTTGACATTCATTTATAGATGCTCAATGTACAGCTACAAAATGACTTGTTTCCATTAACACAACCACATCATAGAGTTTTTACATATACTACATCTAAGTTTCAGTCCCGTCAACCGTGGTCAGAGGTCGCTGACGCCTATAGCCTGGCAGTCGAGCAGTCGTGTTAAAACAGGTTGATGGCATTGATGCAGTTACGGTAGTTCAGGCTAGACATAGTTGAAGCACCAAGTCTTTCATTCAGTTACCTCTGAGAAATACTTAAATTATTCAATTAGCGGTATTTATGGCAAACTGCCGAGTTATGGTTGGCTGCATAAAACTCATCGTGTGAAGGCCTATTAATTAAGTGGCGGGTACAGTACGGGTACGGGTATACCCGCGGGTACGGGTCGGGTTGGGTAGTAATTTTGAGTACGGGTCGGGTACGGGTACGGGTAACGGTCCTGTTTTACGGGTACGGGTCGGGTAGCAAAAATGCTCTACCCGCAGACCTCTAATAACCAACCTATACAACCGCAGAGTGCTAGATTGCTTTGGCCAACTGCGAATGGTCCGCGTGACTTCGCATATCTCAAAGGTCAGAGACGTGCACTTGATCCACATGAATACAGACAAGAGGACAGAACTATACTGGTGGAGGGTTGCTCTTTTCTCTGAGCATTGAATACAACTGGAATTAGAAAGGACGAGGGAAGAAAGGAGGGAGAGATGGAGCATCAATAGTATGACGGGCTGGAGGGTGGAACGGTCACCAGTGTGTGGAAGACACAGCCTATTATCATCATCATCGCCGTTATTAGCCAAAGTCGTGTGAATTAAGTATACAGTGTAGGGGTTAGGAACCGGGGTCGGGCGCAGTTGCCACAGAGTCCCATCTCCAACACGAAAACACCGCAGTGCCATGCATCTCCGAGTATATATAGCCGCGCGTTCTCTGATCTCCCGCGAAGCAATCTAATCAAAGTCGATGATGATACACGGTGTATACTACCTGCAGTGCCCGTTACACCAGGTAGGTCGTAGTCGTCGGCCAATCGCCCGTCACAGAAGATCAATCGGAACGAGATCCATGCGCAGAGACTATCAATCAATCAACCGTTGCAGTGAAGGCAATCGCATGTGTAATCGCCCGAAATCTAATTCTAATTATATCTAACATGTCGACGTTTTATAGCGCCGCAGCTATCGAAACACGTTGATGGTGGAGATAGAGGGAGGGTGGGAGAGGTAGAGGTGGAGGGAACGTTGTAGGGACGCCCACCTTATATACTACAAAGGGAGGGATACCTGTTTGGCCTGGCACCACTGGTGACCGAGATCAACCGTCGTAATAAAACCCGGGTCGACGACGACAGTGATGTATGACGACGGAAGATGAAACAGCAGCAGACGCAGCAGCTATAGGAATAGACCAAATGGAATGAGGAATGGATGGGTGGATGGAGGGATGGATGGATGATGGATGGATGGATGGAAGGATGATGGATGGATGGATGGATGGATGGATGGATGGATGGATGGATGGATGGATGGATGGATGGATGGATGGATGGATGGATGGATGGATGGATGGATGGATGGATGGATGGATGGATGGATGGATGGATGGATGGATGGATGGATGGATGGATGGACGGATGGATGGATGGATTGGATGGATGGATGGATGGATGGATGGATTTTGATGGATGGATGGACGGATGGACGGATGGACGGATGGATGGACGGAAGGACGATGGATGGATGGAGGGATGGATGCTGATGGATGGATGGATGATGAATGGATGGGTTGGATAATGGATGGATTGGTGGATGAATGGATGGATGGATGGATGGATGGATGGATGGATGGATGGATGGATCGGAGGATGGATGGATGGATGGATGGATGGATGGATGGATGGATGATGGATGGAAGGATGGATGGATGGAGGGATGGATGGATGGGTGGATGGATGGATGGAGGGATGGATGGATGGATAGACCCATCTTGGATGATGAATGGATGGATGGGTGGATGATGAATGGATGGGTGGATAATAGATGGATGGATTGACTGATGGATGGATGGTTGGATGGATGGATGTGTGAATGGATGGATGGATGGATGGATGGATGGATGGATGGATGGATGGATGGATGGATGGATGGATGGATGGATGGATGGATCTGACTGGATGGATGGATGGATGGATGGATGGATGGATGGATGGATGGATGGATGGATGGATGGATGGATGGATGGATGGATGGATGGATGGAATGGATGGATGGATGGATGGATGGATGGATGGATGGACGGACGGACGGATGGATGGATGATTGGATGGAAGGACGGATGGATGGAGGGATGGATGGATGGATGGATGGATGATGAATGATCAGGTGGAACGGATGGATGGAGGATTGGATGAATAGATGGATGGATGGATGGATGGATTAATGGATGGATGGATGGATGGATGGATGGATGGATGGATGGATGGATGGATGATGGATGGAAGGATGGATGGATGGAGGGATGGATGGATGGGTGGATGGATGGATGGAGGGATGGATGGATGGATGGGTGGATGATGAATGGATGGATGGGTGGATGATGAATGGATGGGTGGATAATAGATGGATGGATTGGTGGATGGATGGTTGGATGGATGGATGTGTGAATGGATGGATGGATGGATGGATGGATGGATGGATGGATGGATGGATGGATGGATGTGTGGATGGATGATGGATGGATGTGTGGATAGATGAGTGAAACGGTGGATGGATGGAGGAAGGCAAGGAAGAATGGATTGGCGGATGGATGGATGGATGTTGGATAGATGGACACACGTATACGGATGAGCAGTGTTTCCGTTAACGCACAAAATGGTCGTTATTACGTCCGTAAGAAATGTCCAGATTTCGCAGGCTATAATATAGGCTTAAAATTCGAAATGAGCTACGTCCAAAATTCTAGATCAGGACTTCTATTATGCCCACTCTGTACCAGACAACATGACGAAGATTACTGTCCCGCGAACAATGCGCATTGCAATCTGTGTGCATGGCACTGCATGCATGGGACAGAGTTAACTTATATAGAGGACCCGGTCGATATTTTTCCTCTGTAAGAAAAATCCCAGAGTAAGAGGAGGAGCAACTTATATATTTGTATAACATTTATTAAAGTGATCCGGAATCGCCATGGTTTATCTATCTAACAACTTAACAAGGACACGTGTAAAATTCACAATCGACAATGCGGCAGACATCTCCAAAATAATTTCTTAAAACGACAATTGAAAGACTGAGGGGAAAACCGCCCTTTTCCTAGTGCATTGCGCATCTTTTCTCTCAACGTGCATGCTGTTGAAGCATGTTTGACATCTATAGGAAGTGAAGCTAAAGATCAACAAAGTTTCGCACTAGCTGTTGCCGTTTCGGACGACCGCACTCGATCAAACGTATACACTAAGCCAAGCTGCAGCAGTGAGCCTTGGTTTGACTCAAAAACTGGCAAACGTCCATGACATCAATGTCATATTCATAGGATATGTATACTTGCTGATTTATGTTTTGATACGTGTAGTGCCCTGGTTTCAGACTGTGTATGTAAATTATATTAGAATGTTACAAGAACAGACTCTATAGTGGTTGGACTTCATAAACTTCATAATATTTAGAATCATACATTACATGTAGAACCAATCAGAATGTATACAGGAACAGTTCATTTTATGTACATATATATCTTCTCAATTGGTGAGTGTTATATGGATAAGAATAAAGTCAGTCGCTCACAAGTTGTGGTTTTGTACAAATTTAGAAATTAAGCTTTCACACGTGGTGAAGTTTACAATCGATGACAGCCTGTTGAATGGGGATTTACATGGGTTATTATGACATCCTCTTTCTACTGTTCTAGTTAATTTCATTTTATGCATCTGATTAAATGAACGGTATTTTGCATTTCTATGAGTTTATGATCCGAAGTAGGAAATCTTAAAAACAAACAAAAAACAAAAAACAAAAAAGGAAAACAAAAGCAAAAACAAAAGGCAACTTTTTATTTTTGAAACTTGCACCCCTTTTGTACGGGAAGTAAGCTTTAACACGTGGTGAAAACCAATAAATACAGCCCATGTGGGGAATGTGGAAGATAATAAGAAGCCACCCTATATGCGGTGTCCGTTCCTAGAATAATTCAATACTTTCTGTTGTCCAAAGTTGAGAAAGAATGAATGAAAGGCAGAGGATATTACTAAACTGGTTACTCAGCCTCTCGATTGGTGCGCACCTATATGGCTCCACTGATTAAGAAAACCTGTGATGTCAGGATATGCATTGACCTAACAAAACTGAAAAAGCCTGTGAGGCGAGAAAGGTTCTTTATTGCCACACCTTATGGAAGACGTGCCGCCGCCGACGAAAACATGTTCCAGTTGGTCCAGCAGATGGATATCATCAACTGGAGCTGGAGGCAGGGAGTCAAGAGACTCAAGACACCAGCTGAAAGCATTTATAACACCATTTCCATGGACGCTTTCCATTCAAGCTTCGGCCCGGATATCTCTCTCAAAGAGAAAAGTTGCGAGTTTTGGTTGCCCTCCGGAGCCATGGTAGCCTACGTGGCGTCGTTGTTATAATCGATGACAACCTCGTCTTTGGTACTGATTAGGGCTGGGCATTTAACGCGTTATTAACGCGATTAATGCGTTAATTAATTAACGCGATTAAATTTTTTAACGCAGTTAACGCGATTATCACAGCCCCCAATTATTTCTAGAAATGCTAAAACAATTCTTGATAAAACCGCTCAGTTTAAACTCTAAACTAAAAGTAAGCTCACTATAAACAGTAAAATCAAGTAGGCCTAGTATAGGCCTAAAGCATGTTTCCTTTTGTTTATTGACTGAAAGCGTTTATATAGCGCATATTCAACCTAACTACTCAGTGTATAGGTAGAGTAGTTGTACTTGTTATCTATTGTGACATGCGTTAAAAATTAATCGCGTTATTAAAAATTTTAATCGTACGATTAATTTCGATTAAAATTTTTAATCGTTGCCCACCGCTTAGTTATATCGCTTTTGATACCGTGCTACAGCGTATAAAAGAATTTAGATTGAAACTAAATCGAAATAACGATTGTAACGGCAGCATTCAGGGCAGGAAAATAGGCCTACTTCAGGCATTTGATCAGCGCAAGTGTCCTGGAACCACACATGAAGAGCATCCGGGATACATTCAAAACACGATGCCATGCATTGCAGCGAATATCTAAGAGCTTCTGCATATATACGCTGGGCATGACGCAATATATTTGGAATGCTTTTAACCCAACTTGTCGAGTGTTATCTTTCCGAGATGCATCGTGGATTTGGGATCATTATAATGATACGCGGTTGGTTGACTGTGAGCTGTCTCCTCGAAATTCATTCAGTACAGGTTTGAATTAATTGGAGAGAGACGCGTTGATACAAGCCCTTATCACTGATCATCAATCTATTGTACTACAATTTCTACAAAGTGTGTTTAACATTATATTTCTAGATTGCTTCTTTTCAATAGCGACGCTGTTGACCGATCTGACCATTGCCGTGTTTCGAACCATGCAGAGGGCAACGCATGCATGTTGGCCCAGTGGCCCCTGGGGCTTTCTATACCTGCTTGCCAGCCTCATAATAGCTTTGGAATTCGCTGCCCAGTTTTGTGCGCCATATCCGCCATGGTATGCATGTTGTCTGATGTCATTCTGCATATGCATACTCAAGGCATCTTATACACTTCAAATTGCCTATGTACAACCGACCGTGCGTGTTCTGTTCTAGCTCTCGGATTACAAGTCCCTCGGATTACAAGTGCACTTTTCAATGGATTCCGATTACTCGTTATGGTTTCACTTCGAAGCGACCAATATAATGGACTATTCCACTTGGAGTCATGATAACTGCGGCGCTGGTGTCGTTATCACACAGCACCAGGCAGGCTATTCCTGATGTAGCGCCACTAAATATCTACTCTTCGGATTTGAAAAGATTAGATAGTGACACCATGCATATAGAAACACTCAAATTGGGCTATATAAATATAAACTTATACACTTCATATGGATGGTATTTCTGTAGCTCCATTGCGTAGGGTCTATGCTTAATAGTTCGTTCAATCGAGTGTTACGGCTGAGTTGGCTATAAATAGGGTTCGCAGGTGGAGCAGACATCTCGAACCAAATTTCTGCCCTGGCAGGGATTTGAAACCCAACCTCTTGGTTGACTGTCCAGCAAGCTAACCACTATAGACTATGGAGAACTCCCCATATATAGTAAGTAAATCGTTATTATATTTGCATATAGGAGTCACAGCTTGATGTGAATTTTACAGTAACTCGTTGTCATGGCAATCAGGATGTGTAGGGACTATAGTATAGTGTGATCTTCGGAGAATCAAAACTACTGCGCAGCCAAGGAACAGGACGAATATTTTCTGTATCGTACGGATATTTCTTTATTTCCAGTCTGTTTCCAGTCTGCCTGTGGTTCCCAGAGTGTCCCGTTCCCGGGTTCAGTGTGCAATAATTTATGAACTTCATCAAATTTTGGTTGTATTGTATTGCAAATGAACCTGTCCCTGTCCCTGTCCCTGTCACTGTCCCTGTCACTGTCCCTGTCCCTGTCTCTGTCTGTCTGTCTGTCAGTCTGTCTGTCTGTCTGTGTCTGTCTGTCTGTCTGTCTCTCTCTCTCTCTCTGTCTCTCTCTCTCCCTTCCTCCCTCCAGTCACCCTCTGCGGTCCGAGATGGAAAATTACCGCACCCATCCGCGTTCTGCCCTCTCCCGTTGGCGTGTTTCCCCAAACTAATAGAATTCGATATTCGCCTTATCAGAATCGTGCAGGCCTTGAAACGGAAGCCATCCCAGGGGTGTCCGGTTGGGCCCCCGTGCGGTCCATTTGGGCAGTCTCCTCCTCCGCGATAAGATCCCTTAATGGGGCGAAATTGCCCGGGCGACGGCCGACACGCGATCCACTGCCCCACCGAGGGGTCACGCGCGGGGTCAGACACGACAGACGGTGACCTAGTGACGTGTTGGGCAAATAGGCGATGACGGGGTGACGAAGAGAGATGGGGTAAAGTTGCCACCGACGGAGCCCCTGCCGAAACGTCAACGCCTTGAAGGGGCGAATGAAGGGGTTGATTAGGTGTGAGAAGGGGTGGCTAGTGAGAGTCGATTGGGGGTGGAAACACTATAGAGGGTGACGAAAATGAAATTAGCAGTACCCTACGTCTGGCATAAAGGAGGGAGTCGTAGAGGAGGGAGCGGGCGTGCGGGTAAGGGTGAGAACAGTACAGAGGGTGATGAAAATGAAATTAAACGTGTCAATGGATGCAAGAGTCGACATCGAAAGGCGAGTGAATGGCAGGCGGTTGACGTGAGACGGAACAGTAGGGGGTTGCAGTGGTCGAGAATTGAGCAATGAATGTGAATGTGGTTGAATGGGGTGCGATGCATCGAAAAAGGCAGAGGGTGTTGGCAGTGTTTCAGCTAACGCCCAAATGGCCGTTTTTACGTCCGTTTTTACATCCGTTTTCACATCCGTAAAAAACGTCCAAAACGTCCAAATTTTTGGTGTGATAGCCGAAAGATATATGAGCTATGTCCAAGAAAATTCTAAGTTAGGGCGAAAATACGTCCTCTTTTTGGACTCTAACGGAAACACTGGGTGTTGGAAGAGAAAGGCGAGACACTTATTGATGACGTAGAGATACGTAGTAGGGTATCACGTAACCCCCCTCCCCTAACGCGTCGGATTACCTGGCTCCCTTCAATGAGCAACACGAGTCCAGCCATTAAAGATGAATGGAAGTGAAGATGACTTAATGAACGGCATCGACCGCCAAAAAGACTAAATGAACAGAGGGAGAGACAGAGAGAAAGACAGACAGACGGACAGGCCCAGACAGAGAGACAGATACAGAAATAGAAACAGACAGGCAGAGACAGATAGGCAGACAGACATACACAGACAAAAACACAGAAACAGTATACCAGATTTACCTTTAGACTAAAAAAAGCTACAGCCTATAGAGCCTCACAGTACGCAGGGGCCTCAAACATTTGTGTATATAATAACAATATTAATGGATGTTAAAATTATTTAACAAATTACACATGAGTTTAGGATATATATAGGTCTACTACGTGTAAATTACAGTCTATAGTAGATATCAAGCCAATCAAATGACACGCATGTAATCAGCAAGTACGTTCATTTGAAAATAATTTCAATTGTTCACTTTAAATGCCTTGCTATTAATATATTAAAGGGCATAATTATATGTTTCAAGTTTTGTGAGACCTTCTAGTGCAATTCTTTAACAAGAGTCATCGAAGCTTTCTATAGACTATAGCTTAGGACCTAACCAAGTCTAAATCCCTGGAGAGAAAGAAAGAGAGATAAGAAATAGATAGTCATACAAGATAGGACAATTTCAACCCTTACACCCCAGAAACAACGTGAACAAGTTGTGCATAGATTTGCACAGCAGTTAATGTCCAAGGTCTACGTGGAGGATTCGAACTGCGGAGGCAGCGGCGAAATATTGCCGCGTTATATACCACTCAAACGAATATCTACAAATTATAGATGAGTGTTACCAATTAGGTAGTCGACCAAAAGAAGGGCGAGAGCTTCACTGCAAAAGGCTTCTTTCGATGGCGCTTCTAACATTGACGATGGATGATCTATCACAACGACCGGTCATCTTCTTCATTCGACGCAAATCGACGATGAAATCAAATAATAATATTTAGAAAACATCTGTCGGCGCCGTCAAAGCACCAAGGGAAGACCGGCAGCGTAGGAGAGGAAGAGGGAGAGGGAGAGGGAGAGGGAGAGGGAGAGGGAGAGGGAGAGGAGAGGGAGAGGAGAGGGAGAGAGAGAGAGAGAGACAGAGGAGAGGGAGAGGGAGAGAGGGAGAGGGAGAGAGAGGGAGAGGGAGAGGGAGAGAGGGGAGAGGAGAGGAGAGGAGAGGGAGAGGAGGGGAGAGAGGAGAGGGAGAGGGAGAGGAGAGGGAGAGGGAGAGGAGAGGAGAGGGGAGAGACAGACAGACAGAAAGATGGGGAGAGACAGACAGACACAGAAAAAGACAGAGACAGACAGAAACAGACATACAGAGAAAGACAGAAAGACAGACAAACAGACAAACAGCCAGACAGAGACAGAGACAGAGAGACAGAGACAGAGAGACAGAGAGACAGAGAGACAGAGACAGAGACAGAGACAGAGAGGAGGTGTTGAGGCGTTGGGACAGCGAGAAACAGGGTAGGGTAGGACTCTGCAGTGTCTGCACACTCCCGTCGACTGACGAGAAGGAATAGGAGAAAAAGAAATAGGAGGAGGAGGAGAACAAGGAGGAAGAGGGTCGATATTCGCAGCAGCAGCAGCTTTTAGCGGCGCATTACGACGGCCACTTTGTGTCGCTTTTCATTAGCCTCCAACGTCGCTACGGATCTTCCTCAGCGGACAAGGAGAAGGGGAAAGGAGGATGGGCAGGGAGGAATGGGCAGGGAAGAGGAGTAGGTGGAAAAGGGAGGTGGAGAAACGATGTAGGTGGAAAGAGGAGGTTGCTGATGAGGAATGAAGACGAAGAAATGCAGGTGAATAAAGAAGGGCGATTTCCGAAGAGGACGCAGAGTAACTGGAGAAGACGTTTTAACCCAGACGACCGCAAGATGCTGAATGCCAGGAACGTGCTATCGATCGGTCGGACTATAGTGGGTCAGTTGCCGTTTTCAGCTTCTTCTTCTTGTTCTTCTTGTTCTTCTTGGTCTTGTCTTTGTTGTTCTTCTTCTTCTCCTATGTTTCTTCTTCTTCCTCTCCTCCTCCTCCTTCTTCTTCTTCTTCTTCTTCTTCTTCTTCTTCTTCTTCTTCTTCTTCTTCTTCTTCTTCTTCTTCTTCTTCTTCTTCTAATTCTTCTAATTCTTCTAATTCTTCTAATTCTTCTAATTCTTCTAATTCTTCTAATTCTTCTTGATCATCTTCTTGATCAGTAGCATCGTCGTCATCACCTTCTTCCTCCTCTTCTTCTTCATATTTTTCTTGTTCTTCCCGCTCTTCTTGTTCTACTTGCTCTTCTTGTTCTTTTCTTGTTCTTATGCTTCTTTTTCTTCTTGAGCATCTTCTCGATCATCATCAGCATCTTCTTCTTTCTCTTCTTCTTCCTCCTCCTCTGCAGCGGTGTTAGGTGCCTGCATGAATGTCGAAATCAATTAAGTTGACAATAGACTAGAGAAGAGGCATATATATACCTTATCAATACGTCGTTTGACCTCTTAATTGTCCGTCTGCCACGGCTCTCTATTTCTCTGACTTCTGAACTTCGGCTTTCTCTGCTTTCAAGTCCCGCAAAACAGAAGACTTTAAATTCATTCCTCTTATTTACTTATTAAACTCGCGACAACCTCGGTGCCTGTGAACATGAAAATGAGTCTCAAGACAAATGTCTATCCACCATCCGAACAAGGAATCAGGTTTGGATCTGCAATCTGTCAATCATCTCACTAGCGAATGGACGGACCATAATTAATCGGCGACAATAATTGCAACATGAATGACACAGAACAGCGTCTTCATCACTCGTAATCGTAATCGGAAACTCCGAATTTCTAAGGCGCTACTCTGAAGCTATATAAGCGCAGGGCACCAACTTATTCACGAGCGCTGCCAGAGAGACAATCCTTCCTTCATTCCTTCCTCACACATCTTCCTTCTTTCCTCACCCTTCCTTCCTTCATTCCTCACTCTTTCCTTCTTTTCCTTCCTTCCTTCCTTCCTTCCTTCCTTCCTTCCTTCCTTCCTTCCTTCCTTCCTTCCTTCCTTCCTTCATTCCTTCCTTCCTTCCTTCCTTCCTTCCTTCCCTTCCTCCTTCTTTACGACCCTCCTTCCTTCCTTCCCTCCTATACCGTTAACTCTCTCCAGTGCTACAGCTATCGTCATGGATCCTCCTTTTCCTCGTCAGCTGCCTTATGTCAATTCCCCGTGGACGAATTCCGTCGCTCTTTCGCCCCTGTCCTGCACTTGAACTCCATCTCCTCCTCCTCCTCCTCCTCCTCCTCCTTCCTCCTCCTCCTCCTCCTCCTCCTCCTCCTTCTCCTCCTCTTCCTTCTCCTTCTCCTCCTCTTCCTTCTTCTTCTCCTCCTCTTCCTCCTCCTCCTCTTCCTCCTCCTCCTTCTCCTCTTCCTCCTCCTCCTCCTCCTCCCTACTCTGTCTCCCATCCGCGGCTCCTCCTCCTTCATCTTCGTTTTCAACCCACCCATTCATCCTTCCGCCTCCCTTGGTCTTGAGGCCCCCATGAGACGCAACCACGGATTTCTAATTGACCGCAGCCCTGACAACGAACGAACGGCGTCTGTGCGGGCGCGTGCCTAACGACCGGCTCGCGCCAAAATGGCTCAATTTCCCGAGATGCGGCTAATTCCCGCTAAGATGCCGCCACCGCCGTCGACAACAGTGCCACCATCGTCTGCTGAAGCCGAAGAGGCAGACGCTGCAGTAACGGCAATTAGACAGGAGGATGCTGAGGCTCAGAAGGCCAAGGCAAGTAGAGAGAGAGAAGGGAGAGAAAGTCTGTGTGATGTGGGAGAGTAAACAGAGTGCAAGTGCGGAGGATGAGATGAGAAGGAGAGAATGGTACAATGGGAAAGGGAGGGAGAGAGAGAGAGAGAGAGAGACACAGACAGACAGACAGACAGACAGACAGAGAAGGGAGAGAGAGAAGAGAACAGAAAGAGACAGAAAGGATTAGGAGGAGGAGGAGGATGAGGAGAGGAGGAGGAAGACTAAGTAGTAGGGGTAAGGGTAATGATGTCGTCGCTAACTAATTGAGGTCAAGCGAAGGTCTCTGGTCATCATCCGCTGCTGTCTGTGAAGCTGGTCAAGGACTGCAGACAACGAACTCAGTGTCAAAACCAGCAGAAGACATACACTCGGGTTGGATTTCTGAATGTGTTGTAAAGTCGTCATTAGATGAATGAATATTAAGTGAACGAATGAATGAATTAATGAACGAACGAATGAAACGAAGTTACACACAAAGCGTTAAAATGGGCTCCATTTAGAGTGACTGAAACAGAATGCGACAGAGAAACAGAGACACCGATGCAGACACGCAACAGACACACAAACGGAAAGAAAGCGAACGCCGCTAAAATTGAAAGACAAGCAGACGGACAGACAAACCGACAGACAAAGACAGAGAGTCAGACAGAGACAGACGGACAGAGAACGACGGAGGCAGAGATAGACAGACAGACAAAGACAGACGGACAGAGACAGGGACAGACAGAGACAGAGACAAACAGAGACAGAGACAAACAGAGACAGACACAGAGAGACACAGAGACAGAGCCTGGCAGATGATCGACTGCAGGTGAGATGATCTCGAAATCACTCTCATCTAGATCAAACGCCTTCAGGTCGATAATTTGCCACAAGCGATTCTTAAACTCCAGCCTTCTTCCCTCTCTCCCTCCTTCTCTCTCTTTACCTCTCTGCCCTTAACCCACTCCTCCCCTTCCCATTCCCTCTCAACGTCTCCCCAACATTCCCCTAGCCCTCCCCTCCGTATAGGAGCAATCGATCTGTTTAAACTCGATCTACGGTGACGGTCGGTTTAATGAATACGACATCGTCACGAACGGACGACGTCTCGACCGGGAAACTTTGAAGCGTCACGAACGAAACGGTCGCCCTCGTTGCCGCCCTTTGATGGGCACGATGCAGGCAGACGATAATGGCCGCTTGGCCCCTATCGCTCGGTGCCAGGGCGGTCGCTGGAGGACCGCCACCGCTGGGGCTCTCGGCCTCTCCTTCTGCGGCTGCGGCTGCGGTGGTCACCGGGGGAGAGCAGGGACGATGATGGTGGCTGAGACCTCCTCCTCTCGATCGTCCGTTGGGAGGAACTCCAGCTATCCACCGTGGACGATGATGACATCGATGAACAGCGATCTGGCCTTTCAAGTAGCTCAGGCGGAAGATTGAAATCATTAGAGACGGAGTGCGGTGGATGGATGGGTGGATGGGTGGGTGGGGAGGGTGAATGGGTGGATTGGGTGAATGGGTGGATAGATGGGTGGATGGGTGGAGTGGTGAGGGTGAATGGATGGATGGGCGGGTGGATGGGTCGATGTGGTTGGATGGATGGATGGATGGGGTGGCTGGATTGGGCGGATGGCTGAAAGGATGGGTGGATGGGTGGGTGGTTGAATGGATGGATTACAGCCATAGTTGTATGAGAAAAGATCTGCATATATAATATAAATAAGAAGACTATAGGCCAATAATTATAATAGATTTCATTAAGAAATCACAGCCTATACGTGGTATAATTGTTCTTCATCATTTTACACCGCGGCCCACGTTCTGCTGGTTGACGATGTAGTCTGTGTATATTGAGACGCATCATAAGTCGTCTGTCGTCGCCATTACGCTGATGAGTTTGAAATAGCGTTGAAGTCTCGGAGATCATAGAAATCCAATAAGAAGAATGAAACGATAATTGCGTTAAGTGTTCGTCGTCAGAGGTCAGACCGTCAAGTGTGGAGGGACAGAGCGACAGCACTCCTGTCATGTCGGCATATGCCTGTCACTCATCCTCTCCCGTTGCACATATTACATAGTCCCCCCTCCAATCTCGTAGTAGGTGGATAACCGGTGCTGAGCATCGATCCCACGACGTCAAAGGGCGATTAACGGCGGTCGAGGCTCTGCTTCCATTGTCCGGAGGCAGGGATTGAAATCAGGCGCTCTTCCGTTGGGACCTGACAACGCTTCGTCCAGTCCCCTTCTAGTCCCCTTCGAGTCCCCTTTGTCTCTGCAGGCGTCCAGTGCAACGATTAATCCAGTTATTGTGATGAGGAGACTGCGGTCTATATATAGCAACAACTAACTACTTTAATCTGGCCCTTTGAGAAAATTAAACCTCTACTAAAAGTCATCTTATAATAAAAATGATGAATGATGATGATGATGATGATGATGATGATGATGATGATGATGATGATGATGATGCTGGTGGTGGTGGTGGTGGTGGTGGTGGTGGTGGTGGTGGTGGTGGTGGTGGTGGTGGTGGTGATGGTGGTGATGGTGATGTTGATGTTGGTGATGACATTAACAGTAGTAGTAGTTGTTGTAATAGTAATAATAATAATAATAATAACAACAATAATAATAGCAATAATAACAATAATAGCTAAGCTAAGAAATCTAACTGCATCAACTATACTACCTCCAACCAAACTCACCCACCCACTCCCTCCGTTCCCGTGCCCATGACCGCATAATCCCACAAAGGGAGACTTTGTTCCTATTACAACGTGCTGCGTCAACAATCCAGCGCTTACCTGGGCATACATGTGAGGAGCCTTACATCTGAGCCGCCTAGCCATCCCAGAAATTCATTCGCCATTGTCCACACAAAATACTAATAATTACAACAAACCTTTGGCCCTCTAAATTCTCATGGTGCATAACTTCTCTTCGCGTTCGACCCGCTTTTCAGCTGTCTCTTGCAATGAGAAACACACGAAACTCAATTCCTCTCCAACTACGTGACTATGCATTCAACGCGTGATTGCATTTTAGAGACACACTTCTGCATGGATGGCTATGAAAACTGCGACGAGGCCTGATTTTTCACAAATCATTTTTTCTACTCCAAGTCTTTTGTTCTTGAGGGATCATTAAATTTTTTGTACCTCTGGTAAGTAAAATAGTATTGGCAACATTCGAAAAAAAAGAGAAAAAAAGCAGAATCTTAAGCTGAGACGCAGACATGGGTATGAAGTGTTAGCGACTTCATTTTCTCAGCTTCAGCGTATGAGGGGCTGGTCACTCCTCTCCTTCACCGTCTGATGTGTATACGGTCAATGCACTCGTTATAGCTGAGTTGGATAGAGGGCGTAAGTGGAGCCGAAATCTCGAAACAACTTTTGCCCTGGGCCCTGGCGAGGATTTGAACTCCGACCTCTCGGTTGAAAGTTCATCGCCTAACCACTAGATCATAATGACAACAGCATCTAACAATTAAAGTGAGTATACGGACTTTGCAAAATTCATTATATATAAATGCCTTCAGTCTTGTTTTGGCTTGCACCAGAACAGTGTTTGGTTATAGGGGTGGGGGACGCTCCATGGCTTGGAATTCATTGCCCACTTGTATCAGCAGATCTAATTTACTCATACTCAGATCTAAACCTAAGACACTTCTCTGTCGTTTTATCTTACTTAGCAACCGTAAATTTGAGTTTATAATTATTGGATTAGATTAGATAGTAAACGGCAAAATGAGGTCATTTACAAATATAAATGCCATGTTTGAGTAGATCTACATGGTGTGGATAGTGTCCAGTGGACACTGTCCACTCCATGACCATGTATATTGTCCAGTGACACTGGTTAATGTGTGGCCAGTGAGTTTATCCAGTCCAATTCGTGTCCAGTTAAGATGTCCAGATTATGTACTGTATGCGTACAGTCGTGTCCAGTTAAGATGTCCATTGTCCAAATTATGTCCTTTAGGAGTAGTAAGTATGTACAAAAAGTATTTCCAGTGCGTTATTCCACTTTTATCTGCCCAGTTTAATTGTCCAGCTCGCGTGTCCAGCTCGTGGGTTGACCAGTTAATGTGTCCAGCGAGTGTGCTTAGATCGTCTGAACGCCTTGTATTTCCGTTCGTTATAATCTTCAGGTTCGTCCATCAATCAACCATGAGGAGAACGTGCTTCCTCCTCTCAGTAGAAATCCTCCTCATCAAGGTGTCAATCATCCAGGTGCAATCCTACTCAAGGCGTAGTTACTCAGTCCTGGCGCAATAGAAGCCCTCAATAGACATCAACGTCTTCCGTTCGTGTCGATGCATCAGTGGCTGTGCACTAGATGGCGCTTTGGCGTCGATCGTCGTAGTCGTCGGCGGCGTTTCATTCGCCAGGGCGCGCCACGGTGCCGGCCCTCTGGCGACTGGCAGGCTCCACGCTAAGCCTCTAGCGGCGTCGGCGGCGACATTTTGATTTATGTAGCGCCGGCGTTGATTCGGCGATATCTTAACGATGCGCTTAGCGGATAGAAGCATCAACGGCGCGTCGGGTTGGCATGTTTTGACTGCGAGGGAAGCCTCTCAGGTGGGCAGAGGCATTCGGGATCATGCTCCCCGGCTACTTCGGCGTTACTTAGCGCGTCCGACGCTGTCTGTGGCCTAGTCACAACACGGCTCAGGCCTCCCTCCGTCCCTCCCTCCGTCCCTCCGTACCTCCGACTATCCGTCCCTCTTTGACGACTCTTCTGAGTCTGCCTCTCTGTCTGTTTGTGTTCCTATCTGTCTGTTTGTGTGTCTGTCTGTCTCTCGCTGCCGGACGGAGCCGACGAATTCCATTCGCTGTTCATTAGTTCTGTCATCCATCTCGACTCCTTCGTCCATTAGAGACCTCCTGTCTGTCTGATTGTCTGTCTGTCGCCCTGAATCTTTCTCTCGTCTCTCTTCGACTCCGTGATCCTCAAACCCACTTGTGTTCGTCTCTCTCGCTCACTCACTTATCCTGTCTGTCTGTCTGTGCCTGTCTCCCTGTCTGTCTGCCTCTGTACCTGTCTCTGTCTCTGTCTCTCTCCCTGTCTGTCTCTGTCTCTGTCTCTGTCCCTGTCTGTCTGTCTCGGTCTCTGTCTCTGTCTCTGTCCCTGTCTGTCTGTCTCTGTCTCTGTCCCTGTCTGTCTGTCTCTGTCTCTGTCTCTGCCTTTGTCTCTGTCCCTGTCTCTGTCTCTGTTTGTTTGTTTGTCTGTCTGTCTTTGCCTTTGTCTGTCTGTCTCTGTCTGTCTCTCTCTGTCTGTCTCTCTCTCTCTCTCTCTGTCTCTCTCTCTCTCTTCTGTCTGGCCATCCACGTGTTTCCGTATATCTGTCTCACGTTGTCTTCTGTTCTTTCTTTTGTCTCACAGCCTCTTTCTTTCGAAATGCATGTAATTTCCAAATGAGTTCGTTCATTGTGTTTCTCCGTGTGGTCTGTATTCTCTTTATTCGGCTTCTACAGGCATAATTCCACAATCAAATCGCATTAAACTAAAAAAAGCTGCTAGGCCTATTTATTTAATTTCCTATTAAGGCTATGTGACTATAGAATAGATTGGACTAAATTAGATTGGTTTAGATTATATTAGATTAAATTTATTAGATTAGCTTGCATTAAATATCCCATCCAATCTAATCTAATCTAATCTAATCTAAATCTGATCTGATAAATTAGAATCCAATTTAATTAGATTAATTAGATTAGATTAAATTAGATTAGATTAAATTAGATTGAATTAAATTAGATCATCATCATCATCATCATCATATCATCATCATCATCATCATCATCATCATCATCATCATCATCATCATCATCATCATCATCATCATCATCATCATCATCATCATCATCATCATCATCATCATCATCATCATCATCATCCATCATCATCATCATCATCACATCACCATCATCATCATCATCATCATCATCATCATCATCATCATCATCATTCATCCTACCCACACACGTGGATGGTGCCAAGTGACAGCCATAAAGTGTCGACAGCCATACGAAATGAGGCCTATCGTTTACGCGTATGCACTCTAAGAATTTAGGTAATCTCACGTCTTCAACTCGCTATTAGGCCTATAATTATGAGCTAAAAATTATACCCTGTGTGTG
The DNA here is from genome assembly GCA_020284085.1 of Aporrectodea caliginosa. Classification (NCBI taxonomy): domain Eukaryota; kingdom Metazoa; phylum Annelida; class Clitellata; order Crassiclitellata; family Lumbricidae; genus Aporrectodea; species Aporrectodea caliginosa. The sequence goes on from JACEVL010000999.1 coordinate 131,235, forward strand.
TATGTGTGCGTGTGTGTGTGCGTGTGTGTGTGTGTCTGTGTGTGTATGTGTGTGTCCTAGTCATGTATCGTGCTACCGAAGAAATTGCGCAATGCAACCTAAATGTCTAGATAGCATCATAGGTGTTTGAACGACAGAGGCCTTTGAGTAAGTTTTTTATCGGATATTTCTAGTGTACGTACGGCTGAGGAATCCATACGCGTAAACAACCGCCGAGCATTTCGGTTATCATTGCGGCCGCGTATAACATTTTGTAACAAACAGTTCCATACGCCAGCAGCATTCACTGACGTTCTTAATGCTTCATATTCTTTCAATTATCTCCCTACATCACACTTAATGATGTACTTAACCTGCCCTCCTCCATCCACCCAGACAGGCGTGCCAGACCACAGGCCTGACCCCCCTTCCACTTCCTCTCCCACTCACTTCGCCCGCCCGACAGACGGGTTGGCGCGTGCTGGTCGGCGCCGCCACGGCCCCAGCCTTCCGCAGTCGCCAGAGGGAGCCAGCGTCTCTAAGCTATAGCGACTCATAAATGCGCCACCCACCCACTTGTTCCCGCCGCCGGTGCGCGGGACTTTCGATCCGATCTTTCGTCCACTTAATATTCATCAAAGCCCGGCTGCAGCTCAGGGAAGCTCCGGCTGCTTTTCCCAGGCTCCTTCCTCTCTCCATGCATCCCACATCCCGCTGCTTCCATCCGCAGCGTCTTCATCCCTCTCTCCGCTCCTCTTCACCAACCTCTCAGACTGGTGGGGCCCGGACTTGACAACCCGCCCGTGAAATCGCCGTCTCTGGCAGCAGCCGACAGAAAGCACTAGGCGCCAAAATGATGACACACTTTCATACATACACGCACATACACAAACACACGCATGCATCTATACATGCACATACACACATACATACACGTATTTACACATACTTAAATGTAGATATTTTACAAATTATACATCTCATATATATATATATATATATATATATATATATATATATATATACATAGACATGTATATATATATATAGGCCTATATATATATATATATGTATATATTATAAACAAGTGCATAAATATCAGAATTCAGCTTAGTTCTTCGTTGGCGGCTAAACATTTAAATGGAGGAGTAAAGTGTGTTCGAGTGAATCAACAAAATAAAAGAGTGAATGAGCAACTGAATAATTGAATGACGATTGAATTATCAAGTGAGTGTGTGATTGATTGAACTGAATAAACTACAATGAACGGATGAAAGCATAAACGAGTGAATGAAAGAGCAAATGAACGAGGGAAGGGACGAAGGAATCAACGAACTAAGGAGCGAATAAGTGAACGACCGAGTGAATAAGTCATAATAAAAACAATGGGTTGCTGAGGAAATAAGTCATTCGTTCGTTATTTTTCGCCAAGAACCTGGCCGAATGTCTTGCAGAATTTTTGTCGGGAATTGCCGGTTACACCATGCAGATATTATATATCCAGCCGAACGGAGGGAGCCTGGTCCCGTAAGGGGGGGCGGAAGGTCCTGGTCCCGTCGACGCCTGGGATGGTCTAGTCTACAAGAGGGTCGCCGACAGTGTTAGTCATCATCGTCTCTGCACAACTAATCAATTTACGTCCCTCTACCGCCTGAATGACGCGTGCCATCCTTCCGCCGCTCACTTCCAGGTCACCGATAGACTGCTGCAGACTCCCTCTGGCGGCCATTACCTTCCCATATGCTGTCAATCATTTCGTCCGCCATTTCCTTCATAACAACTGAACTCGTAATATTGTTTGTTCAATTAATCTCATTATCATTTCATTCCGCCCAGCACTGTTGCGATTTGAACAATCATTCCCGCGTTGCAGGCGTCCAATTTTTTTCATTGGAAATCACTCCTTTCATTCACTCAATTAGTTATATCGCTAATGCTATGGATCAGAAATGTAATTAATGCACCGTAATGTTAGCAAGCGTAATGTTATGCAATGTAAAACAATCCATAGTGATTCAATCGGACATTTATTTAGCATTTTTCGAGTGAATGAACATTTGAATGAAAGAGCGAGTGTAATGAATAAAAGATTCAATTTATTTGGCTGTTGAATAATCGCATTTCTTCGCTTTGAGGGTCTCTCAAAGGCACTACAACGAGTGAATTATAAGGGACATTCATCAACTTGAACAGTGACTGAAAAGTGAATTAACAAGTGAATTACTCTGAATTAAAGGGCGAATGAGCAAGACAATCGATGAAAGAGCTTCAATTAACGAGTCGAATTGAAAAGTGAATTAAAGGGCGAATGAACGAGTGAATGAAAGAGTCAATGAACGAGAGAATTAATGTGAATTAAAGAGTGAATGAACGAGTGAATTAAAGAACGAATGAATGAGTGAATTAAAATACAAATGATCGAGTGAATTAAAGAGCGAATGAAATAGTGATATTAAGGATAATAATTAAAGAGAGAATGAAATAGTGAATGATAAGAATAATAATAATGAATTAATAATAATTAAAGAGCGATTGAAAGAGTGTTTTATAAAGAGCGCTCGAGCGAATGCAATTATCATGCAATTATCCCGGTAGTGTGTCATTATCAAGATTAATTTCTCTGATCTTTAGGACGAAAGGAACGAAGGCATGAATAAAGAGGGAGCGTACAAGTGAGCTACACAAGTGAACACATCTTAAAAACAACTGGGGCGCGGTGGAAATAAGTCATTCGTTCGGTGCCTTGCAGCCATGGCAGGTTACGGGTTCCAATCCACTTGCAGAATCGCCGCGTAGGGCCTGGGCAATTCCTTACACTCTGCAATTGCTCATCCAGCTTCGCAACGGTGAAACTCCGACTGGGCGTTCGCGCAGTAGTCGCCGAGCGCCTCTGAATGGTCTAATCTACAAGAGGGTCGCCGACAAGTGTTCAAGTCATACATACAATACAATGCATACAATAATCAATTTAATAATCTCAATCGCCTGAATGACGCGTTAACTCCAGTTTGACAGCTCACCAGTAGATAGTTTCTTAGAGCCTGAAGGATCATTCTACATCGGGACGAAAAAATAAATAGAAATAATAATAACAATAATAATAATAATAATGGATGTTCCTTCAATTCTTCCATTGGCTCATTCTCGCCATATATTCTATTCCCTCCAATCTTTCCTTCCTCTTCTTTCTTCCATTTTTGACACTTTGGCTCGAGGGTTTTGAACCTCAGACACAAGCGACATTTTCACACATTGCTACCTCTAAGCTACTATTTAAACACTATAGCTCGATTCACGAAGACGTCGCGTAAATTTATATAGCGCTTCTTCGAAACGCCTCTGTGCGATTGCAGTCGCGACTCAGCGTAATAGTCATTAGAACGACGATGATTACGAGAAAGAAACACGACATAATGCAATAATACCATAGTTGTTAAAAACGGTCAAATCAAAATAAAAAACGAAAAAAACGTCGTTTTATTGAAAAAAATAAAAAACGGAAAAAACAACAAAAAACGGAAAAGAAAATAATTTGACTTTTCAACATCTTTACTGCATTTAAAAATTAAAACCTTGTTTAGGCTACACAATTTAATTTTAATTAGCAAAAAACATAACTTTATTAGTAAACATTACTAAACACCAAGTAACAGTAGGCCTAATCTACAACAATTATTTTCTTTTTCATAAGACTTAGTTTGGTTTAAAAAGAATTATGAGAAATTAAAAATATTGAAATCTTTTCAAATTAAAATTATATAATTATATACATAAGTCCAATAATCCATGCAGACATATGCAACTAAAAACTAAACTTGGCAAGTATAGAGTGTACTTAATTAAAAATTGTAGGTCTACTTACAATTCTGACTTATATATGGAGTAATATCCGTCAGTTTATCAGTCAATCAGAGATTACTGAGTACAAAGACAACATTTCGCATTTTGGATAACTTAGAAATTCAAATAACTGTTATAAATTTTATTTCCTGTAGCTCTGTAGCTGTTTATTTCAACTGATGACACTAAATATATGATGTAAATTATATGAATCCTTGAAAGGACAGAGACAACGTAAGGGATATCAGACAAAAATAAAATTAAACAAATAGTAACGACCGTTTAAATAAATAAAGTTACATCAAAAATATAAAGCCGCGAAAAAACGAGTAAGAAATAAAAAATCATAAAAAACGATTTTTGGGGAAAAATAAAAAACGAAAAAACATTTTTAACAACTATGAATAATACTGTGGTTTTAACAAAGAGTAATGGCCAGAATAACGATGACGGTGACGGTGGGGGGTCCGACCGAAATGGTAACATTTATGACGTTCATTCTGAGAACTGGACTGGAAGAGGAGAAGGAGGAGATGGAGGAGGAGGAGAAGGACAAGGACGAGAAGAGGAGGAGGAGGAAAGGAGGAGAAGAAAAGGAGGAGGAGGAAGAAAAGGAAGGAGGAAAAGAAGGAAAAGGAGGAGGAAGAGAATGAGGAGGAGGAAGGAGAAAAAGAGAGAAGAAGGAGAAGGAGAAGGAGCGGGAAGGAGGATGAGAAGGGAGAGAAGAGGGGAGGAAGAGGAGGGGAAGAGGAGGGAAAAAGGAAGAGAATGAGAAGGGGAGAAGGAGGAGAAGAAGGAAAAGCAGGAGGAGGAGAAGATGAGGGAAAAGAGGAGAGAAAGGAGAAGAAGGAAAAGAAGGAGGCAGATGATGAGGAGAAGGACGAGGAGGAGGAGAAGGACGAGGAGGAAGAAGAGTATAGGAGTAAAGGGGCTGCAGCGATTGTTGGGGGGAGGTCTGTGTGGATATAAACGGCGAACAATGTCTTAGAGCAGCCATTGTACTCTCTCTCTCTCTCCAGTTCTTCCTCGTCGTCGGTCGGAGCAGTGGAGAATGGTCGATCGTCCTTTAAATGCTGCCGTGGCATGCAAATACGTCACGAAAGAGCCGCAATAAATCAGTTCCCGCTCGGCACGGAACCTCATGGAACCACCTCAGAGTGTGTTGCATGGATCACAGAATTCAGACATCCATCAAATTCATCTCATTGCTTCGTTTGTATATATGGACAGTTATCGCTTTTGAGGCGCTATGTCAATACACAACACATGCAAATACATTATACTCTATTCGCATTATACTGTCTGTCCGCTGCAGACACTAATTGTGATACGATGGCAGATAAATTATGCAGTTGCCTTTAACCACTTTCAAATAGCAATCGGCCACGCGATTATTAAACACTCATTGATATTCCGGTGAGTTAAGGTGAGATATATAGCCTGCGGAAAGATTGTCACCTAATTATAGCACTTACCTTACCCGTCGAGTGTGGTCGGATGGATGTTGTAATTGTAATTGTAATTGTAATTGTAATTGTAACTGTAACTGTAATTGTAATTACGACAATTTCTAGAGCGTCGTCAGTAGCCAGCTACTTCTACACTGTTAAAAAAAATCGTGGAGATCTCCACTAAAATTGGTGGTCCACAAACAACACCCTAGGGTGGAAATATTTCCACCATTATACAAAGGTGGTCCAGTTCCACCTTTGACTTTAGGTGGAATATTCCATCATAACTGGGAACTTTCCATCTTAGCTGAAGGGTGGAATCTACCACTCACTGATCGGTACTTTCCACCCTTCGGGAAAGGTGGAGATCTCCACTAAAGTTGGTGGTCCACAAACAACACCCTAGGGTGGAAATATTTCCACCATTATACAAAGGTGGTCCAGTTCCACCCTTGACTTTAGGTGGAATATTCCATCATAACTGGGAACTTTTCCCTCTATCTGAAAGGTGGAATCTACCACTTGCTCTCCACCCTATCTGAAAGGTGGAGTCTGCCACTTGCTCATGGCTACTCTCCACCATATTTGAAAGGTGGACCCACTCTCATGGGAAATTTCCACTTCAGTTCAATGGTGGAATCTGCCACTCACTTATGGGACATTTTCGCTTTAGCTCAATAGTGTAACCTACCACTAACTCGTGGGAAATTTCAGCTTATTCTCATTTTCATTTCCTTTTAATTATTCTAATTAATATCATGATGCTCAAAATTATGGCTGCATGTAAATAGAAATGATTGATTCTAGCTAGATTTAAGACAAAACATAATATCTTTTATATAGATTTTTACTAAGAAAAATATATATACACTATGCTGATAACAGTATGAAAAAGCATGCACTACCAAGCAGAGATTCAAACGAAAGCAAAAATAATAGTAATTTATTGAAGAAGTCAGTTCATAACAGTCTTTAGCCACTCCAGACTGGAAATCT